>CAIGQV010016734.1:2020625-2063104 GCA_903798115.1 Danio jaintianensis
TAGATAGATAGATAGATAGATAGATAGATAGATAGATAGATAGATAGTTTTTTAATTGATAGAATAAACAATTAAATCACAACAAAATAAAAACTTTGTCAACACAAAACACATGAAACCTAAAATTCTTTATATTTTATTTAAGTGTGAACATGAACTGTTTGTGTATTGTTAAATTATTGACATTCACTTCACAAATTCCGTCGATGAACTGTATTTTATCAACCCTTTTTACAATAGGGTTTGGTAATTCCTTTATTGCATGAACAAACCTATTCCAAAAAGGAGACCTATTATGCAAAAATCACTTTATAAGCAACAGTGTGTGAATATAACCAGCTTCTACTGGTTAAAAATTATTCATTTTGTTTTTAATAATCACACTTGATTAAAAACAGTCTGCAGAAACACTTTCATTGACATTCTCCCTTTGTACACGTCATTAGAGGGGGAAAGCCCCGCCCATTAGTGACCTCTCCCTCATTAGCATAGGACATTAGTGTTCTTTTTGAATCTGCCACTATGCTAACACATAGGCTGCATCTGAAATCACCTACAACTCAGTATGTCCTACATTTGAGTTTGAATTTACTACTCGACCGTTAGAAAAGTACATTCTATATAGTATGAATGTGAGTAGTATGAATGGAACTTGGACGTACTACATCTGCCATTTTGTCATGATCACGTGACCTACCCACGTCAGTTATGTGGCTTCACTCCCATTCATGAATTCTCTCGCGGTGCATCATCGGATATCGTAGCGTCCATCGGATGCGCACTTATCAATCTCACCGGAAGTAGTAGGTTATCTGGGTACTTCTCGCATACTGTTTTTCGAATTCTATGAATTCTGACATACTACTCGGCTCGCATACAGTTTTTAGCATACTATATAGTATGAAAGCATGCAATTTTGGACAAAGCCAGCCTGATCTCACAAGGAAACGTAACTATTTTACGTTTTGTCAGTTTAGTGGCTAATTCGTACGAATTCGTTTATGAGTTCAGTTGTACGAAAATGTATGATTTTAAAAAGGAGGCGTGGCACCCAACGCATTTGTTGCTCCGCCCTTCTTAGGGCTAGGAGCACAATCTCATTTGAATTTAAAGCGACAGTCACCAAATGGCACAATTAGAATCAAAGTCTAAAAGGAACAGTTTCAAAGAGAGATAAAACATTATTTGTAGGGTATTTTGTGGGATATACGTCCAGGTTTAAAATTATTTTTGTAAAGATTTTTAGAATCCATAATTAGTGAAAGACATTGCATATGATGAAGCATAGTTTCACAGCTCTCAATTATAATCTGTACTCATTTAAACAATTAGCTGTATCCTGGTCATTTTAAAATGCAATATAATCTAATTACAAGTAGACTATTGGAGTCTTTGCATAATCCAGTAATCTGTCATTACCCATGGTTTTAGACACCTTGTAACAAAGTCCCTTGATTTAGATCTAGCATTAAGCTAAACAACAGATTAAGAGTAGTTACAGTCTTAAAAATAAATGTTCTTTAATGACGTGATGGTTTTATTGCACAAATGTTTCTTTACAGTGGAAAAAGATTATATTGCGAAAAAAAACAAAAACATATCTCAATATGAAAAAAAATTGTCCTTTGAAGAAGTTTTCACTGAAAGTTTCTTTGGGGAACCATAAAAGTTTTTTTTCTTTCATGGTAGGCCTACAGTATCACTGTGAAAGCACTCCTTTTTTGGTTCACCTTGACAGCTTATTGTTACGTGGTTACTAAAAATAACATTACAAATAATAAAATGAACACTAAATGTTCGCAGGATGAACTATGCCAACTTTTTGATTATAGTCTTAATTCTGCTACACCAAGTTGTTACACATAACTGATCTAAATATGCATAATTAATTATAACTAGTTATGATTAATTATTCATATTTCCCCTTTGAGCTAATTTGCTACAATTCTAATCCTTGACTCTCCCTGTAATACCAATAACCACAATCTGAGATCGCCTACAGGAATGAAACGCTTCAGCTCGGTAACTCAGAAACCATTCAGCAAGAGCTCAGGAATGAGAAATGAGTTCTGCTTCGGGGCTTTAACGTTTTTTTGTTGAGCTGCAGAACATTTTGAAGACCTCAAACACGCAGGTATAGCAGACACTGAAGAGACATGACGCGAACACCATCCAGCAGCTCGAGGTGAAGATGGAGATCAAAACGTTTTCTCTGCAGAAGCGTCAGTGCGTGTAATCGTATGTAATCACGTTTTACGGCTGTCTAAACATCACATGTGGCCGTCAACATACACCATTATCGATACCACGACAGATACGCCACCGGACTCTCTTGATTGAATGTTTGTTTTTGGCCGTAACACTTGCTTTCTCCGTGTGTCATTAGCTTGTGTTTGTGACATGAGTGATGCCCTCCTACCCACAGCATCGCTCCTCATTATGACACCGTCAGCTGGAAACATCGCTGAGATTCTGCATTTGCGTCACTTTTGGTTGTGTGGGCAAGTACAGTGCAGCTTCCAGACAAAGCTTCAGCATGGCCTGTAGCTGTACATGTTTTACTGCAAAGCCTAAGAGGCAGGTTCTGCTTCATACACTTCATTGCAGAGGACATTGAAATACTTCTGGCATTGCGCATTATTATGTTGGTGGTCAGAAATTAAGAATAATATTAAATAATTGACTGACTGATTGATTGATTGATTGATTGATTGATTGATTGATTGATTGATTGATTGATTGATTGATTGATTGAAAGAAATAAAAAAGCTTTACTGTATGTTCCCCAAATGTTGCATTTGATTTAATTAGAAATACAGTAATAAGAGTAATACATTTTATTGCTATTTAAAATGGTTATTTTTTATTTTAATATATTCTAAAATATAAAGTGATTTTAAGATCTTTGCTCTTCTTTGGAATTTTCTATTTGTCAAAGAATCCTGGAAAAAAATGCACTGTAAAAAATATATGTAAATTAACAGTTTTGAGTATTTTATTATTATTAATTTATGTTTTGAATTGCTTTGTGGGACCTTGATCTTATCCTCTAACAACTTTTAATGCTGAGATTTTAAATAGATTGAAGTGAAATATTGTCTGGATTGGTGATGTACTCTAAATTACGGTACAAAAACTTGGTAATAAACTGTCAGTTATTTTATGGATTTAATTGTATATGTAATTTCTTATTCAATATATTGTTTCAAACTACAAAAATGTCAATAAAAGTCACTCTGTTAAACTGCAGAGTTAAATTTTCAACATCAAAAGTTGACAGAGCAGCGATCAAGGTCCCATAATACAATTAATAAAACTATACAGTATATACAGAAAACACCTGTGAATAACAAACTACGAAAACTGTTAATCAGTGGAAATTATTACAGTGTATATTTATCTTTTTAACATAAAAAAAAATCAGAGCATTATTAAAAACTGAGAATAAATAATAAATGAGCAGTATCTTCATAAATCACAAAGAATCTCAAAAAAAAAAAAGTGACAATAAAGACTGGAGTAATAAATGCTGAGAATTCATCTTTGCATAACTAAATGACAACAATAACTTTTATTTTAAAACATTGTCATACAGGTTTAAGACAATATACTGTAATTTTTTGTTTTAAAAACTGAATTGTTAAACCTAAAATGCAATAATAATAATAATAATAATATTACATAAATGAACTCAAAAATAAGTCAATACACCTAAAGTCAGGATGAAATCAAAATTCACTCAATTTACTTATTTTTTCTTATTTAATATGTATATAGTAGTGCTTGTTTTAAACAATGTATCTGTGGACTTCATTATTTTGTAAAAATGAATTTGCCCTCATAATCTTTAATCAAATACCATAACCTTCCCTCCCCCTTGAAACGACTTTTCTTCACTTCTGGTCACATGGAGTACCTTTAGGGCTGAGCTATCAGTGCCTGTCTTGTTTCTGCTGTCTTCATCCATTTGTCAATCTGCCTCCATTTTTGTTAGCAACGCCCATCTTCTAACAATCTAATCTCTTGCACTGCCCTACATTTGTTTCTCATTTCAAGACCTTTTCAATTGGATGCAGGTCACGAAATGGAAAAAAGGACAATCTTCTGTTTCATGTCGACTTCAGTAAATATATAACAATAAATAATAAATAAATAAACACACAAACAACAACAAAAAGTAATAATAATTAACATTACAGCAGAAACATGTGTCTATATGTTTTCAATGTCCATCAGTTCAACAAAAGAGTCACCTCTTTTCTAGACACTTTCATTCCTTTTCCTTCTGTATAGTCCCTGATTTATCAGGGGTCGCCACAGCAGAATGAACCGCCAACTACTCTGGCATGTGTTTTACACAGTGGATGCTCTCCAGGACTCAAACCAGCGACCTTCTTGCTGGGAAACAATGCTAACCACTGAGCCACCATGCCACCCTAAAACACTTTCCATAGACCAAAATATGATTTTGATTGGTCATACACTTTATCTACTGAAATACACCAGGATTTTTTTCAAGAACATGCAATTACATGTTTAGCTTCCAGCAAACATAGAATTAACAACAACCTTTCATGCTAGGTCCCTTTGAAGACAAATATGTAATATGCACAAACTGGGCTCGAGGGGAATCACTTTACCAATTATTTGACTTACACTATTCAATAAAAAACAATTAACTTTAGTACACTTCCATATATGTAATAAGTTTCCTTGTTTACATGTACAGCATGGGACATTCAGGTTAAAGTGATGTAACTTAACTTACATGCTGTCTACTCAATCATTTATACTGAAGCAATCTCAAATGGGTGCTTGTTGTCACATTGTAAAATAAATTTAAATAGAAAACGGCTATTAGATTTACAATATTATTTGAAGACATGTTTTTATTGTAGTTGTATCAAATAAATTCAGCTTTCAAAATTCAAAACCATTAAAAACCATAATTATTCCAAACGTTTTTGAATGCAGTGTAATTCGTCAGTGCATTACTGATAAAACATAAAACAAAAACCCTGCTGAGTCACTTTGAAGACTTTAAACTTGCATAGAGAAGCAATGAAACATTTATAGGCCATCCAGATCTCATCAAAAATTTGTATAGTCACATAACGTCAACTTTGCAGATACAAAAGAAAACAGACATTCAACGTCGCAACCAGTTGGCTCTCTTTAAACTCAGATGATCTGCATAATGTTGCCTGTTTGTTTGCTATGGAGTAAACAAGCTGAGCATCTGACATGGAAAAGTCTTTCCACATTTCAGCTCTCAGTCTTTAATTACAAATCTCTCTCGGTGTAGTTAATTGTGATTTCCTTCCAAGCAAAGCAACATGATTGTGAACAAGAAATACACAGTCCATTCTGAGCTGGTCATGGGAATCATTATTTCAGTCTTTATATGTATTGCACTGCCAAAATGCTTATTAGCTGTGCCTTTGTGTCTGGCTTTATTTGCAATTAGCTGCTAAAACCATACTTAAAATGTTCATATTATTACCTGACCTGATGGTCTTAGATGATCCTTGGGTAATGAGCAAAAGTCTAAACATAATTAAAATGGCATTGCAATTCGTTAAAGGGATAGTTTAAAATTCTTATTCAACTGAAATTATTTGAAGAAAATTCTGTTCCAAAACAGAACATTTTATTAAAAAAAATAATAATAATTTAAAAAAATAAATATCTATGTAAACATCTAGGAATAAATGTTACAAAAAAGAGAATCCTGCAGCTTGAAAATCTTATTTTAATGCAACATTTTATATATTTATTTATTTATTGACAGCAGCAGATAGTTCACCTCAGATCTTGAAAATAAAATAAACCGTTTGAAATTGAACTTTAGAACTGACAAACCAACACATACTGTAGTGATTCAGCATGTACATTTAATAATGTTAAAGAGGTTTAATATGTATTGATTAGATTATAAACCTTACCATTTCATGAGTGAGTGCATATTCTGTGCTTCTGAATGGCTGTATTTAAATTTCTGTTGTGTTTTGTCTGGTGCAAACAGCCAAACTGCTTATCACTGCAAATCTCATCACGTAGCGTGTTGTTTAGACACGGGGTTACAATGTAACCGGCTCACCTAATGTTTACGTTCGTAATATTTATATTAATTGCTAATTGATAACTTCATGTGAGCACGGTGGCGCAGTGGGTAGCGCTGTCGCCTCACAGCAAGAAGGTCGCTGGTTCGAGCCTCGGCTGGGTCAGTTGGCTGTGTTCTGTGACAGAGTTCTGTGTGGAGTTTGCATGTTCTCCCCGTGTTGGCGTGGGCTTCCTCCGGGTGCTCCAGTTTCCCCCACAGTCCAAAGACATGTGTTATAGGTGAATTGGGTAAGCTAAATTGTCCGGAGTGTATGAGTGTTTCCCAGCGATGAGTTGCAGCTGGAAGGGCATCCGCTGCGTAAAACATATGCTGGATAAGTTGTCGGTTCATTCCGCTGTGGCGACCCCAGATTAACAAAGGGACTAAGCCGAAAAGAAAATGAATGAATGAATGAATAACCTAATGTGGAACTGAATTTGCGTCTCATTTCGGAGTCTGCTACTGTCCACCGGAGGTCGCATTTCGGTCACGGACGCATGCTTTGAGAGCCTTCCTGAATGAATGAATGAAATACGCGGTTTTCTAGCAGGCAACCCGGGGTACTGAAATATAATTGAGTAAACTGGCATTGGGCGGGTTAAAAGAACCAAAACAAAGACAGCCTTTCCGACACGGAAAACACATTGTCACTTTAGCATTGTTTTTCAGATAAACAAGAATGTTCACTCAGGATGTTTCTTAAATATCTGCACACATATTATGGTATTTTTATGCTTTAGAAGAGTCAAAAACTTACATACAGCACCTTTAAAGTTTAGGGATTTAGAATGCAGTCATAAAGATAAATGCATTTTAGCCAATGGGTTAGTATACTGTAAATGCTTGTTCATGAGCAGCTATAGGTAACTGTAAATCTCTGCTCCCTAACATTATTATCCAAATTGGTCCTCTCTTTATGTTGATAATAAAAAAGTAATATCTTTTATTTTATTTATTTTAATTTTTTTGTTTCTGTTCTCTCTCAAAATTAATCAAGTTACGTCAAAAGTAGTCTAAAAGTAACTCAAAAGAAGTCAATTAAAATGAGTAATCTAGATTACGTTGACACCGACAACCATTTTCATTGTTTCATTTATTATCAGGAACACACCAAAAAAATTTTAAGTAACCTACCCAGCAGCACTGGCAATGACCACAAAAAGAAGGATGTGAACGTGAGGGGACAAGTGGACATTACAAGACATTGACAATAAGTGTGATTGAAGAACCGACTTCTCTGTCTCCCCTCAGTGGCCAAACTGTGTCCACTTCACCAGATCTGAGAAAGAAAGAAAAATGAAACAGCGAGGTTTCAGAGATGTTTATGTTCTGATATTATTATTTTTTGAAATGCAATATAATTATTTAAATGTACTTTTTTTTCTTTCAAAACATTTACCTGTCCACTTGAGCACTTCACTATATTGTATTTTTTTTGCAACATTTCAGAAAAGTATTCTATTATATAGCTATAATAGTAATGTTACTAATGTTAATAATTAATATGAAATTGTTTTAGTGTTAGGCTACATTAAAAATAAATTGAAATGTAAAATAATTAGCATATAAGTCGCTTTTTTAGCGATGAATTTCTTATCCAACTAATTTACATGACTAACATAATGAGACATGATGTGTGTGTGATGCATGACGAGCGATAATATCTGATTTGATGTTTTGAAACTCAGCTCCTGCACATCCTCTCAATATGCATCCATTCTCAACTGGACTGTTCTGCAGGATGGATTACACATAATGGAGATAATTGACTTAGTAGCCTAAACTCTTGAAATCGTAGAGTGCAGTGTATGAATGTATTTCTGCATGGTAATAATGCTGTGTTATTAGTAAGCAGCCCGGCTCGGGGTGAGACGGGGACTCGAGCGGGTGCGTGCGCGCGCGCGCGCTAGAGAGAGAGAAACAGCAGAACACCCATCAACACATCCGGATCTGACACGATGAAGACTGAGCAACTTCAGCAGTTGTGGAGGAGCTGCGAGAGCTCGAGTCAGTCTGAGGCTGGAGGAAAACCGTAAAGCCATGCGGAGAAAGGAAGAAAAGTAACTGTGCAAATGCAGTGAAGCACAATTTACGCGTACCAAACTGAGAATGAACAGCGCAAATTCAGTGGGCTTAAAACGGGTGAGTCGACTGTTCGTTATTATTTATGGAGTTTGAATTTGTTTGTAATGAGCCTGTTTATATATGCAGCTCTTGAATGTATGTTTATGTGTGTTTTATTATTACTGTAATAGTAGCCAAATCGCGTCAGGTTATGAAGCTGCAGTTCTGAGGTTCTTATATATTCGCAAAACGCTTGGTTTTCTTTCATATCTACTGCGTTTCATTGCTATTACATTTTTCTGTTTGGAGCTGAAATGATGACACTAAGTTAATGTGGCAAACTATAAAGTTACATATAGGCTTGTGGAGGATACATTTATAAACTACGTTTATTGAAAAACATTGCTTCATTTTATTAAAACAATTATGAATACATATATCAGTTATGGCAAGACACCAATATTATGAATTGTTTTTAAAGGCACAAACTCAAATGTATTCACTTAGTGTGAGTTACATAAATATTTCATATCTTAATGTGATTCATGTCATTCACTCTGAAACAAGCTTAAATGAAATATTTTTTTAAATTAAAATCTAGGTGTCTAGTTTAAAATATAGATCTTGCTGGGTTATATGTTAATATATCTTTTGCCATTTCATTACAGTTTGCTTAAAGTCTGTTCTTGATGTGTTCTTGTATAAAATATAGTTTAATATTTCTGCAAAAACAAACAGTTTTTAGCCACTGCTTCAGTAATGTGAATGTGATGTGATATTTTTATTTGAGATACAATGGGTTAATATGACTAGTATTTTAGTGTATTTTACAGTTGCTCCCAAACACTCTTACAATACCCCACACCATACCAAGGGGACAATTGTAACTCTCTGACGTCTTGATTTTAATTTAATATTATATATTGTGTCCTTATACTGTATCCTTAACTAGTGCACCTATATTTGTATCTCATATAAAAAATGTGACTAGTGTATTTCAAGTAATGTGTGAGATCACCGTTAGTTCATTCTGTTGTTTAAGATGCTTTATTATCACGTTTTCAGAAAAAAATCATTATAAATAACTGTAACCTATTACAAAAAGATGTAAGAATGTTTGTAGTATAATAATAAAAGTGTAATATAAAGTAAATGTATGATTAAAAGTGTGTTAAAAGTGGACAAATAGCAACATGTCTTTAAAGTAACTTTGATACATTGTTCTGCACTTCTGTTGATACATGAGGAAAGATCACTAACCTCACATTGCATCCTCAACTGACATAATAGCAAATAACATGCCTATTTTGTGGATTGTAAGGATGGACGGCAACTAGGTCAATCAGTTGGATGAGTTTGTGACAACTCAGTCTGACTCATGACTTTAACATTTGGTACACTGGCTGTTAACAAACTGCATAAACAACTTCATATGTAATGCTCTGTTTGCAATATGTCTGAAAATTATTTTTAATTATAGCCTTTACAGCTATTAGGTCCTACTGAATGGTCCTGGAATGGATATAATTTTTCTGTAGATCACATGAATCACGTTAGCTGAATGTTGAGAATGAATAAGAAAGCAACTCTTCTTGACACTTGTTTTTTTTTTCTGTCCAATTTCATTTATTTAACTCATGAATGTTTTTAATCCTGGGGAACTGACAGTTTTGTCTGCATTTCTGCTGCAGAGAGAAATTTTAAACTTTAATAAGAAATGAAAGAGAGCTACCAAATGAATCAATTTGTTCTGTCTGAGTTGATATATTAATTTTAGGGTGATGTGCACATCTTTACTTTCTTTAATGTCTCTTCTGAAATATAGAGGTAGCAGGTTAGAGGGTTATTATAGTTATAATTATAAAACCATTGAAACATAAATATAATACATTTTAATTTAGTTTGACATTTTATTTGACTAAAATAGCTAAAACTATATAATAAACTGACAAAACACAATAAAGTTGACAAAACTTTAAAAATTAATATGAAAACAGAAACAATAAAACTAAAAACTCATTCACTCACTCACTTTCCTCCGGCTTAGTCTATTAATATAAACTATATACAGAAGTATCGCAGAAATATAAATAATGATAAAGCACTGGGAGTAGGGCTGGGCAATATGTCAAAAATTATTATTAAAAATGTAAAAAATATATATTTCATTTTTATTATTTGTTATATAATTGTTATTATTTAAAATAATTCCCAAAATTCTGTTCCCACTTTATTTTGTACCTACATTATTTTATGGATTCTCTGTTTTATGATTCAACACAAATTTATAATCAAAATGGTGTGGAATTAAATGAATTAATAAAACTTTAACAATTTAGTCAGTCTTTTTAAAATGTAGTCAAATGCAAAGATATCACTTAATTTTTTAAATATTTTTAACATTGTGATATTATTTTAATAATCTTATTTTAATAAAACAGAGCTTTATAAATGTGATCATTATACATCAAAAATATCTTTGTTGCATTATAATTTTACACTACAATACGCTAAATTAATATTAATATATATATATTTTTTTTATTTGGCTGGCAATGTAATTTCGAAGTTAATGTTAAGTTTTACCATGTCCCAATTATCAAGGGGCAGTTATATCATAAACACCGAGGGTTGCCTAGCAGCATAACTCACCGCTGCAGACATAAAGCAAAAAACTGAGTGACAGAAAAACAGCACGCTCATTGTCTCTCCATTGGTTTTTTGGTGCAGTGATGTGAATAATGTGGCCATCTATTAAGAACAACCACAAATACCTCGTATTGATTCATGAGTGCCTTTATAAGTCTCTAACTCAAAGTGGCATAGCAGAAATCACCCATCAGCACTACTGAATTTGATGTTCGACTGGAGACGCAGCGCTTATCATTACTCACACACACACACAGACACACACGCATGCGGTTCTTCCTCTCTCTTCTGTGCAGAGAGTTGTGTGGTTGTGCTTTAGTATGTCTATAAGGAGACCTTCAGCCTCCTGTGGGCTGTTATGAAGTTCACAAAAAGGAAATCAGTGTTACAGGCATCTTGGAATGGATCTGTGCTGATTGCTAATAGTGATGACAGCCTCCAGGGTCTTTAGTCATTGCCTCTATAGATCTACAGATCACCCTCGCTCTTCAATTCTGACACACAGGATTCAAGGAATTAACTGGATTCAGTGGATTCATTGAGCTTGATTAATAGATTCAACAATAGCAAGAAAGAAAAAAGATGACTCTTACACTTTTTGCCTTTAGGGATATCCGTCTACTGCTTTCACTTCTTTTATTCATATATTTGTGTACGTGGTTGCATAGTATAGTAAATCTGTATAGAAATAGTGCTTATATAATGCATGCTATGCAGTTCAAAAGTGCAGAGCTGGTAAGACTTTTGAAACAAGTCTGTTATGCTCAAAAAAAGCTATGTTTATTTAATCTCAAATACAAGTAACTGTAATATTGTTAAATATTGTTGCAATCTACTTGAATATTGTCTTTAAGGGACAGTTCACCTAAAAATAAAAATTCTGCCTTAATTTACTTTATTTCAGTTTCTTTCTTCTGTTAAACACAAAAAAGATATTTTGAAAAATGTAGTAGCTGGCACCCATTGACATCCGTAGTATTTGTTCCCTACTATAGATTTAGTTGAAGGATTTAGTCTCCCACTTTAATATAGTTGATGGGTGCCAGCAAGCATCATTCTTCAAAATATCTTCTTTTGTGTTCAACAGAAAAAAAATATTCATAAAGGTTTAAAACCACTTGCGGGAGAATAAATGATCTCTTTAAGCAGCCATAATATAAAAAATTGAGAAAAAATGTAACATGCTCTCCAAATGTTTCATTCTTTGTTAACATTTTTCATTTTTGTTTTTAGAAATGTATGAATTATAAATGCAATGAATCCTCACAAATCTTTGTTTGCTATTTTGACAGAAATCATTAAAACAGTGAGCTGTCCATCAAAATCTCACTAACAAATCAGATTATTAAACCCGCCCCAATGAAAGAATTGTGCCAAAACAGCAAGCCATTTGCCAAGTATATACAAAATCTGTTACAGTCTCTTATAATAAAGTTTCCACAAATATAATTCCATTCATATTTAATTAAAATATATAATTAACTAAAACATAATTAACTAAAATAAAATGAATTAAAACCAAATGTGACCAAAGCATCACTACTTAAATTTTAATAAGGATGAAAATGAAAACAAGACAATAACTAATGCACTAAAATAATTAAAACACTAAAACCTAAGGTTAAGAATACTCAAAGCAAATAAGTAAACTAACTCGGGGCCAGTTTCACAAACAGCTTAAGTCAAGACTAGGCCTTCACCAAATTAGGTAGTTAAGTAGCTTGTATGAAATGGCTAACACATTACTGGTGTGTGTCTTGAAACTATTCTAAGTCGTTGACATTTTCTTTTGTTTATGTCACTGCAGGTTATTTTTAGTTAAGACAGCACATACTTCTAATTTAGTCAAGAACTAGACTCTCAGAAACCGCAGGTAAAGCAAAACTTTAAATATTAATTTCATACTTCAAAATTTATTACAATTTAATTGAAAGTTAAATTATGCTACAGTAACTCATACTTTTATTTTTTTGTTAAAATGTGTATCAAAGAAATGATGACAATACAATTACATACTGTATAAATGTATATATAACCAGGTACTAGTAAGGTGTATCTAATAAAGTGGCCAGTGAGTAAATATATATATATTTACTCACTGGCCACTTTATTAGATACACCTTACTAGTACCGGGTTGGACCCCCTTTTGCCTTCAGAACTGCCTTAATCTGCCATTGTGGCATAGTTTCAACAAGATACTGGAAATATTCCTCAGAGATTTTGGTCCATATGTCTATGATGCGAATCTCCCGTTCCACCACATCCCAAAGATGCTCTATTAGATTGAGCTCTGGTGACTGTGGA
Organism: Danio jaintianensis; assembly: GCA_903798115.1. Classification (NCBI taxonomy): domain Eukaryota; kingdom Metazoa; phylum Chordata; class Actinopteri; order Cypriniformes; family Danionidae; genus Danio; species Danio jaintianensis. Next base: position 2,033,747 of record CAIGQV010016734.1, read on the forward strand.
GGCCATTTGAGTACAGTGAATGCTTTCAGATAGATAGATAGATAGATAAACAACATGCAATATAAAATTTAGCAGTTCCTTCATAACAAAATCACAGTATGTACTCTTCACCACATTGGCATACAAAATTTAGTAGATTCTTTGTGCACTTACTATTAAATTCAGTGAACCGTCAGTAATGAGTGAAATGGAGTAATTTCAATGAAACATGTTTCACTTTTCCACTTCACAGAACTCCACTAAAATAAGCCTGGTCTTAAGTGTCATGTAGTCCTTCAGAAAGCATTCAAATACTGACTTACTGCTCAAAAAAATATTTTTAACCATATTGAAAAGAGTTGCGCCATTTATTATTTTATGAAAGCCACAAAACATTTTTTTTTCAGGATTCTTTGATGAATAAAAAATCTTTTGTTACATTATAAGTTTATTGTGAGCCAGTTTTGGTCAAATCACAATGTTAGGTACACTGTAAAAAGCTATTAGTTACTTTACTTAAAAAAGTGAGTAAAGCTGTTGCCTTCAAAGGTACAAGACTAAACCCATTGGAACTTGGAATTGTTATGTTGACTTAACTTAATTTTTTATTTAATTAATAATTTTAAGCCAATGGGTCTACTCACTTTTTCAAGTAAAGTCAACTAATCACTTTAAATGCAACAGGTTTACTCACATTTTTTAAACGTAAAGTCAACTAATAAATGCACTGATATAACACTGGACTGCAACATATAAATGCACTGATCCAAACCCCCTGTCTGGACAGAGAAACTGGCATTCAATTCAGAAGCGCATTGAGACACTGTCTGATCACAGAGCGATCCTCAAAAACCACTGCAGTTCAAGCACTTCCCTTGAGCGCTTGCTGACATAAAGGAGTGAAGACTCTTTCAGACATTCTCTCTGTTTCTGACCTTTCTCTTACCCCCAAAATCCACACACATCGCTTTAATAAAGCAGCTTGCTCTGCGCTTCCATTCAGAGTTATTACAGTTAAAGGGATAGCTCAGCCAAACATGAAAATGTAGTCACTTGTTTAGTCACCATCAAAATGTTGCAAACCAGAGTTTTTCTTCTGTTAAACACACACACACACACACACACACACGCGCGCACATACACGCACACACACGCACACACACACAAAACACACACACACACACACACACACACACACACACACACACAAACACACACATATACACTGTATATTAAATGGCGGTTACTATGCACTTAATGGTAGCCTTTGACATCCATAGTATTTCATCTTATTATGGAAGTTATTATCTAACGTCAACTCTCTGAATAACAACATACTTATGTTTCACTAAAAATATTTTCTTTTGTGTTTTACAAAAGACAGAAACCTAAACAAACACCTTGATGGTGAATAAAGAGTGAGTGCATTTTAATTTTTGAGTGACTGTCCCTTTAAATAAACTATACAACTGAAATCATATTTGTTACTTGTAATTAAATGTAGAAAGATGCTTATTTAAATGCTATATGTAATTCAGTTATTAAAATTCTAACAATATTTTATAATATTACAAGTTTAATGTATTTTATATGAATGCAATCCTAGTAAGAATAACTGATTTCTTTCAAACTGAAAGATTTGTTTAGGACTTGACAGGTGATGTTAAAAAGATTAACCCATGTAAAAAATATTTTTCATTCATCTGCAGTACAATCATTTAATTTACTAAAACATGTTGTGTAGAAATCATTTATCACTGTTAGATGTTAATATAGTGTCATCTTTGGCCAACAGAAAAGTCTGTTTCATTGACATTTTTAAATGCCTTGGCACCTACTTTAATTGGTACATTATGTGCAATTTGAGCTCATATGAGCTTCAAGCAGGAAATGCTGGGTCATGTATTGACTCATAGACTGAGTGTGAACACATGGCATCTTTCTTCTGTTTCAGTTAGACAGTGACTCATTTGAATTTTCAGAGCCCTCTGGCCTCTAGCAACATGTTAAGAAATAAAATTAAAGTCCTAATGAGACAGAAGCTGCATCATGTACAAAGTTTGAAAGTTCCTATAATTGCTACTTGCGGTGGAGATCAAATTAAAGAACAATTTATAAACTTGATTTTCTTAGAAATAAACGAATCTTCATCTTAAGGATTTTTTAGTTGTGACTGTATCATTAGTTAAACAGTGTTTAAATAAAACAATGAACTAAAAACAACCATTTATTTTGTGTAAAAAGGAATTAAAGTTTGAGAACAGCAATGACTGTAAAACAAACAATTACACCTGAAATTTCTGAAGGTTACATCAGGTCATCACTAGTCACTTCTCTCACATGACATAACTAGTTGCTCTGCTGTGATCTTGATGAGCTCTTCTTCAGTCTCTTCCACAGTTCAGTTATGGTTTCCTAGCCATAGTTTTGTATTGTCTTGAGATTTTCAATCAGGTTTCTGTGCAGGCCATTTCATTAATTAACCTTTTTCAGGTTCAAGGTAATGCTTTACCCATTTTGTTGTGTGATGGGAGCTACATTCCTGCATAAAAATTGCTATCAGATTGGGCGATCAAAGAAGGGAACCGTATGTTGACGAAAGAGCTTCTGATAAACATTAACATTAACTCTGCCATCTACTTTATAGACCAAATCCTGCTGCAGAAAACACCACCAAACCAAAACATTTCCTCCTCCAACTGTCCCTGACTTATTTACACACTTTGGGTTTTGTCTTTCATCTGTTTGATTATGAACATAATGTTTCCTATTGGACCCAATAAATGAAAACTACTTTTATCACTATAGTGAACTTGGGACCAGTTCTCTGTCCACATAACATACGTCTCAGCAAAGCCTTATAATTTTTTTCGCTGATAAGAGATTTGAATTTCAGTCCAAATTCTTTTAAATGTCAAGACACTGTACATCGAGATACTGATCCGTACCCTGTTCATTGCTGAACTGATGGTCAATTCCAGTTGCAGTGTAGAACTGATTGCCCATTTGGATTATCTTCTTTATCCTGTCCTCTCGTGCATTTGACTGAGAATGTGTAGATGCTAAATATTCTAATCACAAATATGGAATGACCAGCTGACCAGCTTTTCTTAGAAGGGTGAAAAAGAGGCAGTTATGTTGGGGAAGTTCAGGTACAGACCAAGATTCTGAGATCAGTGCCCCCACCTTGGACAGCATACCAAAAATTTATAACTTTCCATCTAATTATATGTAAGGTTGAACTCATGAAAGTTTAGTAATATTCACTGTGATCATTTCTAACATAATAGTAAATATACATAATGAGGGAGACAGCAGACTGAAATTCCTTTCTTCTTTTTGAATAGATCATGTTTCAATTGAACAAAATGTTGACTAGCCTTTGTAAGACTGATGGATGATTTTCAGAATTACAGCCTGAATCCTCTGGCGTGAGAAGGTCTGTTTCATAAATCTCCTATTGCAGTCACACTAATTATATTCATGTTCATTTGAGAGCACTGGACCTTGTGTGGAGAATATGGCTCATTTAGGAACTTAGCCATGAATAGAAAAGAATACATCATAATTAATTCCCCCGCTTTGGGATTCAGCTTGTGTTGTGACATGAATTTACTGCATCCTGAGACTTGTGAGCAATTAAGACTTCCAAAGCCATGGGAGAACCTATTTTCACTCCTGTTTGATAAAATATAAATATGGAGTCAGGATATTAAATAATATAATATATGTAAAAATGTACAAAAGCACGCACATCAATCTAAATGGATGCTCAGTCAAACGACAAAAAGTGTAAAAGATTCATAAAGGCGGCAACAGCAAAGCTCCAAAAATATATATTTATTCACTTAAAAAAGCTCTCACAAAGTGTGTGACATTTCGAGCACACCGGCTCTTCATCAGACATCAATTGTTTAGTATGGATTTTAGAGCACTATTGTTGATGTTTATGTGTGCTTGTATTTTTGTTGAAGAGTATTGCCCTTAATGATCAGCATTATGAAGCTGCTTATCATTTTACATCCAGAGCTCATAGAATGATTGATTCTGTAAGGCTAAAAAGGAATGGCTAAATTGTGAATGGCTACATTTTGTACACATGCAAAAGTTTACTTTAAGGACAGTAGAGTAGTTTTGGAGGAGTTTATAACATTTTTCATTCATTTACATGACAATGATGTTTTGGCCTCCAAATGCAAACTTTTGAAAAGTAGTTTCATTGCATGAGCTTTATAAAAATATGCAATTTTCATCTCTATGTAAGCTACAAAACATGATATTGCATAATATACTGGCCTGACATGAATAATACAGTGTTTTTAGTTTTTTGAATGTGTTAACTGGGATCATTTTGACAGAGTTGTCATCTGTACACAAAACTTGCAAGCAAAGAAAAAACCTTTTAGTACGTCATTGTTGTGAATTCAATTACATTTTAGTTATAATGTAAGTAGAAATCCTGCCCACTTTTCAGTGCAAGTAAAATCAATGGTGATACAAATGTGGCAAATGCACCATAATTGTATCCATATGACTTCTATATTTGCATGCTTTCACAACATGCTTTCAGAGAAAATGTTGGTTAAATAAAGACTTAATGAGTTGTCAGAAGCTTTCTGATTGTTATACTGAAATGAGAATGGTGATGTATTTCATTTATTGCTTATAATCTTTGATTAACTTTTTACTTAACGCCTCAAAAGTTGTGTTAATTTGTGAATATTATCAGTGATAAAGAGTGTGTGTAAATCGTAAGCTTTTGTTGGTCACAGAGCAACATTTAAAAGTTCTGCTACACAATCCGGAAGCCAATGGAAAAATGGAAAATGATTATGATTATGATTATTATTATTATACTTTTTTAATCTAGTAATCCAGGGTCATGCAAACTGAAGAATTGGATCACAAAAATGCATTATCACTGAAGTGATTTTATTTACATCAGCACTACAAGACAAAAGAGAAAAATAGACTTTAGGGTTATTCCACAAAATATAGCGTTCTTAAATCTTCTGAAGTTAAAACATTTGTTATGTCGTAAGACTGTATGAACTGTAAGATCTCAGTTAACATAATGTCAGACTGTATGATAATCAAGATGCGCCAAACAAGTTTAAAGTTTGATGTCATAAATCCATGACACGTTCCGTAAATCCACATTATGAAATGATACCTCACCGAAAACATAAACAATCTGTAGCATAGTTTTTTTTCTGGCTTTATTACTTTTTCGACATTTTCCAGTGGTGGTTTGACGTTTTCTCGCTGATTGCGTCATCAGATTCTGTGCTCTTATTGGTTATTTGTTTGAAGTCGCACTGCAGGAAAGTCATTAATTGGCTGTCAGTGAACATGTCAAACCAACAATCAAAGACCACAGATTTTAGGTCAGGTTTATAGAAATGTTTTAGGATTTCCAAAATTTGTCTCAGATGACCAAATCATGGCTGAAATCGTACAGTGTGAGCTGAAACTATAGCAGGGGTGCTAAATTCAGTTTTGGAGAGTCACCGTCATGTAGAATTGCACTTCAACCCAAATCAAACACAGCTGAACAAGCTAGTTGAAGTATATAAAGTATAAAAGGTTTCTATAGGTTCTATAGGTTTTATATGTTTCTATAAAACTACAGGCAGGTGACTGGACTGTGGCTCTCCAGGACCAAACTTAGCCATCCTTGTACCATAGAATAAAGCTTCATTAAAATCTCCCTGTTTTATCTCGCAGAGCTCAGCCATGATGTCCACCATGACTTGGTAGACTGTGATTCTGTGGAGTGTACAGCCCACACATCCTTGTGGCAGAGATGTACCAAGAGGTCGCTTTCCTAGCAGGCAGCACCGATCATCAGTTTACCACCTTCCACTTTAACCCTTTGGAAAACAAGCATGAAATCAGCAGTAAAAAGGGAGTGTTTTACAAACGCGCACAAGTGCAACGCAAGGCCACAGCTCAGGAGGATGAGGTTCACAGAAATCGAGGAGCTGGAGCAGACGAGGGTGCTTTATTTGACCGTACCGCCATCATCAACGTAGGTGGCATTCGATATCGCATACCCTGGTCCACTCTTGAGGAGTTCCCATTGACGCGTCTGGGGAAGTTACATAACTGCAGCAATGCCGAGGAAATCCTGGACTTGTGCGATGACTATGATGCACGCTGCAATGAGTTCTTCTTCGACCGAAGCCCCAGCGCCTTCCGCTCCATTGTCACTTTCCTGGCGGCCGGGAAGCTTCGGCTCCTGCGGGAGATGTGCGCGCTGTCCTTTCAGGAGGAGCTGTTGTATTGGGGTGTGGAGGAGGCCAGTTTGGAGTGGTGTTGTTTGAGGAAGCTTCGTCTACGGCAGGAGGAGCAGCGGGAGAGACTACGGCTAGAGGAGGAGGAGGCCGAGTTGACTTCTCCCCATTCGTGTGAGGAGGCGCCGGCCGTTGGGAGCCCAGAGGAGGGTCGTTTGTCAGGCTGCATGCACAGCCTTAGAGACATGGTGGAGAACCCTCACTCTGGTATTCCTGGGAAGATCTTCGCATGCCTGTCGGTGGTGTTTGTGGCCATTACTGCGGTTACACTGTGTGTTAGCACCATGCCTGACCTGAGGGAGGAGGAGGAGAGGGTGAGTGTATATTTAAATGCTACAAAAACTAGGGATTGTTTGACTACATGTGTTTGTCCAGAAAAGTAGACAGTCTAATGCAGCTTTGCAAAGAATTCTTTCTTGTTTCTTTTATTTTTGCTTTGTTTCTAAGTTACAGCATCAAAAACATTTTAAGACATTTCTTGAAAACAAGCTAAATTACTCTGATTTTCAGGGAATATATACTGTATGGAATTTTGTTCACACTTGCACACTGGCTCATTTCATTTTAGTTCACCAAAAAATGCTGTTAATTTACTCTCCTTCTGGCCCTACAGGATGTATGTGACTTTTTCTTCAGTAGAACATAGATTTTTATCTCAAACTGTGGTCCGTAGTGATTCATAAGATGCACTGTAGTGGCTAGATAAAATAATAATAAATTATACCATACTCCTTATAATACATAAAGGTACCAGCAAAACAATGTGCAGTAAACTGAGTAGAGCTGCATGACTAATTGTTAAATTGTTTATGATCTTATTCCTGAATCAACGTGATATGAACCTACTCAGCTGTACTTTCTACTTTTGACCAAGAACCTATAGTTGACCTACTGTATAGTTATGAAACAGCTTCAGTCTTTCGTCATTTCAAATACAGTGTCCTTATTGTTGTGTTTCAATAGATGATTTCGATATTGTTGTGTTTCAATAGATTATCACTGAAGAATCACAGTTTGTACTTTGTAGACACAAACACTAGGTGTATTTTCATTACAAATTATATCGCAAATCTTTAGCACTATTTTTTATCGGTCTATTAAAAAACCCTTGCAAAATAACAACATTCCATTAACCATTGTTTGCGAGTAAATTTGTCAAAAAAACATGACGACTTACATTAGGTTTACTCAGGTTGCAACTTTTTGCAATATATGTTGTAAAAGTTTTGCATTTCCATTAGGCATATTTTGAATTTTAAATTTGTGCAACTTGAAGGGTAATGGAAGCACATCTACTGATGTCTAAGGTACCGATCCTTAATCATTTGTAGGTAACAGTTAACTTTACTCCTAACTGTAACCCAAAGCTTTACCTCAAACTCCTATAATCCTAACATTAACCCTAGACTTACATCAAAATATGTGTAATTGTAAGAATTTTCTGATACAACATCTAGTCACAATAGGTATGGCACACAAACTAGTCACAGTCTTGTAGGTATGTACAGTAATGCAAGTATATAGTAATTAAAGTCCCACTGAAGTGTGTTGAAATGCATTGATTTATGATCCACTAGAAAATCACACATTGCTTATGACACAGCCTGGCAAATTTGCATTTGACAGCTTGTGACAGTCAAAGTTACATCATAAAATACTCCTATGGATCAATCATGGAAGTGTTACTACTGAAAACTCCAATTGTCAGTAATCATGAAGCTTCATATTTTAAAAAGCATTTGATTCTCCAGAAGATCTAAAGTGAATGGTGGTGTCATCAAAATCATTGATCGCCATACTGTAGAGACTATAAATGTAAAATGACTATCTTCTAAATCCATTTTTTGTACACTAACGACACAAGTTAGCACACTAATGACTAAGATTAACATATTTATACTGACACCAAAAAATATTTTTAGAAAATGTTCTCTGTATTTGTTTGCTCCTCAAATAATATATTTGTGTTACAAATGTATTATACAATTGTGTTAATAATACAACTGTGTTGTCTTGGGAAACGACAATAAAATGATTAAGAAGAAAATCTGTGAAGTATTATTACCTAATGTAAATATCACACCTGGCATCATCAGTAGTCTGACTGTCAGCTGAAGAGTGTTTTTATGCGGCTGAGAAAAGAAATCTCTACATATCTACAATGATGAGGGTTGCATTCACGTAGATGGTGCAAAACAGACATGTCCCACTCACTTACAGTTTCTGTCAACCTCCGAATCGCACATGGATACTTTCAGGAGTTTGAATAAATTTTTAAGTTTGGAATCTTGCTTTTTCAAATATGGTTGGCTTATATTGTGGTTTGTGAATGCAATTATTCCATTGCAAATGTATTTGGCTGTTACCAAACAAAATGACTGATATTTCCCAAGTGCATTTTGAAGTTGCCATATCGAGTGCAAGCAGCACAGACGCTAGGCATTATGCAATTCTATTAATTAACAATTAATGGGATAGTTCAGCCAAAAATGTTGAATGAGTTAGTGATAAAGATGCAAAGTTTTGGAAATCATAGATTTGGAATGACTAACTTGGTTGAAAGGACAATCAATTGGGCCTTCATCTGAACAGAGGGTTGTCAGAGGGTTTCAGTCACTTTAGTTTGGCTCACCATCTTGCACATTTAGTGAAACTGGAAAGGTATGCTGCCAGTTAAACAGAGTTTGTCAGATTTTTAAGGAAATTACTACTAGCTGCAGATTTACACCTGTAACTGTACAGCAAAAAGTGCTTTTCTTGCTTAGATTTTTTTTGGAGTGTGGGAGGGTCTGATAGTGTTCTCTAATTTTGATTAGTGTTCTTTTTAAAATATCAAATATTTTTAAATTATATTTTTAGGAAATTATACAGAATGAAAAACTAGATTAGCTTCCTGTCATCCTTTTGCATGCATAAAAGAGACAACCTAAACTAAACATTTACAAAGGAAGAAGAAAAATAAACAAAAGAAACACATTTTAAGTTATTAGTTTTTGTTTGTAAATCCATAAATGGCCTGCCACCTCCTTTTTTATCAGATCTATCAGATCTAGGTCATTAAGGTCATCGGGTCTTTTCTGTGAGTACCAAGGACCAGATATAAGCGAAAAAGGGATCAGGCTTTCACTTTTTATCGCTCCAAAGTGCTTGAACTTCCACCTCACATTAGACATGCTCCAACTTTACATGTTTTTAAAAACCTTCTGAAATTGCACTTTGGGCAAAAAGGTGCTATATAAGTGAAGTACATGCATCCATACATAGAATTCATTTTACACAGAGATTTACACTGAAAATCACTCACTCACTCACTCAATTTACTTCAGCTTATTTCCTTCTTTATCAGGGGTCGCCACAGTGGAATGATCCAGTCACCAATGAGCCAATTTACAAAAAATCAATTGAATCAAATTCATATGATTCAGACTTCACTGAACTTTTTCCACATAACAGTTTATGTTAAACGAAACTTCAGCAAATGCTTAAAGAGCAAAGATAATGATCTTTGAGTTAAAGTAGCCATTTAAACACCCCTGGGCATAAAAGCGGCCCTCCGTTTGGCCTTTGACAAACACTGAGCTCTCCTTCATCTCTGCATCTCTCTGCGCTTGATGATGTGAATAATTTTCTCTGTAAACATTTGAGATACATGAGATGTTTGCGTAAGATGTGTGTGAGAAAGGGAGAAACTGTCTCGGTTGCTAGACTGTGGACTGTAGGGGGATATGTTTTTTTTTCTGACAGAAACAGGCATGACAGCCTGGGGGACAGCATCTCAAGTCCAGGGCCCAATCTCATGAAAACCAAATTAGCCATATTCCACAGAACTATTGTAAAAGCCTGGCAGCTGTTCCTCTATCACACACACATGTGCCCACTCACTTTCGCATACACACACACACACACACACACACGCGCGCACACGCACACACACACACGCACGTGCACACAGACACACACACACACATGCACGCACGCACGCACGCTCACACACACGCACACACACACACACACACACACACACAGAGAACACACACAGTCACATACATGCCACACTTACACATAGATGCCAACACCCACCCACATGGCTTTGTTTTGTTATATTCCTCAGGACATCCCAGTGACTTCTATTGTATAAAGACAATTATTATTACTGCAGACCAAACTGTTCATACTTTGAACTTTTAAATAATAATTTATTTAAGAATCAGTTTAGAGATTAAGGACATATGTATCCAAAGAGAGTTTTGTCCCTTTCAAGGACAGTCTTTGAAAGACAAACTGTGAAAGATTACATTCTATGATTTAAGAAATGCTTTATAAAATCATATTTATTTATGTATGCGGTGTGTGTGTACGATCTGCATTTTCTGTTTCCTAACCCTACCCCTTCCTCAAATGACATTTTTATCATTTTTACATTTCAAAATATTAATGCTCCTAATGTTAATAAACAAACGATCCCTGTAAGATCAAAAATGATTAATTCATTTAAAGTTGAATATTCTACCACTTCTTCCATTATCTGGTTTTCGATTTATTTATTTATTGCTCACTCAGCTAGTAGCAGGACATATTGGGATTGCCCTAGCATCATTAGAACTTAACATATGACTGCCTATAACTGATATTTGTTTAGGATGCTCCCTTAAGCTCACTAGGTTTTTGGAACAGAGCTTACATCTGCTGTTTTTATAGTACACTGGCCGTCCACTTTATTAGGTACACCTTCCTAGTATGTGTTTGGATCCACTTTTGCATTCAGAAATGCCTTAAATCTGTTTTTAAAGGTGCTGGAAAACAGATTTTTGTCCATATTGACATGAAAGGATGAACATGATTACTAATGTAGGCTGTGGCATTCCTCGGAATTCAGTTGATGCTAATCGACCTAAAGTGTGCTAAGAACAATACCACAAACATTATACCACCAGCAGCATCAGAAATATCCTATGATACAAGGCAGGATATATACATCTATTCATGTTTTCACAGACAATTCTGACCCTACCATTCCAATGTCTTAGGCTGAGCACACACCACAATATAACTGGACTGATTTACAACAATCTTAGACAATCTCTTGATTATCTTGGTGGTTCTAAAGATTATCTTGTAGTATTTTCCTTTGTTGTGAGGTGTTGAGTGACTTAATCTGCACAGAAGAATGACAGAGGCACTCCAATCGGGAATCGTAAATATTTCCCATGTTGAATATTTATAGTCAGAAATCCTGATGTGTCAAGGGAAGCCAGAGGACAAGCATGCATATGAGCCAGAGATTATTACGTGAAATAAATCAATATGCAATATTGACAGAAGCATAACAAACACAGTCATGGCTCAGCACAAAGTGAAATGGATTTGTATAACAGAGACAGAGTATCAGCTTGTCAATTCGTAACAACTGCATGAATGTTTATTTGTTTGTTCTATGTTGACCCTGGAACAACTTTCCAATCAGCCAATCAGATTTTAGGGGATAAGTTTACAGTTTATGTTAAGTTTAGGTTTACAGTTAGGGTTATGTGCTCCTACTTAATTGTTGTACAACTACTGATCCCCTCTGATTTTGGGAATAGTTTAGAGTTAAGTTTATTGCACACTGAATCTAAAACTTTCTTCCATCATAAAAAATTGGAATCAGGTTTGATTTCTTCTGTTTTTTGCATCCGAAAAGGCAAAATCCAAAATGGCACCGGAGAAATTAATCCACTTAGTCTCACAACACAAATCCGGGATTAACTAATATGCATTAACTGAATAATTAATACACATTAATTGGATTCATTAATAAGCATCGGACTTGGGGTGTAAGGTTTGCGTGCATTTTTTCAGATTTGAATACGAAAAAAAATGCATACGAACATTTCAGACTTCAGTGTGCAAAGACCTTTAGGGTTAGGTTTAAGGGTAGGGATTAGGTACATTTCAAACTGCATTTTAAATCTGCAATGATGTTCCAGGATCAACATACTGAAGCTGTTAATGCAAGATCGCATTCAAGTTTTAAATCTTTTAGTGTGCACCCAGCTTTAACAGAAATTGAGACTCATCAGGCCAGACAATGTTTTTCAATCTTTCGTTGTCAATTTTTGATGAACTTGTCAATTGTAGTTCTCGGCTGACTGGAGTGTCACTTGTCTGATCTTCTGCTGCTGTAGCTCATCTGCTTCAATTACATTTGATGTTCAGAGAGGCTCTTCTTCAGATCACCGTTGTAAAGCTATTTGAGTGACTGTTGCCTTTCTATCAACTCAAAGCAGTCTAGTCAATTTCCTCTGGCTTCAACGAGGGATTTTCGCAGGCAGAACTGCCACTTACTGGGTATTTCTCTTTTTCAGACCATTCTCCTTAAACAGCCCATCAGACAAAAACAACCAAAATGACTCAAATGACCTTTCTTACCTGTTCTGATTCTCAGTTTGAACTCCAGCAGATCATCTTGACCATGCCTGACGCTTGATATGCCTGACTTGATTGAGTTGTTGCTATGTGATTGGCTAATTGGATTTGTGCATATTTTCATTCATTGGCATGCATAGCTAATAAAGTGGCAGTGGGTGTTAAAGATGCAAAATATTCACCCATTTTTGACGAGTAGCAAAAGGTGAATATTTCTACTACAATTTAAAACATTTAGCTTATAAAAATGTACAGTAGCAAAACAAAAAACACTTGCATTGAACTTTACACCCCACACACTATAAATAACATACTAATCAAGCTTAGTACATGTAATAACACAACTATAATCCTATATCTGAAATCCCTTGACTATTAGTGATGGTACTGACATCAGATGCGATTAGAGGTTAAGGGGAAACCCAACAAACATAAAAATTCTCCTGTGCCCAGAGCATTTGTCAGCCTCTGAGTTTTGAGTTAGGAGTGTTTGTGTACTGAAAAACAGCCCTTCACATGACATCAATAAAGATGGAGAGATTAAAGCAGAGAGAGAGAAAGAGAGAGCAAGTGAGCGAGGTGTCTTCACAATCAAAGGGCCACACTGAAGAACAGCAGGAGGAAACCAGGGAGCTCTTTATCTTCAAAGAGACAATCAGTCACTGCCAGCAATGAATTCTGCTCCGGAACCTCCTTTCCCACACACACACACACACGCACGCACACACACACACACACACACACACACACACTGAAACAGTTTTACTGTATGAATATACATGCAGACACATGCATAAAAAGTCACAAACATAAGCACTGGATGCACACAAATACACACTTGTCTCTTATTAACCTGTGGGAACTGACTGTGAGGCATATTGCAGGGGTAATCAACTATAGTTCATAGAGGTCTGGTCTCTTTATTTAATTCCCAAAAATACAGTTTTTTGTTGTTGTTGTTTTTTGAATAGTTATACATTTCAGTATGGGTAAAAGTAAAAAAAAAAAAAAAAAAAACTGAACAGTCAAAATAATCATCAAAATTTGAGTTGAGCCCAGATGGATATGAATATTAAAAGGTGTCAAATATATCATATATACTGTAAGGAGGGTTAGGTTAGGGTTTAGACCATTTTTACTTTTTTTCTCTAAAATTAATATTTACTATAAACAGTAATTGAAATGCAATCATTCTGAGAAGAAAACAAAGGTAACTAGTTAATAAGGGGATAGTTCTCCCAAAAATAAAAATGTACAAACTATTTATTCTCCCTCAAGTGGTTCCAAACCTTTATGAGTTTCTTTATTCTCTTGAACACAAAAGAAGATATTTTGAAGAATGCAGAAAACCTGTGACCATTGAGTTCCAGTATGAAAAACAAATACTATGGAAGTCAATGGTTACAGATTTCCAGCTTTCTTCAAGATATTTTCTTTTCTGTTTAACAGAATAAAGTCGAACAGGTTTGGAACAAGTAAAGGGTGAGAAGCTAAATGATGACAGTACTGTATTTTCAGTTTTGAAAATATCCCTCTAAGTTTTTACTTAACTTCATCCCTAACTTATCCTTACCAGCTACTGAAAGTATTTCTAGTTATTGTTTATTATGAAATGCTATTAACATGCTAATTGATTCATAACAAAATTGATTTGTTTGAACAGTCGATCATATTTTTTACAGATAGAAAATAACTAGATTTTGCAGCATTCTTGTTTTAGAATATCAGAAACAAAAATATCCATTGTCTGTTTTGACACACTGGTCACTTGACAAGTAAAATGGTCCTACTGTTGTCAGGTAAGGAACCAAGCCTGTGTTCAGAAACAGAGCTACAGTCCACTTTGAGAACCACTGCTCTATAGGGTTGTTTTTTTATTTCTGTATTTGTATATGCTGTATGAATTTGGTGAAATATTTACAGAGTATATAACCTCTATTCCCACAGTGCTGTCAGAAGACCAATATTAATAGTCACCTAATTAACATTAAAGAGAGTTTAAGAAACATCTTTGGGAAAAGAGCAAGTTGGCATTGTAAAAGACAGAGAGGCGCTGTTTACACTAGTACTTTTTCATTTTAACACTATTCTGACATATTTGACTCATGAAAACAGCATTTTAAAAACTCTGAAGACAAAATTACATTCAGGCAAAGGCCAGAAGAAGAAGAGGTGGATCTGATTAAAATCACTGAGCTTTATTATGAAACAAAACAACAATAGAAATCCATAATGATAGTTGAATGAACAAAAAATCAACACACAAGCATAGACGACAAAGAATATGAGCAAATTAACACTGAAGATTAAGAGGAGAAGGTGAACAAAATCTGTAACCATGGTAGCAGATTTTTGGTTGGAATGCAATGGAAACAAAAGAAACAGGAACTAAATACCACAACATACATACAAACTATAGCTGTTTCCCTATTCAAAAGCTGCATCCTTCAAAGGGCACAGACTGTTTCTAAGATGTAAATAAAAAAAGATTGTTGCATTATTAATGTCAAAAGGTCTGAGCATCTTCTAAATATGTGACGACATGAGCCTTTTTCAAATCCAGCCACTTTGCCTTTCCCAGAAATGTTTTTTGCAGCAGCCTAAATTTTGAACCCTATGCCAATACAAAGCCAACTCAAAGCCTGACCAAACTCTCAATTCATTCATTATACAACAGCAAACAATTACATTATCACAACAGAAACATTATCTGTGGCCTCTGAGGAAACCTGCTGTTATCTGTAATGAGTTTGCGATGCCCTAAAATGCCTCAATTAGAGAATTAGTTGAGCGACTCAGAAACAGACTGAAGGGAGAAAACACTTGAGTCACGTCAAGATAAATGTCATGGTTTTTTTTTAGCACACTTGATTATTTCACAGATTGAAGAAGTGCACTTGAAATCTTAAATAGTGTTTCTACTTAGTGGTCTTTCAAATAAAATACTTGAAATGAAATAAAAGGCTACTATCGTGTACTGAAAGAGAGTTGACTTTGAAGTGAAGAGATGATCCCAAGGTATCCATAATTCTGGACCATGTCGTATCCCGAGCTGATGCTGTGGTCGTCATGGAGAAATGGAGTGCATGAGACTGATTCCTGAATGACCACTGTGATAAACGAGTCCCCACATTGATCCTGCGGGCCAACCTGACCGCCTGCCGGTGCCCTACTCACACCTGCAGCTTCTCCATGATGGACGTCCAGCTTCTTCAGCCTCCAGCGCCTAGACTGCAGCTCTGAACAGGAAGTTTGGCCAGATGAAAAATGGTGGTGCCTAACAGAGCCTAGTTTCTCTCAAGGTTTTTTTTTTTCCCTTCACTTCGTCAATTGGTGTTTTTCTTTTCTTTTTATTTCTCGCCACTGTCGCCACTGGCTTGCTTGGATCGGGACTTGTGGTGCTGTGCTTCAGTGGATTTGCTCTACGGTGTTTGAACTTTCAGCAGTGAAATTTAGACCACACTGAACTAAACTAAACTGAACTTCAACTCTGAAATCTGGACTTTACTAGAACTATGTTAAGCTGCTTTGACACAATCTACATTGTGAAAAGCGCTATATAAATAAACTTGACTTGACTTGACTTTCATGACTATGAAGAGTGCACTTTGTAATAATGTCAAATATGTACTTTTCATGTTAACTGTCAGTCTCATTTTTTTTAACAGAGCTTATAATAACATTTTTAAATTGTTATAAATCTTGAATTCATTGGAGCACAAACTTAATTTGTTCTCATTTTATATACTTGGCAAATTATGGTAGAATTAAGTTCATTTTTAATTCTAAAAGGGCTGTAAAATTAAAGAGCTGCATCTTCATCATTACAAATGAATAACTGCAAATATATTTTTTATTAATGTTGGTCAAACATTAATCGTGATTAATCGTATCCAAAAAAAGGTTTGTATTTCCAGGTGAAGTCAGCATTATTAACCCTCCTGTTAAATTTGAATTCTTTTATATTTTCATTCCCAATTTCTGTTTAACGGAGAGAAGATATTTTTCAACACATTTCTAAGCAAAATAATTTTAATAACTAATTTCTAATAACTGATTTCTTATACTACTTTACTACTTCTTTTACTAGGCAATTTAGGGTAATTATGCAAGTCATTGTAAAATGATAGTTCATTCTGTAGCCAATAGAAAAAAATATTGCTTAAGGGGGCTAATAATATTGACCTTAAAATGTTTTTTTTTAATTAAAACTGCTTTTATTCTAGCCAACAAAAAACAAATAAGACTTTCTCCAGAAGAAAAAAATATTATAAGAAATACTGTGAAAAATTCCTTGGTCAGTTAAACATCATTTGGGAAATATAAAAAAAAAAATCACAGGAGGGCTAATCATTTTGACTTAAACTGTACATATATGTGTGTGTGTATTCTATATATTTATTATGTATGTATAAATACACACGTGCATGCATATGTTTGAGAAAATGTTACTTATATTTAGATATAAAATTTATATGTATTTGATATGAATTATATAATTATATATGTTTAAATATCTATGTAAATATTTTTGTCTTGTATGAGTGCATATTATTTATACATAATAAAATACACACATATATTATGTATAAAACAACTTTTAATTTTGGCTGCGATTAATCACGATTCATCTTTTATAAAGAAACATTTTATAAAGAAATATGTTATATTACAAAATAAGTAGCTGCTCTTTCTAAAAGCATGCCAAAGTTGTCAATTTTTATTATTAATTGGTGTGATTTCCATTTATAATTTGAAATGAAAAGGTTTGAATGAAATTTTTCAGTGTACTTGAGTTTCAAGCATTTCACCTCATTGCATGTACACACAATTTACAACAAAGGTATCAGAACTGTTGTAAACATTAATTTAGCCTTTAACAGTGATCTCAAAGTGCAAACTAATGTTAAGAGTGTTAACACTCAAACAGTTATCGACAAAGTGAATGATTTTGCACTCTCATGCCTTTTTGTCACGGGCGACTGATCCCATCCATCACCATTTAAATGCCCCTCTGAGATGCTGGACAGACTCTGACAAAGAGAAGAGAGCAATATTATAGTTGTCAGTTTATTTAGCCTCTAACTGAGTGCTTGACCCTGAGTTATGATGTCTAGCAGCTGCTGGAACTGAGAAAGCAGTTCCAAAACATTCACAAAACATTTGGTTCTCATGTGATTCTAAATGAGTGTTGACAATGACGCAAGCGACGCAGTCATGCTTGATGAATATTACAAATATTGATGGTGTGATTAAAGCAAGAGGACATAATTGCTTCTGTCAGTCCTTTGTATCTGCTCGTTAAGCAGTGACATACTGTATAGAATACTGTTTCCGGCTTCATGCCTCTATTTATTTGAATGGATAAAACTTCTCTTAATAGCCGCATATCACACATTTAAGCCAATCGTTTACAAAATCATGGTGTTCTCTATACACTCTCTAGACTTGCTGCATCCCATTATTTTAATGCTTTATAAAAGATGAATCAATGTCTGACCATCTGAGATTAGGCATGGATATACTGTAAAAATTACAATCATGATTTTCAATAGTAATACAGCCAGTGTTGAGAGAAAGGCATTAGAAAAGTAATGCGTTACAGTAGCTAATTCGTTTTTGCTGTAAACCACTAGACTAAAGTAAGGCATTACTGATCAATATTCAGTAATATTTTACTCAGGGTTATCAACAAAATATCAACAAAAACTAGATTGTGACTGCTATTTCATGTTTATTCATCAGTATTAATTATATTCTTTCAATCTTAAGTAAAGTGGAAATGTGCTTTTGTTCACACTAACACTGGTGCTAGTTTTAGCCCAACTCATGTATTGTTTTCACATCCAGCACCACAGCAGTACACAATACAGCAGTATATTACAGTACAGAATGTTTTGGTACATGTCGCCCTGACGACATGAACGGCCACTTAAACAACAATAGAGGACATACAGCAGATCATTTTCTTACTGCTTAGCATGTAGCTTTTTTTTGTCAAAAGATGACAAGCTTTATTTGAGTGTGATTCATTGCTGTGTTATTGTACTATTACAGTGTTTTGTTTTTGCTGAGTAACCGCACAGGCGGTTCCTGTGTTGTTTTTCCCCTGCCTTGTTGCATGCGCTGGTGACGATTCTCTGTAAATCAATAGCATTCAGCAGCAAGTCTAGCTCCACCCTTTTGGTACTGTACTGTTGTGCTAGGTACTCTTCTGTGGAACTCGAAACCAGTGTGACACACAGGTGACACTTATCAGCACTCTCGTTATCGGCCTCGCTCTGTTTCCATGGCTCTCATCAACGCCCTCCCCCTCTGCCTTGTGACTCCTCATTTTTGTTACTTCAGACAGTGAAAAAAAAAAGAAATCCATACCATACTGTACCAAACTCTACTTTCCAGTGGAAACACGCCATTAAATAGCTAATGCAGTTGTGCCCATCTGTTCGCTCAGACATGCTGGTCTGAAAACAAGGTGTATTCAGGCACATTGTTGTTACATTGCTATTTTGTGGCAAATGAAAACCATTGGTCAATTGTGAAGTTTTTATTTTTTATAAAGGGCCCATTAGTAGTATGTGCCTACGGACAAGTGCACAACGTGAATATACTCTGCTTATTAGTCACACATAGATGCACAACAACATACAATCATCAAATATGCCAAAAAATTTAAATGAAAGGATTATAATGTAAAAGATTATTATTGTGTAAACATAAATATGCCAACATGTCATAATGGACAGTCATTGCATGTATCAGAATGATCTATTTGCAGTAAAATGATGAATGAAATTGACAAATTATTTGATTGTGGCAATGCACAATGCATGTTTAAATCCATTCTCCCAACTATATGAATCTGCCAACTGCCACAACTGGATTTTAAAGGGAATAGGGGTAACACTTTAATTTAAGCAACAATTCTCACCATTAACTGCAACCACAAGTGGCTTATTACCTGCCTATTATTAAGAACCTGACTGTTTATTAGTACTTATAAACCACGTATTCTGGATGATCTTTTTCTACATTGCTAATCATATCCAATACCTAAAGCTAACTATTAATTGTTAATAAGCACAAATTAGGAGTTTATTGAGGTAAAAGGCATAGTTAATGGTTTATTAATAGTGAGCATTGTACCTTAAAAAATTAAATATGAAGTTACTGAAATGGAAGATGAAACTGTGATTGGCTTATTACATGTTTCTCTCAAAAGACATCAAAAGACTCATTAAAGGGATTATTCACCCTAACATTAAAACTTCCTCATCATTTACTCATACTCAAATTTTATGAATTTCTTTCTTCTTTTGAACAAAAAGCTTAATATTCTGAAGCATGTTTGAAGCCAGCAGCCATCGACAATCTTAGTAGGAAAAAAAAAAACTAGAATGGCAGTAAATAGCTGCTGCTTTCCAACATTCTTCAGTATATCTGCCTTTGTTTTCAACGGAAGAAATAAACTCAAACTGGTTTGGACAGGTTTTTTGGTCCATGCACTTGGAGCACTGACTGTTTCTGTCCATTGTTAGACTAGCAGAAGTGGATTCGGATATGTCCTTAGTGAACCTGCACCATGCTCTTCAGGCTATGCACTTAGATTAAAATAAGGCCCAGTATCTCTATGCTGTATAGGACAGGCCAATCATATTGATGGGCTCTAGAGTTCCAAAATCCCACTCTGAGCACTCAGACACTGAAGCCCACACACTCAGACAGAAGAGCACTGGAAACGCTGACCCTCACTGAGAGAATGAGAAAAAAGCAAGAGACTTATGAGAGCACTGTCAAATATGATTGCCGAATTGCTGCCCGATTTAGAAGGAAATAAAAAGGCGATGATTGACAGAGGGCTTTTAATCCTAAGAGCAGTTATGTAACCACAACAAACTGCTTCTACCTGAGCAGACCAGGACGGTCAGATGTGCTGTATGTACTATAGGACCAGATTTATGAAACTAGTGTAAGAAGTGCTCACGAGAGTGGAAAACTCTGCAGATGATTGACTGAGAATGATCGACTCATTTCCATTGCAACACAAACACAATCTACAAAGAGTGTAAACTTAAAACAACGTGGCTTGGTCATTGATATGTTGACTAACTTTTTTTTCCAATAAATGACCATAAGTGGAGAAAATTCTCTTTAGCCATTTGCTCTCAGTACTTGTTTTACAGAAACTATTGTAGCGTCTTCAGCAAAATGGCTCATCTTTAGAACAGAATGAAATCTGAGAGATTTTTGTGTCTTTACTGAAAGTCCGTTCAACAAATAATCTGATGTTTCAAAATGTTAGGAAATAAAAAATGAAATCCATATTGAGAGATTTAATTAAAGTCTCATGAAGAGAGATAATCAGTATAATGTAAGAGATTTGATGTAATCTAATGTTCATTAATATAGCTCAATTATTTTGTATCGCCATACACTCAAAGCGCTTTACAAAGATATGGGGGGGGGTATGCAGCATCCATTTGCATGATGTGATGGCAGCCACAGGACAATGGCACCAGTGCTCTCACCGCACACATGCTGCAGGTGGAGAGGAGAGAGAGTGATAGGGTCAATCCAATGGATGGGCTATGATAGGTAAGGGCTGATGGAGAGAATTTGGCTAGGACATCAAATAAAATAAAAAATTTGGGTATTTCAAGATTTGGGTATAGAATTTCAACAAAAAAAACTGTAATTGTATTTCAAAGACAATAGAAGTAATTATAAAAGATGTACTTGAGTATGTTTGTAAGTTTTACCAAATTTTATTTACAATTAAAATGCAATTTTAGGGTGTACTCACACTAAGCACAGTTGAGCCCGGGTGGAATTCTCCGCCCTCCCCACTCTCCCGACAGCACGCACTCAAATTTCATCTTTACTTTTAATTGAGGCGACTGTTTTTTTAGAAGAAATCAGGAAGAGAAGCGCTCTCACTCAGTACAGTGGAGATTGTTTTAGTTATATTGTTTTGTATTATTTTGAGTCGTTTGGGATGCAGTGACACACGGCCGAATATTTTGCTGAATAGATCCACCATTTTCATGTTCATAAAAGTTATCATGCTGCACGTAGTAGGAGGTTTGCTGAAGGTGGCAGCTGAAATGCAGGTAAGCATGAGTTATAAATGCGTATGGAACAGTCCCCTTAAAAGTGATGTTGTGACTTCATTTTTGCACTGAGGCACGCCTTACACCCAAGCCCAACTAAATCGTGCATTGCCCCATCTCTTCCAACAGGGCCAGGCCCAGGGCCAGGGCCAGGGCCGGCCAGCTGAACCAGGATTTTTGCACCTCGCACAAAATGTTTTTTATGAGTTCAGTTATTTGAACTTGCACAGTAGATGCGATTGAGGTGAATTCTGTGCTTTCATAGCAAACACGTGGCTCATTCCACATCATTCAAACCTGCTGATAATTTGCCTCTATTCGCGCATTTGTATTGGTTTTGTATGTAATTTACTTATGCAAATACTTGATTCCACGTTTGGTGTGAACCTAGCATAACGAGAATAAGAATCCCTCTATATTATTTATTCAAACTCCCATGACAGGAACAGACAACAAGACAGACCCTAAAACTCCCGTCCTCAAGGCAGTGGACATGACAGGAGGTAAAGAAGTCATTTCGAGGGGGAGGGGAAAATATTTGAATAAAGATTATAAGGGCACAATTTTATTTTAAATAATGAGGTGCAAACTGTCTAAAATAAACCCAGAAATTTATCCTATTTGTGACAGACACCGACAAGCTCCAGCTATCCTTTATCATACCTTTTGGCTTTGTCCAGAGTTAGTTTCTTTTTGGACATCAATTTTTAAATCAATCTCTGATATTTTTCTTCTAAAAATTGAACCATGTCCTTTAGTGGCACTGTTTGGACTTAATCCTACAAATGTATCGCTGTCATTTTTGCAGTCAACTGTATTAGCCTTTTGCTTAATAATTGGTAAAAGAATTATACTACTGAACTGGAAAAACCCTTCTCCGCCCAACTACTTTCATTGGATGTATGACCTGTTGCAGTTTATTCAAATAGAGAAAACTAGATATACAATTAATGGCAAACAGAAGATTTCTATACAGTTTGGCAACCGTTTCTGTTGTATTTTTAAAAATAGCTTTTTTTTTAAATATGTAACCTGTCTTACATATCTAACCCTGTCTGTATCTTTTTTTTTTCTTGCTTTTGAATGATAAAAACTCGTCCAAGACTGTATTAGGAAAAGAAATGGTCTGATATCTGACATTTACCAGTAATGGCTTACTTAGGTGTCATTTGTTAATTTATTATTATTATTATTATTTTATTATTTGTTATTGTTTTGTTTTTTCTTTTTTTGTTGTTGTTGTTGTTTACTTTCTTTATTCTCCTCTGAATATGATTCAGAGAGTAAGGAATGTTAAACTAAAATAATAAGGTGCACTGATGAATCATCTTTAATAATCAACAATATTCCATGTATATAAAAAGAACTGTACATTTTGATTTCATGGTGACTTTAAGTGTATTATTTCCATAATCTTTTGAAACTCAGACTTTTCATATGTCAGACTATGGCAACACGCTGACATTCTAGGTGACAGTTCAATTTATGCAAAAAAAAGCCTTTATTCATAACAAATGAAAAGCAAAGGCTGTGCAGATATTCTCTGAAGTTTGGAAATGAAATTCAAGGAAGTTGTTAGCGGCAGCTCTTTGAATCTGGAGTTGACAGGCTTCAGAAAGCGTGGGGAATGTTAGAGGGCCGTGTGATTGTTTCTGCTAGATCTCATGGCGAATAACAGTAATTAAAACACTGCGGGCCAGACTTTTACATCCGTTAAAAAAAATAATAGCCTCCTCTCAGTAAAACGCCATTTGATTCATTGTTACTGCCTTACATGGAATGCAGATACTGACACATGTAGGTGTGATTGGGGCTTTTACTCCAGGCAGTTTTTCTCAACTTATAGCCACATACAGTTCTTTGAAGTCTTTTCTACAAAAACAAGCCTAGGAATAAGTTATAGTTTATGATTCCACTTTATATTATGTGTCATTAACTTGTCGGAAAAATTCAGAATTCGGTGCATTGCACTTATCCTGTTCAGGTTTTATTGAAAAACAATACTTGCTGCTATCTGCTATTAGTGAGGTGGTATTCACGTAAGGTTAGTGGCAGGTTTAGTGGTATGGTTAGTGGTTAAGGTTAGAAATGGGTTTAGTGACATGGTTAGGTTTATGGTTAAGGATAGAGATGTGTTTAGTGGTATAGGTTGGTTTAAGGGTAAGTTAAGGTTAGTGACAGGTTTTCTGGAGTGGTTAAGTTTAAAGTTTGCTCCAGGTTAGGAACAGGTTTAGTGGTATTAGTAGGTTTAAGGGTTATCTTTTGGTTAGTGGTTGGTTTAGTGCTCTCTTTAGGCAGGTTTAAGGCTTGTTATATTTAGGGACTGATTTGGTTTTATTTTTGCTATGATTAGAGATGGGTATAGTGGTATGGTTTATAGAGTTGGTTAATGTTAGGGACGGGTTTAGTTGCTTTGTTAGGTTTAAGGGTATATGGATCACTATGGTATATGGAAGGTATATGGATCACTTAAGGTTAGAGACAGATTTAGTAGTATGTTAAGGTTTAAGTGTTAACTAAGATTAGGGACAGTTTTAGGGGTATAGGTCGGTTTTAGGGTTGATTAGGATTAGCAACAGATTTAGTAATAGAGGTATTTTAAGGGTTGGTTGGGGTTAAAGTCAACCATGTGATTATAAATGTATTTACATGAATGCATTGCTGCTGTAACTATACATGCAGCTATTTTCAAAAACAAAATGTAACTAATCAATATTAATTAGTTGAATTATAACTAATACTTAACTAATTAGTTGAACATATTCCTTTCATCAAAATATTACTTGTCATATATTACTTGATTGTTGTTTTTTACTTGGACCAATCTTGACTCCTAATTTGTTTTTAAATACAGTATTTGCTGGATTTTTAGTACATTAGTTCAGTCAATATTGGCTATTCTAAATGTTCACTGGATTTGAAATTTACTCCTTATTTAACATTTGTAAATGATATTTTTTGCAGAACATAATGTCTTCTAAACTAAGCCCAAGCATGCTATTTTGCCTTTCTATCAAGTCATTGATTTGTATGTTAGTAAATAATAGTTAAATACACTTACAGTACATAAGATATTACTTAACTGATAGAAACTCATTTGAAAAATCCCAACAGTTATCCCATGCAGTGTATTTACTGTGCCATTGTATTGAGTTTCTCAGTCGGCTGATTTTGTTTTCCATCTTTTAAAGACAGTAAACGTACAGTTAGTACAGTTAGAAAGTGGCCAACTTTCTCTAATCATGATGCAGTTTGAATAATTGATGATAAACTGTTTTATACAGCAGGGGAAAAAGCGATGAGTGAAGTGAATTAACTGAACATATGGTTGATAATATTGATGAAATGCATTACAGGCCTGTGGTAGGGAAAGTGCTAGATCAGCATGTGCCTTCAGTCATGTTGAATTAGGGCCTCTTATCCTGTAACCTCACCCACATGAGGAAATGTCTGATTTTAATGTGAGCAGCACAAAAGAGGAAAAACAATCCCTTGTTCAAAAAGTTTCTGACCAAAGCAAAACAATAAAATCACAACGTAAGAACATTTGGTTACACTTTGTAATAACTGCACACTATGAATAGTTTATTAAGCATTAGCAAATAGTTAGCTCATCATTCGTTAAGCATTGAATCCACAAGACCTGTAAGCTGCTTTTTTTCATATTGTGACGCAGTTCCTAGAGAAACAGAATATTAAATGAGAAAACAGTAGTAAAGTAGGCATTTCATTCAGAAGGATCGGGAAATGGAGAGTTATTGCAACCTAACAGACACCTCCTCCTCACCATTTCTGTTTATTATCAAAACTGACAGTTTGTCAGGAAGTATGTTAACCACGTCAAATACCTCAAAATCACGTAATCTGAGAATTTAAGTGAAGTTTATTTATAAACAAATTTCGAGAGGATCATGTGCTTATGATTGACCGCAGCTGGTCCCGTATTAGCTAATGTATGATTCACCAATCGGATAATTCCTAACTCACTATTAATAACCAGAGTTCTTTACCTCAGTCATCTTCGGCTTGAAGAATCCCCCTTCCACCCCTACTCCTCCTTTCTTTTCCTCGATAGGGTGGCACGGCGGCCCAGTGGTTAGCACTGTTGCCTCATATCAAGAACGTCACTGGTTCAAGTCCCTAACAGGCCAGTCGACGTTTCTGTGCGGAGTTTACACATTCTCCCCATGCTCGCATGGGTCTTCCCCGGGTTCTCCAGTTTCCTCCCACAGTCCAAAAACTTGCAACATAGGTGAATTGACCAAACCAAATTAGCACCATAGACGAGCTCTTAATCAGCAGTATATCTCTCTGTAGCAATCCCTAATTTGTCATTAGCCATAAATAGCAGGGGAGTTCTCGAGACCTACCTGAGCTCAAACTCCCCCATTGCCCTGCAAACGGGAGGGAGCCCCGGGCTCGAGGGTCTTATGAGCTCAGGGTTCTCTCCCGGGACAGCATGCCAAATACGCTTTATAATCAATCATCAGCTAAGTGTGAACTCATTCATTCATTTATTTTCTTTTCGGCTTAGTGCTTTTATTAATCAGGGGTCACCACAGCGGAATTAACTGCCAACTTATCCAGCATATGTTTTACGCAGCGGATGCCCTTCCAGCCGCAACCCATTACTGAGAAACATCCATACACACTCATTCACACACATACACTACGGACAATTTAGCTTACCCAATTCACCTATACCACATGTCTTTGGACTTGTGGGGGAAACCGGAGCACCTGGAGGAAACCCACGCAAACATGGGGAGAACATGCAAACTCCACACAGAAACGCCAACTGACCCAGCCGAGGTTCAAACCAGCGACCTTCTTGCTGTGAGGCGATTGTGCTACCCACTGCGCCACTGTGCAGCCCCTAAGTGTGAACTCTTGAAATAAAAATGAAAAACAGGAAGTGCATAGTAATTTTCCTAATTCTACAACATTAAATTACATAAATTCTTTTAAATGACTTGAAATAACAAAATTCTTATGGTCTTTTAGAACAACTTAATTGTTTTATGTTCAATCCACTTAAATTTGTAAAAACAATTTAATGTTAACCTGATCGATTTGTGCTGGGACAACATGAAGGAATTGTGTAGAACCCAGCATTTTTACAGTGTATGGTTCTGCATAGCAAATAAGTGAATTGAACATTTTTTTATGATGCTTTTATGGTGTTATTTGAAAACTTGAATGCTCTATCATTCACTTTCAATGTATTGAAACAAGTAGCTTGAACATTTTGCTAATTATCTTTTTTTTTTTTTTTATTGGGTCGTATGGGGATATTAAACTATAAAGACATTCCTCTTAACAAATAACAAAACAACCAAAACATTCTTTTCATCAACACTTTCAATTATTAGGCAATAATCACATAAAGTATAATTATACCTTTAAATATTAATGAGGTTCATTACCTGCATGCAAAAAGCTGATTATTCCAGGGGATGCTGAGAATCATGCAGGGCTTATAAGAAAAATTAAACCTTTTATAAATTAGACATGGTTTTTCTAAGTGCCTGTCTGATCCGTGACAGGAAAAACACATCGTCTGGATGAAGCTCATTAATACATCTCCATTAGGGCTTTAGAGGGAATTGATTATTTTTTTCCCAAAGTAATTTATAATTAAGCAGGATTGCCTGCAGGATTGTACTAGTATATTCCCTCTGAAACAGCATTACATGCGTCAAACAGCTCAAGTACGACTTTAAGGTCTGCGGTGTCATTTGTAATGTGCCCATTAAAGCAGAAATGGCCATTTGATCCACTAATCAGTTTACAGTGTCTGTGTTGATAATTAGAGAGTAATAAGATATTAAATAGTTAAAAGTTTGATTGTTATGGGGCAAATGATGATCCTCTGAAAAAAACATACTACTACTAATTAATATTATTTTCAATTATTTAATCATAAATCGACATATGTGTTTTCTGGTAGTATATACACTCAAAAAATGTTTTTGTTCAAACTACTTATTTAAAATAACCTGAATTCTTAAGGTCTAATTTATGGGGGTCAATTTAATTGTTTCATGTTAAATTTACTTAAATTTGCATAAACAATTAAGTTAACTTAAGACAACATGAAGAAATTAAGTTAACAAATTCATTCATTTTCTTTTCGGTTTTGTGCCTTTATTAATCTGGGGCAGCCACAGCGGAATGAACCGCCAATTTATCCAGCATATGTTTTACGCAGCGGATGCCCTTCCAGCTGCAACCCATCACTGGGAAACATCCATACACACTCATTTACACACATACACTATGGACAATTTAGCCTACCCAATTCACCTATAGCACATGTCTTTGGACTTGTGGGGGAAACCGGAGCACCCAGAGGAAACCCACGCGAACACGGGGAGAACATGCAAACTTCACATAGAAACGCCAACTGACCCAGCCGAGGCTCGAACCAGCGACCTTCTTGCTGTGAGGCGAACGTGCTACCCACTGCGCCACCTCATTCAAATGTTGGATTATTAATGAATTGAATCATTTTTATTTAATTCATTTATTTTTCGGACCACCCAGCACTCTCTCCCTGGACACCATATTAAAAAACCCTATTAGAGTATTGATTAGGATGGTGATCCGTACATACAAATCATCATATCTAAAGGTCTATGGCATCTACAAGACTGAAACCCCCTGCCAAATTTAAAACTGTGTGAACTGCATTATGTAACACGTATGAATGCATTATATAACAAAATACCACACCAATTTGCACTCATTGAAAAAAAAATATCACAAGCACAAGCAGTTTGAAGAGAACTGATCTAATGCCTCCACTTCAAATCACCTACACACCAGCTGATTAGAAGCCATTGTAAAATGGTTGACAGAATGACAAGTTGTGAGAGCCTTAAAAACATCTGTTTGAAGACACTTGATTTAATGTGTTGTTTTTAATGCAAGATGATTACAAAATACAAGTTTTGTAACATCATTGCATCATCACTACTGTAAAAAAAAACTACAACAACAATATGGCCATCATTCAGGTTCCTGGGCACCACCATCTCTCAGGATCTGAAGTGGGACATTCACATAGACTCTATTGTGAAGAAAGCCCAGCAGAGA
Organism: Danio jaintianensis; assembly: GCA_903798115.1. NCBI lineage: Eukaryota > Metazoa > Chordata > Actinopteri > Cypriniformes > Danionidae > Danio > Danio jaintianensis. Next base: position 2,062,635 of record CAIGQV010016734.1, read on the forward strand.
CTGTACTTCTTTCGTCAGCTGAGGAAGTTCAACCTGCCACAGGAGCTGCTCGTACAGTTCTACTCAGCTGTCATCCAATCCATCCTCTGCACTTCAATCACCGTCTGGTTCGGCTCAGCTGCCAAAACCGACCTCCGTAGGCTACAGCGAATAGTCCGGACTGCTGAACGAATCACTGGCACTACCCTTCCTACACTTCAAGAACTGTACTCTTCCAGAGTGAGTAAAAGGACTCGTAAAATCACTCTGGACCCTTCACACCCAGCACACTTTCTGTTTGAACTGTTACCGTCTGGCCGGCGCTACAGAACACCGAGCACAAAAACAGCCAGACACAGGAAAAGTTTCTTTCCTCAGGCCATCTACCTCATGAACAGCTAATTATTCCCCTACTGTGCAATAAACATGTGCAATACTTTTTCATACGCATTTGTACACAGCACCTTATAACAGTATACAATGCAATACTT
>CAIGQV010016734.1:2069465-2112510 GCA_903798115.1 Danio jaintianensis
CAAACCTGCTATTCACGCTAAAGCATATCTAAGTGGGAACTCTTGAAACTACTAAAATGCCAATAAGTCACTTTACAGATTTGAATCTTCAACATCAAAACACAGATATTCCATAATGCAATTCATAACTATAAATGAACTGAAGGAAAAAAGCATGACTAGAGAACCTTTTAATAAATGGATATTTTTGACAGGTTAGACTAGTACACTGCAATAGTAATAGACAGATTAGACAGACTTCACATACACAGTCATTGATTCCTGTCCCATTCACTTTCGTTGTATGAAAACAAGCAGCATGGACATTGGGTTAAATATCTTCTTTTGCTTTACACTGAAGAAAGTAAACCATATGGGTTATGAATGACATGAGGATGAGTGATGATTGAATTTTCTTCAAGCTGGCGTTCCTGGCAGATGGATGCTTCAACCTGTGAAAACTGTACGACTGTGAAGATTGACTTTTTTTTTTGCATCCACCTTTACGGTAAAATGAGCTTTCCTCTGGTGTCAGAGGATACAGTGTAACACTGTTAAAAAAAAGGCAATTTAACTTCTTATTTATGCTCCTATATAGCTAATTTGCAATAACCTTGTTTATGAAAACACATTTACACACATTTCTGTATAGTTCTGCTTTTAGATGCCATAGTCTCAGGATCTGCTGGATGTAATAAACACAATGAAATACCCTTTAAAAGAATAAAAGTTCCATATTTTTGAGTTGCCTCGAGTGATAGCTGGGAACTTGAACACATGAACTATTCTCAAATTAAAGTACATCATTTTACGTTACATGAAATAAAAAAGGTATGCAAAATTAGACAGAAATAAAACAGAAGTATCAACTCAAATAAAAAAGCTGAAATACACAAAAAAAAAGCCAAATACAAAACCCCCCCAAAAACATTCCATTAAGCATCATTCATAAGTCTTCTGCCATATATCATTGAAAAGATCTCAACTAGCAGATACTAGAACTGTGAACATCAGTTTACAAATACTAAATTAATGAAAAGAACAGACTTGTATAGTAAACTTTTATTTGAGGTACCCTTCATTTGAAGACTCTGAGAAGATCAAACAGAAATTAAATCAGAAGTGGGTGGCTACATAGGATATACGGACGTTGAGTAAAGACTAATAAAGGGCTTTTACATTAACAGCTTGGATTGGATTGCATTTACCAATTACCATTAAACAGAAGCACACAACAGGAAGATCAGCGCTCAAACTCCATGATCTAAAGAAGACTGTGATCTAAAGTTGACGATCTCAAACTCAACAGATTTGAATTGTTTCCTCTCTGCATATTAGGACCTGAAACATTAGTTACAAAATACACTTAGCTTTAAATCTGCATTCTGTAAGTTTTGCCTCTTTTTTTACCATCAGTTTCAAACGTGCAATTGTATTTATTTGCAGAAGCATATCTTTTATGTGGGTTAAGTGCTGAAGTGGCTCCTCAGCATGGATGAATCTAATGTTTCGCTGTCTATACTGTATTTTGAAGTCACATGCTGGGTTTCCATCACTCTGCATTAATGTGCACTTTGGAGTATCGCATGCATGAGAATCGAGTGATAGATACAGTTTTTTCACATTTTTACACTTGCTTGAGGTGGTTTTGGACTCTGACTCTGAAAAAAAGGCTTTATGTGAATAATGGGGAGACGGAATCGCATTTGCTGAATAAACTCTGACATAGCAAGTATTATACCAACATGACTAATCAGCTATCTTCATTATACTTACTTTGTTTACTGTTGATTACTCAGTTACCAATACTACAGTCAGCCGCTCAAACAACTTGATAATACACCTAATTCGCATTTGTTTGTTTGTTTTGCTTCACATTAGGATGGAAACCCGGCTACTGATTTTTACGCTCTGACAGATTGACCCAAACAACAAACACAACTGAATAACTGAAAGAAAAAAAGTATTACAATAAATCATACATCTAACGATCGCCAATTAGCTTATATTACACCAAGCTGTGCAAAAATATAAACATACTTACACTGGGAAAAAAAATATGACAAAAAGTCATGACAACAAATGTTTTTATATCACTTTCACACATTTTTATCAGTTAATCAGCTTTCATTTTTTTCTTTTAGTTTACAAAGTTTGCCTTTGTAAAAAAATATAAAGGTCAGTTTGACTGATGTAAGTTGAAATGACTAGAAAAGTTCAGTTGATTCAACAAAATTTTAGCCAGCAAGATTTTTAACAAATACAAATATTGTTTGTTCACTTTAGACATAACCATTGACATTTACATGAATATTCACCAAGACAGGCATTTTGACAATTTTGTGTGTATTTATTTACATTTAAAGTGAAGTAAAGATAAAGAGAACTGAATAATGTCAGGTTTCATAAAATAATCTCTTAATGTGTTTTCTTAATACCAAACATTGTTATTATTTTACTGTCCTCTTTATACTTTATACAGTGACTTTTCTCATTTTTCAGATTTTTTTCTACTTCTAGCACATTCTTGGTGGAAGTGGGATAAAATTCATTCTACTAGCCCAGCTTGCTCTCCTTGGCATGTATTTTCGGTTGTTTCAAACTAAAGACCTAAAGAGCCTCCTTTGAAGACTGCAAACCATGTATGCTTTCCTTTGTTTATCAAGACTGAATGAGCAGGCAAAAATGAAGATTCCACTGCTAGAAAAAGGTACTTAAATATATTGGTATGATATACCATTCTTTATGTTTTTCACAATACTTTGGCATTCTTTGAAGCACTTTGGACTACATTGTAAACATAAATGTTATTACCATATGATACCATCAGGTTATAATAGGTGTGTGTCTATGAATCAGAGATTTCAGTCTGTTTAATATAGTGAGTCCAGTATCGAGTCCTGTCAGAAATGATCATAAGACCAGCACATCTATTGCTTTAAGCGAATAAATATAACGTGTGACAGAGAATATTGAAGCACATTGACCAGATCTATATTGATTCCACTGAGAGAGCATGTGTGCTGCCTGAACAAACCTTAATGACCACAGCCATAATGAATGCTCTCGCAGGCTTCTGCTTTAATAAAATGGTTCAATGCCTGCATATATCTTAAAAATATATATATATCTGTTTTAAAAAAAAAGCATATCTGTTTCCTCGCTAATGAAACGTTCAGTTTATCCTCTTACAGTCCAATATGTAAATAGCGAATCTGCTTGGCGCAACCTCAAACTCACTCTTAAAGGGATTGGGAGATAAGACTCTGATTGGTTTAATGCTCATTTGGCCTAAAAAACACCTATAACACATTGAGAGAATAAGTACAACTCTTTTAGGCCATGTGCTGGGTGCGCAGACCGTTTTTCCCCATCCTTAAAATAGCATAAGTGGATCTGGATATGTACTAATTGCATCTGCACTGTGCGCTTAAGATCATGTGCTTAAATCATTAAAATAGAGCCCATTATGTTTGTCATCAAAATGGAAGATGACTATTCTACTCACCAAGGCTGCAATTATTTAATAAAAAATACAGTAAAAATGGTTAGATTGGGAAATATAATAACAATTTTCAATCTTATTGAATGTACTTTATTTGCATTTTTAAAATATTATACAGTAAGTCTTGAACAATTTAATAAAAGTACACTTTAAATGGTATTGTATCAGATTCCACAAAAATATGAATAAGCCCAACAGTTTTCAACACCACCACTACTACTACTACTATTCATCTTGAGCAGCAGATCATGACATCAGAATGATTTCTGAAGGATCATGTGACACTGAAGATGGAGTAAAGATGCTGACGATACAGAAATACATTAAGTTTATTACATTCAATAAATTGACCCATTAATTTTATATTGTAATTTTACAGTTTTTACTGTATTTCTGATTAAATAAATGCAGCCTTTGTTAGCAGAATAATCTCTTTTTTTTTTTTTTTTTATCTTCTCGATCCCAAACATTTGACTGGTAGGGTTTATATTCTAAAACTCATTCTAAATGACTTTGATAAAATTCTAAACATCTAAATTAAAACATATACAGTAAATGACAAAGCAACATCCACACAAAATCCGTACAAATATTTATTAACAAAACTTACTATAAAAGTAGCATTGAAAATATGGAGTGACCAACAGTATCCAACTTAACATAAACAGAATATTTGGCTAAACAAGTCACTGAGCACAAAGTAAAAAAAAAAAACCTGTGAGTATCAATACTGTATAGAGTGCAATGATAAGGTAATCATATATGTATATCTGGCTACTTCATTAATTGGCAAAAACCTTAAACAGAAGACATTTTAAAATAATATATGGCAATACAGATAAAACAATATCATATAAAACAGATGTTGTATCAAAATACAGCAGAGAGGAACAATATATATTTAAAGAAGCTGCAGTAAAATACTTGATATCTTAGAAACAATCAAGTAAAAAAAAAAAGAGAATAAGAGAGAATAGAAATAAATATCAGCAAAAGTAATAAAAAGGTGTTTTCTTGACATTTTCTATTACACACAACTCTTATCTTTCTAACCTAAATGGTGAGATTTTTATTGAAGACAGTTTTAAGGTCTTTTTTTGTAATAGAGGGATCTTGATAAAAAAATACTTTCTTGACAACTGGACAAAGCAACAATGGAATATGACTGTTAAACTGTTCCTCACTAAAAAACTTGTTTACACTGATAAGCAGCATCTCTTCATAACATGTAAGAAAATGTTTACTGGTGTGTAACATCCCTGACTTAAAAAAATTAGACTATACTAATCAGCAAATAAACTGTTTATTAAAATTATGTGTCTATTTGTCCAGCAAAAAATGTAAACAATGCAAATGGCTATATTATTAAAGTTCTTTTGTTAAAATTACATTTTGGATTTTTTTAAAGCATTAATCATTAAGCATAAATCAAAACATACTAATTCTTGATTTAGGAATCTTTTCATATATTTTTTATTAGTTTTATTTATTTATTTATTACTGGAAATGTTTTTTAAAAAGCCCCTTATAGGAAAGCATTTTATTTTATTTATTCATTCATTTATTTTATTTGATTGTAGTTGACTGGAGGTTTGAACCTGGCCTTAAAGTCAGATCGGTCTTTAAATTAACCCCCAAAATTCCACAAACATTTTTTTTTTAAAGAGGTCAAAAGTCAGTATATATCATCCAATGATTTCCTATGTTTCCTATGAAATGATTGGATTTAAATAAACTTGGATTGGTATAAATATGTCCAAAAATAACATTTAAGGAAGACACTTCTTCAAGTACTGAGAATTTGTGAAATGATTGAGGATTGTCTCCTATTACTAAAAAGGAAAGAGTTGTGTGTTTTTGTTTTTTTGGTTCAAAAAGTCTCATTTTTCACTCTATATGGCTTTCACTGCATGAAACACTACAGCAGGCTTCTGAGATAAAACCAGTCTGATCCTAATAAAACTATAATATCTGTATAATCTCTTTTAACAAAATGTCTACATCCATCTGATGTCACATACATTTCTGCTCATTCAGAGAGTTTGTAAGGCAAACATTTTCAGAAGCATGATGGCAACCCTGGGCTGGTGTACATAAGTATGTGTGTTTGTGTGTCTGTAAAACTGCAGATCCTTATGATATTGCATGTAAAGGTTTGTTCTATGTATATTTATACAGTGTCACCAAAACAATTCAGAACACTTAAGCAATATCTAATAATGGATGCTTGTTTCCAATATAAATGTGATTTTTTTTCCCCCCTCAAAATTCTGACAATTTATTAGAATTGATACTTTGCATCTCACGGTATCAACTTATAAATTCACAGTTGCAGGTTTATGTTAAGCATTTATGAAAAAAATGTTTTGTTTTTTTAACTACGGTGACATTGTTATTATTTTTTATGTCTTGGAATTCACAATGACTTTCAGAACATTTATATATTTCAATTCTATGTTCATATCTGCCACTTTTGTACTCATATTTTGTACTTTGATAGTTCACAAAAACAAACATTTCCTCATTATTTACTTACCACAAGTGGTTCTAAACTTTATGAACTTCTTTCTTCTGTTAAACACAAAAGATGATATTTTGAAGACATTGACATCCATTGTAGGAACTGAAAATGGCTGTTTTTTCCCCAACATTCTTGAGTATATCTTTCTTTGTGTTCAACAGAAGAAAGAAACACAAACAGGTTTGAAACAAGTGGAGGATGAGTGAATTATGACAGCGTTTCATCTTTGAGTGAACTGTCCCTTTTAGTTCATATCATATTTCTGCAAAATAAAAACTAAGAACTGCAAGAAACCCAAAATGAGATATAACGTCTCTCAGTTTGTCTCAAAAAAGAGTTTTTTATCTCATGATTGAGTAGACACAATTTTGAGTTGATATCTTGTATCTATTTTCTGCTGTACATATAAACGTTTCTGTTCTGTAGAGAAAAAAAGATTATTGTAAGAAATAACCAGAACTGTGATAAAACCCATAAACAATACTGAGTGAATTTATATCTCCCAAAAACATTTGCTAAATATTTTGCAATTGTGATTAAAAACAAGTGTTTTTCCATGACACAAATCCAGAATTGAAACAAAAGTCTTCTCAAAACTCTAAATTGCAAGACTTAAGAACTGTGAGGGGAAAAATTCGCAATTACCTTTTTTTATATATTGACGAAAACAGGCTTCCACACATGAATGTCATTTCTCTAAATACAAAAATAAAAATGTACTATTGAAAACGTAACAGAAAGTATTGTTTTTAGCATACTGGTGTAATGTTTTGTTTTTAATGCAATGACATTCAGGCATATTCAAGTCTGACTTAAGTATCTAAATAGGTTTTGGGTACACATATACATTTCAAAATAAACTTGAGCACATTCCTAGATATACATGTGTGTGTGCATTTCATAGAGCCTTGGCGCTAGTGGTGTGTGTGGTGTGTGAGATGGGTTTTTGTGGGTAGTGGCTGTAATAGTACACTTGGAAGAGAATGGCGAAGTCCACGCACACCTGAAGGAGGCCGCAGATCCAGAACTGCATTGGAGCCTGAGTCAATAGGAAGTAGCCCGTCTTAAAAGTGTCTCCACTGGTCCACATCAACACCATCTTGATACTGGAGGGACAGGAAATGAAAGAGAGAAAGAGAGAATGTTATTAAAGTCTGGATATGTCAGAAACGGAGACCCAGACTGATCAAAATCATTAAAATAGGGAAAACAGGCAAATGTACAGGGTAAGTCATGTTTAAGATGTAATACTTTATTTGAGAGTTTGTTAGCCTCGGGTATATCCAACTATATATATTTTTAAAATGCAACCAAATAGATTGCGCTAGTTCTCTCTTGCTTTTTTCCATTGCCTTTGGTTATGGAAGCATTTTTGAAATAGTTTTTTCAATAGGGCAAACAATTGGCATGAACCAAACAAATTTGCTATGATGGGAGAACATTGCAAAATTGTAAGATTTTGTTTTATTTGTAGTAAAAAGTAAAACATTTTCAAAACACAAAAAAATAAAGGCACTAGACTGCAATGAACAATGGAGTTAAAAGCAAAAAATAAAATATTCAACTGTTAATTTAAATTTGACAATAAATATATTTATACAACAGTTCTGTCTGGTTCTCGGATCTGATTGGCTGATAGCCGTGCGATATTCTGCAAATAATAGCAGTAGTACAGCCTCTTTACCCTTGTGTATTACTCCGCCCACATAGAGTGACAGCAGATTAATAAATTCACTACAGTTTGACAAATATTGCAGCTGTTGGACAACATAATGTACTTTTGAGGTTTTGAGAATGTAGTTGTTTAGATTGCAACTATGCAGTTTTTTTATAAGGACAGTGACTATTTTAAATATTTATAATTTCGGAGATACAGAACGTCAGCATCCATCAGCCTGTCATACTGAGCAGAGCAAAGACGGTTGACGGTTCCACCACAAGATGGCGACAGAGACCTAAAAATAAGTCCTTAGGGGAGAAAAACTTAGCATAAATTTCAAACCACAGCTGATCAAATCATTATAAAACAGGTAAGTGACATTCCAAGTCAATCTTTCTCTTTTGTATTTTGTAGTGCTGTATTTATACCATAGTACCATCGGGATATTTCTGTAGACATTGCGCTAGAAAATCATTCAGATACTAGCTCTAAAGTGACGTTGGTGAATGAGCAACGGTTTCTGCTGTTCTGACCGTCAGCTGCAGATGTGAATGAATGGCGGAAGAAAGTAGTTTCTCATACAAAAGGATTTTTCAGACTCTCCGTGTTTGATTTTCTTTTTTATATACACAATTATGTCGTCGAACTGTTGTATAAACGCAATATCACACTCGTAACGAGCGATATGGCTGTATATCAGCACTGGTGGGGGGGCACTAAGGCACTCGGCCTGTGAACTACAGAACTACAAAACTACAGACCACTATCCCTCCTTCCAATCATTGTACAAACCTCTCTACCTTTCTCAAACAGAACAACCAATGTCACTTTAAAAACGGACCTTCAACTGAGACTGCCTCGCTCTCGTTTATCGAAGCTCTGAGACTCCCTAGAGCAGCTTCCAAATCATCAGTTCTTGCCTCGTTGGATCTTTTGACCATATGATATACCAAATCCTCCTGTCAATCATACTCCAGTCATTTGAATCTTAGCTCTCAGGAAGATTCTCCAAGGTGTCTTAAAGGGCTGATGTGTCTAAATCACAACAACTAGCTACTGGTGTGCCTCAGGGCTCGGTTCTTGGACCACTTCACTTCTCCATACATGTCATCATTAGCACATTTCACTGCTATGGTGTTAACACTCAACTCTACCTCTTCATTCCATGCCTAATGATCCGACAGTAGCCGCTGGTATCTCAGCTATCCTGACAGAAATTTCTTGCTGAAGGAAGGACTATCACCTTCATCTCAACCATGTCAAGACAGAACTGTATATGATTTCGGCCAACCCAATGCTTTGTCACAACTTCTCCATCCAGCTAGGTGCATCAACCGTAACTCTTTCCAGTACAACCAGAAACCTTGATGATCAACTTCACATACCATACTGCAAGAACTGCCTGGTCCTGCAGATTTGCTCCTTTGTTTAAGCTCTTGTTCTGTCCAGGCTTACTGCAATGCTCTTACAGTCTTCCAGCCAGTACTATCAAACCTCTACAACTGATCCAGAATCCAGTAAGGTGTTTAATGACCCAAACACCGCACAAGTCTCACCTCTATTCCTCATTATTTTGGTTGCCAATATCTGCTTGCATCAAATTCAAAGTACTGATGTTTGCCTAAAAATAATCTGTGGCTCTTTACCTTTTGTGCCCTTCAGACTAGTTTTCTGAAAGTGACTGGCAAATTGTAATGCCATCCAAAATAGATACAAAATGACTCTGACAGACCTTTACCTTGACTGTCCATGCTGGTGGAATGACCGGTCTAATTCAACCAGAGCTGATAAAACTTTAGCCATTTTAAAGAAGAACCTCTTTTTCATCACCACTCAACTCATAAATACCAGCACTTTCTATGATTTATTTATTTATTTAATAAATTTTTAAAAACTGTGTTAGATTAACTGGAAGTTGCAAAAGCACTTTCATATTGTTGCTCTTTTGTTGGTCTGATTGCTTCTATTGTTCTCCTCAGTTGTAAATAGCTTGAAATGAAAGCATCTGCTGATTAAATGTAAAAGTAAAATACACTACATGATTCATTTCAACATAAGCAATGTGAACGAAACAGAATCAACAAAAGCATTTGCCACTGATTACGCTGTCATTAAATAGCTTATAAGTTCTCCCTAAAAATCAGGATAAAATTAAGTTCTTATTTCTGTAACCCCCTACTGCACTTTGCTAATATATACTCTCTCAGAATAGTAAGAGAGCATATAAACACAAGTAGTGATGGAGAAGCACCAATAACACTATTGTGTGCCCAACAAACAGTAAAATTTACTTTGTTCACCTACAGCATGTCTTAAACGTGGACACTAACCTTGCCACACAATAGTGTTGTTGGAGCTTCATGGTTACAGTTGAACCACTGAAATCACATGGAATGTTTTGACAATGTTTTTGACTCCTTTTCTGAACTTTTAACATTTCAGGACTGTTGGTAGCTGCGTCCCAAATGGCACACTATACACTTATGCACTATGTACTTACACACTCAACAGCATAGTATATGACTGTGGTGTCATCCAAAATGGAACACTAACGTTTATTTTACTGAGCGGAAATTCAAACAGTTTCCCAGATGAGGTTTGACGGTTGGCAAATTAGTGAAACAAATGACCAAACTATCAAATAATACCTGCCATGAGTATAACCGCATTCACCATCGGGGGGTAGTAACGTTATAATCACTCTCGTAGGAGAATTTTGCTTTCACAATCCAAAATAAAGTAATCCAACATCAGTGCTCAAAATCTCCACCGTTGAGTGCATGAAGTGTCTAACATTCCACATTTCTTTTTAATGGTTAAATAAGTGCATCATCCGGGTATTTAAAGTGCACTTTTTCATTTTAGAATAAAAAGAATATTTCAGCGTGAATGCATTACTTACACTATTTATACTACAAAATGGAGTAGAATAGTGCATAAGTATGTGATTTGGGATGCACCTGCTGTCTATGGAGGATGAGAGAGCTCCTGGATTTCATCTAAAATATCTTAATTTGTTTTAAAGATGAACAAAGGTTTCATGGAATTGGAACAACATGAGGGTGAAAATCATTTTTGGGTGAATTAATCCTTTAATGCTCAAAAAGAGGATGAAGTTTTTCAAAATATAGATCATTTGTTAGGAAATAACAGCCATAACACTGAAGCCTGACAGTTCAGTGTTCAAGCTCTCATCCACACAGTTTTTTCACCCTTGTGTTAGAGGGGGGAAAAGAAAGCTTGCATGTCTAGTTTAAAAGATTATATTGTCAACATTCAGTCAACTACTGCCATGTCTTTCAGAACTTGCATGACGGTCTTTTTTCAGTTAAAAGCAAAAGGAGAATTTTCATGAAATGTGTGCTCTTTTTCAAAACTTCCAAAAAAGCGTCATAAAATTTCTCTCTGCAACTTGTACGTTAAATTTCAACTAATGTAATTGCTTTGCATGAAAGACAGACAGAAAACGTGTTCACTATTAATTCATAACCTTTATGAAAACAAACTACTCTTAATTATGAAGCACATTTTAATTGTAAGAGTTTACATTTAAGAAATTGCACTTCCAGATAATAAGATGTTACTGAAATAATTAAACGAATTATAAAGTGAAGGGGTCTCAATTGGAAATACGTGTCATGGACTACATTTTTACAAAACGTAAAATAAATAGTTTTTAATGTGTTTTGTTGAATGTTTCAGATGACAAATGCGCTCGTGGGCGCTGTCTACATTTATCTGAATCTAAAATAAGTTTTTAGGGTACGTTTTGTTGTATGCTTCCGATACACGTGCTTCTTTTACAGATCACCTAGTGAACCACTGACCTAAACCCAACCACAGTGTTTTTTAAAAGCAAACTTTTTTTTTTTTTTTTTTTTAATTCTGCAGCCATGTAGTTTTACCTTGATTTTACATTGCTTTTATCTCTTTTGTGGAACCATGCTTCAGCAGACTCAAACTCGAGTGGTCTGCATGACAAGTACAACACTATACGAAGTGAACCTCTGAGCAAACTAACCACACAAGAAAAGTTGTCCATATGGAAATAGATAGATAATTGAGATGTATTTGATTACAAATCATAGACAGTTTTGTGTTATTTATTTGGTGTTGTGCAAAGAACTGCACAAAAAAATTCTTTATTCGTCAATAAAATGTCCCTGTAAATTAATGTAGCATTCATTGTACAAACTAGAGTCAAACATATGCATTTTCCAATGAGCCCATGTTGGACATTTTTGTGCCATACACAGTTATTCCTAGAAGTCACGGATGATGCAATCATATTAAACAAACAGCCCAGCTCTAGAAATCATGCAGCTGTCTTGTTTGTCAGAGCTTGATTTTGCAAAGTGACATATGTTTGTTCAGCCAAAAATGAGCAACCATTCCTCATACATGGGAAGGTGTAAACAGTACAGGTGCGTTTGAGGTGAAGTCACCATTTTGACACAAAAGTTCCGTATAACCACTACGGTTAAGCCTATTACCTTTATTTTGACTGTGAAAGGGGATATCAGGACAAGAATTGGTCCCCACACATATGCTGCAACACTTGTGCAACAAATCTTCCCTGGTGGATGAACAGGAAAAGAAAATCTATGCCCTGTGCAGTGCCATTGATTTGGAGAAAGCCAATGATGAGTATGGCTAGCAGTTTTTACAAGGGCACTGACACAATGTAGAATTGCCTTCCTCCTTAGAATTGCTACAAGATTTTCTTCAAAACTTCTATTTTCCACCTAAGAAAGAAAGTTCTGATGGTTTGGAATAACATGAGAGCTAATAAAGATTTTTCAGTGATGGCTGAACACTAGCTTTAAGATGTCTCCTCGAGAACCCCTTGTGTAAGCCTATTCAAGCACTAAGAACGGCTCGCATTTTAGGCAGGAGAATAAATAAACTCTCTTTGTACAGCCTTATTTGGTGCATCAGCAACTTCACGCTGAACCGCACAGCAGTTTTTCATTTCCAGCCATTCAAAGAGGGATTTGAATGTGTGTACTAATACATGCACTATATCTGACCAGAGGAAAAACTAAATTCTGCCCGCATCACCACTCCAGCTTAACAATAAACAAATAAATTATTCAAGGTGTGCATTTTTGTAGATTTCCCTGAATATTGCACCCCACATGACATGTTTATTTATTTGAGATTTATTTTAGGTTTCTTTGACATACTGAATCATAATATGAAATAAACAAAAATAAGTATATATGAGGTTATATTGCTGTAAGAGAAACTGTGGATGAGCCAAGTAGGACAAGCTACTGTAAGAATATTTCTATCAAATTGTCAAAGTTTTGGGTTCAGGATAGGGTCTTGAGTTTAATTACTTGAGTTTTTGTTAGACAGTAATGCTGTTTTTTTTTTTTTACCAACAGCAAATGCTGATTCAGAAAGTCGCCCTACTTGGCAAATTCATTGACAGAAGCATACTAGCAGTTATAATAATGGGGACTGTAAGATATTAAATATAAATTGTCGGATAGTCTGCAGTTTTAAATTATTATTAAATAATTCAAAAGTATTATTCAGAGTGCTGTAATACTAAGCTTCATACATGGGTGAAAGATGGTTCACTAACCGAAATATTTTCCAGTATCTTATAGAATACAAAATATATGCAGGCATGTCTAATATCAGATGGCTAGAAAGATATTTTTTAAAAATTGTTAAAATATTGGTGTCTATGATGCAGCAAATCCAAAAGCTTTAGTGTAAACCATGATTCTGTAAAAGATTCACTTTAATGTTAAAAATGACCAAAAAAAAAGTGGTCACAAATGACTATTTTCTCAATTAAATGAGCAGCGGCTTGGATACGGAAACAGTATTCCATACGTCATATCTTAACAAGTGGATATCTTTATATATCGAATGTAGATTGTCTTTTTGCAGAATATTTATGAAAATGTTAATTTTGTGTTGTTGTTTCTGCAGTTATAGGTGATGTCTATGTGTACATGTTCAATGAAGTGTATTTGCGTATTAGGTGTACAGTATGTGTTGTCCCCAAAGTCTTCGATAGTTGGCATCATCTCTTCACAGGTCTTGGATCTTTAAACTTTAAAGGTCATTTAAACTGAAGAAATTATCTCCCACAGCTATTTCAGATACAGAAAAAGATGTCATCATTTTTTCAATAAAAGCAAAAAATGAACTAATGTGTTTGGCAAGAAATTAATTACTAATTTTTGTATGTTTTCTATAAGATACTGGAAAATATTTCTGTTCGTGAACATTTATTTCTTATCTTTCACCCACTTATGAAGCTTAGTAGAGTCTGAAAATCTAAATCAACCTCAATCCAAACTTTCAGTATAGACTGACCTAGCGGAAAGTGAGTTTCAGACACTGGACATGTTGTTTTGGGAGAATGACGAATGAGATTGTTCTGTTGTGTTTTTCGAGCACCGTCTCAAAAGGATGAGTAGAATAAACAGCTGGGTGTGAAGAGCAGATCAAAAATCTAAAGAAAAAGAAAAGAAAAGAGGACAAACAAATGGTTTCTTGCCCAAAAGAAAATGGAGTCGGTCTGGTTGCGGTGAGAGAAAGCTGAGGTAAACACTGTTTTCTGCTGTTTATGTGGCTTGTGTTTCGCCCAAAGCAGAGCTGAGAGAGCCGGACTGATCAACTGATCTGATAAAAGGCCACTCTGAGAGCTTATTAGAGCCCACATCCTAAAGAGATGAAAGGGCGATGTGAGCACCGGCGGACCACAGCCATCAGACCCTGTGACAGAGCAATAAAGCACAACAGCACAGTTTAATGAGTGCGAGTTGTGAAGAGGACTGGGTCACCATTGCTTACATCGTTAAAGGAGAAGTATGTACGTTTAGCCCACTTTGAACAAAAAACAAAGATCACATCCCAGAATGTTTCCCAAACAACTCTACTGGTGGGTGAGTGGCTTGTTTTGTATTACTACACAGGTAATTTTACTACTTCTATAAAACATGGCTCAAATTGTAGACAACTGTAAGCAATTCCATAGCAAATGTTTAGAAAAATCTAATATAAATATAATGCAGTTTCATGCCTAAATATCTTTCAACATAGCAATGCTAGTTTCAAAGATCGTATTGCAACTGTGAAATCTCTCTCTTTTAAAATAATAAAATGTTTAAATGTATTTTAAATATTAATTTAATGTATTTTAATAATTTGGTACGTAATTGCACATTACATGTAATAATGTGATTAATGTTAAAATAAATACCATGGTAATAAAAATCTTGTTTGTGCCCTGCATTACACCTTATGCTTTTCAGTTAAACGTATAATATAAATATAAAGTATGAAATATATAAAATATTTTGTATTAATAAATGTTAAACTCTAAAATTGTATATTTACAATAAATAACAAACAAGCTAAACAAAAGTGAATCCAACCAAATAAAATAAAAAACAGTAATAAAAAAGACCCTCCTCCTCAAAAAAATAAACCAACTAAACAAAAAACAGAAACTAAGCTGAAACTAAACAAAGAAAAACAACAAAACACATTGTTTTTGAGATATAAAAACATGATGTTTAAACTATACAAGAACAAATACAACCAAACAAGCAGCAATAAAAACAAAAATGCTAAACTAAACTAATAAAGAAACAAACAAATATCACAAAATCAAAACAAGCAAACAAAAAACACTAAACCAAATTAAAGAAAAAATTACATTTTATAAAAACAAAACAAAACTAATCAAAAACTCAATAAAATCAACTAAGCAAAATAAAAACAAAACCAAACAGAAACAGAAAATCAAACAAAATACAAAACAGGTAAAATAAAACGACGGTAAATCGCTGTATGCTGTCATGGCTTTGCAACCAAAAAATGTGGTTATAATGTCACCAACATAACGCCTCACTTCAGACAGACATTCATGAAGGGACTGTATGGCACATTTTTGACTACGATTGAATGGTAAATAGATTTGAGAATCATCTGCATACAAATAATACTGAATTCCATATTTCTCAAAAATTAAACCTAGGAAGTATATAGAGGGAGAATAAGACTGGTCCCAAAATAACAATGTTATTTTAACAACCCAATAATAATAACATCCCAAAACGACAAACACATAGGAGCCTGTTCACAGGCTTGAAATACATGACCACTATTGATCAACCTTCAAGAATTCATGCTGTATATGGTAAAACAAAGCATGAAATACTGTGAATATCTTCAGACATACTGTGCATATGTCGGGCGCACAGCAATAATTCAGGAGTTAACTCTGCAGACATAACTCGACTTTGTTGCATGAACAATAAAGTCTTATCGGCTTCAAAACCTCTACTGAGCAATTTATTCTGACCAAGAAAATTCCACAACACCATAAAGGCCATATCAGCGGACAATCAAAGACAGCAGCAGGACTTACAACAGAAGGCAATCTAAAGTGCCGTGTAAGTGTCTGTAGAGGTGTTAGATGTCAGTGGTATGAAAACGCCGCCAACAAACAGCCTGAGAAACAGAGTGTTTGACATAAAGCAGTCAACAAACACACTGCTGTCCTGCACAGCTTCTCCTGACAAACACACACTGGGCAACTTCCTTTTGTGGGAGCATTCAATTCACCCAACACTTCACTCCAGCATCATAACTACAGGAATGCACAACTTAATGAATGCTTTGTCCGCAGCCTGTGGATACAAACCAGCTTGCGGCTCAGTAAACACATATATAAAACGAGAGTTGGGTGCAATTGCAGGGCGGCAGTGAGACAATTCACACAACTAAATAAGGCACTGAGGGTTTTGCCAACTCCAAATACCAGGCGATGGACCTTATAAGGCCAGATGTGGGTGTCAGCACTTTCCTCCCATTGCGATTCATTATTTAACTGATGGACAACAAAATACTGTCACGGAAGGCTCAATTTGAAACAGCTAACAATGCTAAATGTGATACCAATCGCAGAAAAGTTTTAAGTCACTTTCCAAACCTTTTCATTCAATGCTCCATGCTGGTGGAATGATCTTCCCATTCACATACAGACTGCAGATTTACTGGTATCCTTCAAACGACAACAAAAAACCCATCTTTTACCTGTACCTGAGTACCTGAACCCAGATGAATAAAACCAAGACCCCTCTTCTCTCCCTCACCTCATCACACACCAACCCAAAATACTATCAATTCTGAGTGTGCCTCACACAGGTGAGTGGGTTCAACAAACCACCTGTAGAAAACACACTTATTCATCTCACTGACACATTAGCCGACACAGACACTGTGCATTTATGAAGTGTGCTTCACACAGGTGAGTGGGCTTGACAAACCACCTGTAGAAACTCCGATTGAGTAAGTATGTAACAACGTTACGTAAAGCTCAAGAAGAGCAAGGAAAAGTGTCAAAACGGAAAAAATAAATCACATGGGAGTGGGATCTATTTTTATTTTCGCTTTACTTTTCTGTTATTTCCTGTTTTCCCTTTCTATCTTCCATGCAATGCAGATTCTTAAAGTAGGATCGTTAAATGTGAATGGGATGAGTGATGGGGGTAAAAGAGCTTTACTTATTGAATTTCTTAAACTTAAAGAAACTCAAGTGACTTTTTTACAGGAAACTCACAGTGATCAAAAGAATGAATCTGAGATTAAGCTATGGTGGGAAGGAAAAACTGCTTTAAGTCATGGCACAAATGTTAGTGCAGGGGTAGCTATTTTATTTTCAAATCACATAAATACAAATATTATATCAGAAGTAGAAATAGAGAAAGGACACATTTTGTTGGTAAAAGCTAAAGTAAATAATCAGCTTTTTGAATTCATAAATATTTATGCTCCAAATAAATGTTCAGATAAAATTGTTTTGTTCAAGAAATTAAGAGATTTTTTAAATAGTTATATTTTGGAGGGATTTTTAATTGTGGCTGGAGATTGGAATTGCACTCTTAATTTTCTTTTAGATAGGAACTATCAGGAACCACATCCTGCTTCGGCTTCTTTCTTAAAAAGTTTTATAATTCAAAATGACTTGGTAGATGTGTGGAGAGATCAAAATGCGGAGATAGAACACTACACATGGACTAAAGTAAATCAGGGAATGATAAGTGTAGCAAGACTTGATCGGTTTTATGTCAAGCGTATTGATAAAAACAGAGTAATTGGGTGGAACATTTTTCCTTGTTCAGATCATAATTTGATTACAGTCAGCATTGCTTTGACACAATCTACTTTTAAAAGCCCTTATTGGAAATTTAACATTGCTTTGTTGAAAGAAAAACAGTTTTATGAAAAATGTAAGTTATTTTGGGAGGAGTGGGGTTTTAGGAAAGAAGATTTTAAAAATTTGTTACAGTGGTGGGAGTTAGGAAAGATTCAAATAAAAATATTTTGCCAACAATATACATGGTTTTCAACAAAAAAATCTCTGAAATAGAACATGAAATCTTTCATATTACATCTGGTATGATTCAGCATTCTGATTCATCTTCAGCAGTCTATTTAAGTAAAATAAATCAAGATTTAGAATCATTATTGCAAGTGTGGGCCAAAGGTGCTTTAATAAGATCTCGTTTTATGTCATTGCACGAGATGGATGCTCCTACTTATTATTTTTTTAATTTAGAAAAAGTGTCAAAACAACAAAATGAAATGTATTGCTTGAAGACCCCTGATGGACTAAAGACTTCTGATTCAGAAAAAATGAGAAAGATTGCAGTGGACTTTTATTCAGACTTATACAAGAAAGAAGAAACTAATACGGAGTGCATTTCACAACTACTGCAAAAATCGCCTGCTCTTACTGAAACACAGCGCAAGTTTCTGGACAGTGCTATTTCATATGAAGAATTAACGGATGCAGTAAAACAGATGAAGATGGGTAGAGCCCCAGGAATTGATGGACTGTCTGTTGATTTTTATAAGTCTGTGTGGAATATCATTGGAAATGATTTTTATGAAGTGATTCAAGAATGTTTTAAAGAAAAAAAACCTTCCTATAAGTTGTCAAAGAGCAGTTTTAACACTTTTGCCAAAAAAGGGGGATTTGAGTGATCTAAAAAACTGAAGGCCTGTGTCTGTTTTAACCACTGATTATAAGATAATAGCCAAAGTGTTGGCTAATAGGTTAAAGAATGTACTTGGTGATTTAATACACCCAGACCAATCCTATTATATCCCAGAAAGAACAATTTATAATAACATTTTCATGGTAAGAGACATTTAAACCAGTAAGAGTACTTAAAGGCATAAGACAAGGATGCCCTTTATCAGGCCAGCTTTATGCTTTGGCAGTGGAGCCATTACTGTGTTTATTTAGGGAAAAATTGTCTGGTTTGAAACTTGATGGCACATGCAATACATTTAAGGTAATAGCTTATGCAGATGACATCACTATTTTAGTGAAAAATCAAAGAGATGTTGATGTTGTTAAGAGCAGCATCTCTTTATTCGAGAGGGCTTCATCTGCAAAGTTAAATTGGATTAAAACCGAGGCTTTTTGGTGCAATGAAAAAAGTACAGTGATGTTACCCGTCATCCCTGAAAATATAAAATGGAAAAAGCATGGTTTTAAGTATTTAGGCATTTTTTTGGGTTCTGAATTGTATCAAAGGAATAATTGGGAAAATGTTAAAGAAAAAGTGTGTAATAGATTATCAAAATGGAATTGGATTTTACCTCAACTTTCTTATAGGGGAAGAGGTTATAAATAATCTTGCCGCCTCTGTAGTATGGCATAAACTAATTGTGTTGAATCCACCAGATGGTTTTATTAGAGAAATTCAAAAAGTGTTTGTAGATTTTTTTTCTGGAATGGACACCATTGGCTAAGAGAGGCAATATTGTATCTGCAATTAAACGAGGGTGGTCAAGGCCTTATGGACATTAAGTCCAAAGTAGCTGCTTTTAGACTGCAGACTGCACAAAAGCTTCTTTATCAACAGACTCAAAACTGGACTGCTATTGCTTGTGCTCTATTAAATAGAGTGGGACAGATGAATCTGAACAGACACCTTCTTTTTAATGAATTTGAATTTGAATATTGATTTTAATGGACTTTCTTCTTTTTATACATCAGTATTAAATGCATGGCAAATAATTACAGTTAAAAGGGAGCTGACTGATGTAACACAAGAATGGGTACTTGAAGAACCATTAGTTTATAATCCCTCTTTATTTAGTGAGATTGCGAAATCTAAGGGTATCTGCACAAGTTTGATCAAAGCGGGAATATGCAAAATCTGCCATTTAAGAACAATGGATAGGCGGATTTCTGCAGATAAACTTGCTGTAAAGATCAGAGTACACTCTGTAAGGATTGTTGAAAAATTGTTATCTGAGGTTCAAAAGTTGTTTCCTGTAGTACCATTGCAAACAGAAGTAATTAAGACTGTATTCCCCAGTATCAGTGTGAAAGTAAATTTAGAAAGATTGGCAGGAAGATGTTGCAACTTTCTTTTAAAACACCGCAACTTGGTTTCTTTGACGATACATCTAAGAAGTCACTCTATTATCTTTGTGTTAAATTTTTAAATTTGAGATCTTTGAGAGAAATTCCAGAAACCAAATGGGCTAATTTTATTGAAATGTGTGCCTCTCCAAAAGGATGTTGGAGGTCATTATATAAGGCACCAATTGAAAAAAGAAGCGGGGATTTACAATGGCGGATCTCTCATTGGATTTTGGCAACAAACCGTTATAAAAATCATTGAAATCTTTTGCAAGGAGATGAATGTTTATTTTGTGGTCTTCCAGAAACAATGTTTCACCTATTTATTGGATGTTCAAGGCTTTTCAGATTGTTTGGTATGTTAAGAGACTTGTGTCAAAATCTTGGGTTCATTTTTACAAATAGTATTTTTATCTTTGGACCGAAATATAGTGTCTTAAATAAGAAAAAAATTGTTTTGACAAATTTCCTATTTGGTAAGGCAAAACTGGCAGTATGGTTGATAAGAAAAAACAAAATGCTGTTTGACAGCAACACTGATCCTTTGAACATGTTCAGAGTTTTGGTAAAAAGAAGGCTAGTAATGGAGTATAAATATTATGAACTGGTGAATAATGTTGATTCTTTCTTTCTTGTATGGGGTGTTGGAAATATTTTATGTCAACCTAATGAAGTAGGAGGTTGTGATATATTGCTGTAAATTTGGTGGTATTAGTTTTTATTGTTATTGTTATTATTAATTTTTTTGCTATTTATTTAATTATTATTAAAAAAAACTCTTCACTTTTTTTTTTTTTTTTATTGCTGTAATTGTTTTTTTAACCTGATACAGTTTTTTAACTGTTGTAATTAAAGAGTTGTTAAAAGTCTCTCTCTCTCTCTCTCTCAAAAAAAACCCTGTAGCACTCTTACTCTAGTACTAAATTCCCTGAGCACAAACAAGTTACTTTGTATAACTAGCACTTCTTGTGTGTATTGCCTCTTCTTGTTGAATCGCTGAATGCCTCCTCAATTGTGTCTCGCTTTGGACTAAAGTAGCTGAACGTAATAGAATTTAGTCTGTAATTCAAGGCTGTCTCCAGAAGATAAATGATTTGTGATTGTGGTGGTTCACACAGATCTGAATGTGATATGACTGTAGTGCTTGTCACATAAATTATTTTGGGCCCTGTGTGACATTCAGGGAACGGAAACAAGATAAAGTGGACAAATAAATAAGAAAGTCAGCAATAAAAATTGTCCTTAAAGGAATAGTTCACGCAAAATGTTTAATTCTGTTCATTAAGGCCAGTGGTTCACAAAGTGGATGGTTGGGGGGTTGGCTTGGTTATTCATAATAATAACCATATTTTATCCATAACCTACAAAAGATAAAAATAGTAGCTAATAGTTACATAAAAAACAACCACCTGCAAATAAATAGCCATCAGCCTTTTAATTCTTTTCCATTGGAATGCGACCCCTGATTATGTTAGCTTTATGACATAGCAATAGCATCAGTTGCAGAAAATCCATTTTATGGCCTTTTTGGCACTCACGTACATTAAAAATAAAATACAGTTCACAAGTGAACATGGAGAATGAGAAATTGAACAAGGATGATTGTTTAATGTTGAAATTAAACAAGTTAATAAATTACTATAACAATTATTATACTGTAGTGGTGTTGCATTTTTCTTGGAAAACCGCAATTAAAGCTACCTCAACACAGCAATGATCACGTTTCTTTCATTCATAGATTCTAAACGTTTTGGTACAAAAATGTATCCTTTAAGAAATGTTAGTCTACAAAGAAATGGGAAAATGAGTAAACTGGGCTAGAAATCCGTATAATACGTATGCCATGTTTGTATGATGTGCTATAAACTCAAACAGAGTCACAGGATACAACACAGGATAAAATCACAGAAGAATGCAGAGAGCATGCGCATGAAGTTATTCTTCTGTGCGCTGCATATAAACATAAAGATAATGGCGAATGCACATATATCTAAAAATATCTGATATGTATAATTTTTTATGTATCTCCGCTGGTCGTCTAGACTCTAGATGATACAGTATTAACAGGTTTTGTTGCAATAGTGCTAAAAAATTTAGCAGCGCCTGCAGCACAAACACAGCTCTGAAATTCACAATTGTTCTTGTTACCGGTTATGTACTTGTTATCTTATTTTGTCTTCAACAAAAAAAAAGAAACTCAAACTGGTTTGCAACCACTTGAGGGTGAGTAAATAATAAGCAAATGAAAATTTTGGGGTGAACTACTGTATCCCTGGACGTTTCGGAATTCAACTGATTTAAAAAGATAGTTCAGACAAAAAAAAAAAAAAATCATTTGCTCACCCTCAGGCCATTCAAGAGGTTTTCATAATGTAAAAAACATTTACATTTATGCATTTGGCAGAAATTTTAATCCAATGTGACATGCATTGTATTAAATGTACAAATTTTAATCAGAATCGAATCCATAACCTTGGCATTGTGAGAACAATTTTCTAAAAACTACAGGAAGGCTTAATTTTGAAGCCTTGAAATGATATTTGTTGAAGTTGATTGTAATAATCTCTTCTGATTGGCTGTAATGTCACGTGATCAATTTTGTTACGTCTTGTAACATCAGTTTATGCTGTAATAAACAATAAATATCCAGATTGTAAACAACATTTTTAGACATTAGAAACAGAGTTAGAAAAGAAACTGGTAGAGCTGAATGACATCATAATATTCCAAGAATAAATAACTTAGACTGAATAAGTTATTAAAATGAATTTGCTATGCTTGTCAGGGCTATTTTTCATATTACAAGCTTAAAGCTAAACCATAAGCAAGATAATCAATATTTCAAGTCAATCTACTTTTTTTTGGTAAAGAAAACAAATATTAAGCAGAAGAATATGCAGTCAGCCAGTCATTATCGCTAAAAAAACACTGACAACATAATAAGACAGGTAGATATCTATAAACCCCAACAGAGAGGCTTGAATTATTTTAATATGGGTTGAGCTGAAATTGTTTTATTATATAATTAGGTTTAGTTTTATTATGCTTGAAATTACTTTATCATGTAAGAAGATGATACAGAATGTGAAGTGATATGAGAGACAGTAAACTAACCTAATGCAGGATATAAAGTTTGACCAATCAATATGAAGCACTTCATTGTTTAATATTCCATTCAAAAAGTTTTTTTTCTTAATATGCTAATATTATTTATTTAGGTGAAAGTTAAATTAAAAACATTCTTCTATTAATAAATGAATACTAAAATTGCACAAATTACACAAATATACTGATCTGCATAACAGTTTTCAACACTGATAATAATAAGAAATGTTTCAAATCAGCACGTTAAAATGATTCTGAATGACCATGTGACACTGTAAATTTAGCTTTGACATCACAGGAACAAATAAATTTTATAACTCTAATAATATTTCGAAACACAACATTCATTTACTGAATGTTTGGGGAAAAAAAGGCCCTTTTATTCAGCATAAGAGACCATCTAAGAGACTATACAAACTTTGGAATTATGTATGCATATTTCATATATGCTTCCTACTTTATATTCCCACTACACACTCATCCAAAAACAGATGCAAAATTAAATAATAAAAAAACAAAACAAACATAAGCATAAGCATAAGCATATAACCCTGTTTGCATACACACAGATTTATAGACATACAGCAACACAGGGTCTATCAGCACAGATGTTTAAACACACACAGAGTGAGAAGGCAGCAACCCTCATCTCATCAGACTGGCATGTTGCCAGTGGCGGCTCCCCGCGTGTGCCATCAAATCTGTGCGGGTGAATGGACATGCACACACACGCACGCACGCACGCACACACACACACGCACACGCGTACGCACACACGCACGTACACGCACATACACAAACGCACACAAATGCTAGAAAACAGAGAAGAGGATGGCATCTCACAGTGTGAGACACTACCAAACACACTAAGTCACAATGACATGATGTGTTTTTACAGCTCACACACACACTGCAGCTCTCAAAAGATTATGCAAGATAATACGCCTCTCACACACATCCAGTGCATCTTACACAACTAAGTCACCATGAAACATTACCTAATTACTATTTTGGTCTGATTCATTTGTTTTCTACCACTGTACCTTGTTTACTAAATTGTGCTGTGCAATCGAATATAAAGCAAAAGAACAAATAAATCAATACATTTTTTTTAAATCCACTAAACCAGTTAATGTATACGTAAGACCATATTTGATTCCCGTAGCTTAGCAACAGTGTTTCATAAACCAGTTGAGCAGGAAGTCTGACCAGCAGACATCAAGGTGTGACTGTGCTGCCACGTATCACTTCCCATGATCCTCTGCTCAAGCACTAGAGCAGCTGAGGCTTCTGTACTAGCTCACCAGAAGCAGACTGAGCGAAAGTAAAAATGTCAAAGTGATCATAACATGATTCATTTAAGTAACGTTTGTTTTTAGAAACTTTATTAAAAAAATAAAAAAATATAAAAAAATATAGATAGATACTTAAAAATCTATTAAATGTTGAGAATTTGGTTCCATGGTAACGATATGCACCCAGATAGCACACATACATCTAAAACATGTATTATAAAGATCGTTTTATCTGTCTTTGAAGGTCTGATAAACATCTTAAAAAAGTCTGTTGTATGAACATTCTACATTTGGAACACCTTAAATACTTGTTCCAAATGTCTGTTTAATGTTCGGAAATTGATGTCTAATAGATGTTTTGCAGATGAGCAAGCGCTATCATAAATACATATTCCAGATGTAAGCACAAAAACATTAAATAGACCTCTCCATGATGTACATGTGCTCATATCATAATTTTTTTTTTTTTTATTACTGTACAGAATGTGTAACTGCTTGTCTGTGTAAGTGTAGTGTAGCCCAATCCCCGTTTCTACGATTTAGCCCTTCCACTCCCAATACCCCTCTGTTTCGCGTGTTCACGTGAAGGGGTAGAGGCATCTCAATTCACTTTTGGTTGGAGGTGTAGGGGTAAGGTAAACACTAGACAGCCCTTCAAATGAAAATTGTTTTTGGCACTACAGTACAAACGAAGGGGTATAAGAAATTTTCAACCCAGGATCAATGGAAATATGTGCCCAGGGCTACATTTTTGAGAACTGAGAAACATGTTTGCTGGAGTGTTTGCTGGACTACATCTTCTTGCAATTTTTGTTTTCACAAATCCACTAGAGATTGCCGTGTACATTTTTGACGATGTCAAATACAGAATGTTATTGTGCACGTTTTCTCATCCGTGGCATTTCTCGAGGCCGCTGTGTACATTTCTGCCCATCTTAACCTGCTTCTCACACGCTTTCATGAGAGAAGCCGGTCCGCTTGTCGTCATGCATAATTTATCAGCTTGATATTGTCCGAGTACAACCCACCCACCCCCTTGCCTTAACCCAACGGACAGTGTTTTCAAAAGCAAACTACAAGTGAAAAGCCACTGTGCCCACGTGCTTTCACCATGGCATAAAACTCCTTTTTTGGGGGGATTCTGGAACAGTCCTTCAACGCAATTGAACACCAGTTCTGTGCTGTGTTGAGGCAAGCTGAAGCTAAACTTAGTAAGACAGCGCCGCTCGAGGACCTAGTTTGCACACCGATGTCATTAAATATCTTTGAATTAAGCTTTTTTAGACAGGGTTCTTACACCTTTTCCAAAGTCAAGCATTTCAAACACTTTCAAGATGTTTTTTTTTTCTTATCCAGCACATACTTTATCACATTATATCAGATGCTCTTTGTTATAGTATTCTATAGTATAGTATAATATTCCAAGGAAAATTTTTTATGGCATGCTTGCCCAACATTGAATTACTATCATTTACTCTTATATTTAATTTACTCACATCTTAAATGTGAAATCTTGCATTTTAAATTGATATTTATTTTCATTTCAAAGGCCACAGAAGAAAAAAGGGAGATCATGCTACAAGTACATACACAGACATGTACTTGCAAATAAATTTTTGCAAAATAAAAATATATATATTTTATTTTAATAGTTAATTATTTTATACCCATTTAGTAATGTAAATTACTATAAAAGCAAGACAATTACATTTTCTAAATAGTTTCATGCACTTTATCCAAACTTTCAGCACTTTTCAAATCTTGAAAACACTAGATTAAAGTTAAAGATTTTCAGCAGCCGTACAAACCCTGCTTAGAGTAAGAACATTACTAGTACAAACCTCATGCCTTCGGTAGATTTGTTCTGGTAGTTGCAGTAGAGTTGTGGTGTTCCCAGCATGGCCTCAGAAAATACAGCCAGGAAACCCAGACTCTCTACGAACAGAACCGAGTCCAGCAGCAGATATGTCACGTAGGCGGCCAGCACCGTGAATGCGAGTACACACTGCAGGTAATCCACAAAACGACTCCAAGACCAGAAGTAGTTCCAGTCAAAGTCTGTAAATCAAGAAGACAGAGCAAGTATTAAAAAGTAACATAACTTAATGCTTGTCAAAAGGAATCAACGAGTATGCATGAATTATGTTCAAAGGTATATTAGTATAGAATGAGGGATGAATCAATGTCATATACATAATTAAGTACAGATCAGACATCCTAGAAGACAGTGATTTGCAGCTATATTGACAGGATTACTGGAGGAAAATATACAAATTACAAACAAATAGATAATTACACAACCTTTCACACATTTGCACTGTACAAATTATCAGAGTTTTTAAAAGATGTCTTATAGCTGGTTTATACTTCTGCGTCGAGTGATCGGCGTGACCCACGACGCCTGCCTTGCTTATTCAGAGGCAGGAACCAGCGGACGTGCAACAACTTCAATCATAAGGTAAACGCAAAACGAAAGTTTACATTTGGAGCTCCTTCACGGGAATCGATAGTTGTAAACACTCGCTCCATCGCGTCTCTCAGCCCTGCCCACACTCGTCACCGCTACCAAGCCGACCAATCACAGAGCTTGCGCTATGCATCGTTGCGACGTGTAGTTACATTTTTTTCATGTCAGCATCGGCGTCAGCCATGGCGAGGGCTATGCAAATGCACGAACCATACGTGTGCACGCACAAGTATAAATCAGCCTTTATGCTTACAGAGGCACACACAAATATAAAATACATTTATAACTATATTATTGTATATAGTATATATTTATTCCTGTGATGGCCAAATATTCGTCAGCCATTACTTCAGTCTTTAAAGTCCACATGAAATCAAAATTTACAATGTTTATTTTACTGGGGCACATTGTCTTAAGGGAGTGATGTCTAAACTCGGTCTTGGAGGGCCGGTGCCCTGCACAGTTTAGCTCCAACTTCCTTCAACACACCTGCCTGGAAGTTTCTAGTACACCTAGAAAGAGCTTGATTAGCTGGTTCAGGTGTGTTTAATTGGGGTTGAAACAAAAATATGCAGGACACCGGCTCTCCAGGACTGAGTTTGGACACCCCTGTCTCAAGGTGAACAATTAATCCATGCAAGGTCATCTACGGAAAAAAACTGTTTGTTTTGGTCATCTTTAAATTAAATTCTAACCATTTGCTTCTGCTCTGAAACGCAATCGGTTTGACAGCTTGGCCGAAATATGCTTAGCCACACCCTTCAACCATTAGTTTGCTGCCAGTCCAAGATGAAAGGAGGAGCACAAAAATTAAAACCCCGCCCACAACATAATATTCCAGTTCTTCAGAAATCATTCTAATATGCTGATTTGTTGATATCAATATTAAAGAAAAGAAATTGGAATTGAAACCTTTTGGTCATATTTTTTAGTTTAATACACTAATGCTGATTATAAGCAAACATTCCTCTTCAACAAAAACTACATTTGAATGGTATTGATGATAGATGCCATCCTGAACAGGTTGTGCAATTTCCACTCATCCTCAAAAATCTTTTTTTTTATCCTGAGAGTGGTTTTGGTACACTAAATCGATGACCGAGAGTATTAAATTCTCAACATTTTGGAATCTTTTGGAACTTTGTTGGATGACCACTTGATATCCAGAATAAAATCTGGGTCTTGAAGTAAAACAGTTCTAGGACCCTCTTAAAAAGTAACAGAGGAGCTTTTTCATGAGTATCCACTTCCCAGCACAAAGGGAACTCAGCAGAGTTGAGTATGACTGGATTCCGGCCCAAAATAATCCACTTTCACCAATTATTTTGGCCTTTCTATCGATGGAGGCTGAACTCGGGGAACTCATAAGCCTGTAAGTCAGCTCTCAGCTATCCACTGGTGGATGAGAAGAGCATATCTAATCAAAGCACACTGGGAGCTTCAACAGCGATTACTCTCATAAACCGGCAATGAAAATGTCGAAGTACAAGCAGAGGCCAAAACCAAAGCACGAGGACCACAGTGACATAAAGAGTGTCATGAAAATGCCAGGGCATGTGGGACAAAGCTGAAAGAAAAGAGAATGACTCAAAAGACCAGTTAAAAGCACTGCTATGAAGGTTTTGGACTGGATTGAAGGCATAACAACAACAACAACAACAACACATATTTAGTAAATAACTGTAGGGGTGGATTTGGAAAACATGATTCCAGCAACTCACTGCTTGGTTGCGCATCTCTTTGGATGCCAGCTGTGCTCACAAAACACCATGAAGAGGGGGCGGCACAGATTTGAAACAAGTGCTTGGGAAATCTGTTTGTTTGGGTAAAGCGTATCGCACCTAAAACTCTGCCCTCAGTTTTTGCAATCTCTGTTTATTCAATTACTTAGCAAGTAGTGTTTGCTGAAGTCTTTTTGAAACAAAGTGTAAACAAACCACTAGCTCTAAAAAAGCAAGTACAATGTAATGATGTCCAGAGCACCACCTACACAGAGGACAATGCCAAAAGCTGCTTCCTATTGATCAGACTGGTTGAATTCATGTGACAATGTTCAATAGACTAAGTCTATGAGGAATCAGCAAAGGGAAGTTCTTTACCAGCAGAAGTCCCTTGAGGTGACAATTTTGCATAGATTTTTATCATGCATGCAAATGTAAATCTGCACCAAAAAAAGCTACTCTAACCACTCTAAAAAGAGAATTCCAGGGGATTTATTAGCACAACTTAAATAAAAAGCATGGTTGCAAGTTAAAATTGCTTAATTTGCACATATTTTGAAAAGTTATGTTTACAAAATGCCAATCATTAAATCAACTTAATTCATAGTGTGTATTTTAAACTACAATTAAACTACAAATCCATCTTTCTGTTTTTGTCTTACCCTGAAACACTACAGTAAGAGTATAATGCAAATGCCACTACTAAACTAACAGTATTCATTACCAAAATAATTTGCTTCTGTAATAGGTTAATCCACCAGAATGTGTATGCTCTTTAGTCACAGTATTTTTAAAGGTGAAATATAATAATTTTCAAATGTAACATTTTGCAAGTTAAGACAGCCGTACACAGTGCGATTTTTGTCGTCATACAAACTTGTATACATTTTTTTCCTATTGATCCTCATACGGTTGTAGCTCAAACCATGTGAAAGAGAGAGAGAGAGAGAGAGAGAGAGAGAGAGAGAGAGAGAGAGAGAGAGAGAGAGATCTTCTGAGATAATTTGAATGTGTCGGCTCAAATAAAAATGTGTTCAATTTGACATTTCTCACTCCTGTTCAAAATGGAAACCCTCTGCAATGGAAATAGTCTGCATTTAAGCACTTCACAATGCTGGATGTTCTTTCTCTTTATTATGACAGGTGGTTTAATGATTTTGTAAGCACTGTATGTCCTAAATGTCAATATGTATGCACAGCAAAATAGCTTAGGCTACTATAGTGCTTATTGTAAATCACTGATTGTAAAAACAAAGAAACTTCAAAAGAGTCTGTAATAAAACCTGAATCCACATCGGCTTGGCTTTGTTAGAGATCTGGAATAAATGAAAAGTGACCAGTATATTACTGGTGTCTTACTCACCAGTTAAGATATATTATTTAACTAAAGGATGGTCATGTATAGCTCTCTAAAATACCTTAATTACTGTATATAGCATTGCCTACTGTAAAGAGTCGTTTTATTTTCAAGAATAGACCTAGAGGGTGACTAAATTACATCTTTTGTCATGGGACATTTTCAACCCATCTAACTGGTTATTTTTTTGAGTTATTAAATGACAAATTTTTAAATGTCACTGTTTAAAATAACTTAGCATGAAACTTTCCATCTAAGATTTTTTTGTTTTCGTTTGAATGTTTAATTATATAAGTCTATGCCACAAACCAAATCCATGCATGCACACAGGGCTAAAACACAACTAAACCAAGGTTTTCAGGAAAATGCACACAGTTTTGTTCATGAACCTGCTAAAAGTTGCATAATTCCATCAGTAGTGTACTTCTAGTTCTGTCATGTTTTGCATATAGGATTTGATAAGGAGATTAAACACTGAGGCTAAGGTTGCATGTACATTAATCAGAACACATCTGTTTTAATCCTTTTTTCCATCTTTCATCTTTTTGTCCACACTAAAAAAGATTTTTGTATACATTTATATGCCGTTTGCTTTCTCATTGTTGCTAAAAATACATTTTACTTTGTACAAATGTTCACATTACAGGAATTACTTTTTTATGTACTTGCCATTGTTGTCCTGCGGCAAAATACAAGGGTATGAGCTACAATAGGGCACTTTGATTACCAAAACAAACTTTTTTTTCCTTTGGATAAACCTGCTCAGATTAATTGTTCCCCTAAAGAATAAAAATGTGTGCTAACAAAATAAACACTGTAAATTTTAGATTTCACAAATACTTTAAGTCATGTTTAGAAAGCAATAAGATTGCAAAAAAAAAAACTCCACTCTGTTTCAACTGTTTTTGTTCTTGATGTTTTCAGGTTGATAAAACTTTACCAGTGGATCAAAGTGGTGGTGATATTTATATTTAATTTGTTCACATTGTTATCATATATGATTTCTTTTTAATGCAGCAGTAAACCATGGCTGTTCACTTTCAGGAGTGATGCGTCCTTCATAACATTTAAAAAAATATTGCATATTGAATATCGCACATTGCATTTTTCTTCATTTCACATTTTCAGCCGTAGTTCTCAAGCAGTGAAAAATGTTCATTAAAAAACTAAACATGTTTTTAAATGAATGATTCAAATAATCACTTATTAAGACAGGGACTTGCTGACACCTACTGGTGGTTTTAGTGACATTTTTAAAAGACAGACTAAAATAAAATCTAAATGGCAGCACAAAAACACACTTGGCTATTGTTTAAAAATAACCCCAAAATCATAATTTTCTGTCAATTTTGCAGACCCCTAACCATAACAGAGAAAGCTTAACACACCTGTAGGAAGAATTTGGAGAAGGCATGAAAGAGTAATTGTGCTCGGCATCGGGTATGGGTGGTATTACAGTAACCGTGGCCGGTCACGTCATCACAAACCACACAGAGAACAGCGTGACTGTCGAGACTTTCACAAGAGTAACTTTACCACTCTCTGTCATGACTTATTATCCAAACCGCTCCTCACAAGCAATTCTGGAAAATCAACTCGGCATTAATTCCCATTATGCAACCCTGGAAAACATTCTGAATATTTGATGCAGAGACAATAATAAATGGATAATGAGGGAAAAAGTGAGGTCAGTGCTTTCCCTGGCTAAATATGCATTATGCGAAACAGAAGCAAATCTGATCTCCACAAAAACTGACAGAAATGACACATTCAATACTGAAAAGCAGTTGCAAAGCATGCTGCTGAATTTATTCAGAATATGAAAGGTTACATCTGCCCAGAGAAAGAAATATTGCAAAGGTTTAATCATTTAAAAGGACTTGGAAATGTGAATTTTTAACATGTTTTTGTTTTAATATGAATCTCATTCAATTATTTTATGTTCTTCACTCCAAAATCCAAAGAAATTATAAGACTATTAAAGGGCTATTAACCCATTAAAATGTACTCACCATTTACTTGCCCTCAAGTGGTTACTAATCTTTATGAGTTTCTTCTTTTTTTTTCACAAAAAAGAAGATATTATGAAGAAATACTGGTTGCAATTATCATCCAAACGTCAATGGCTACCGGTTTCAACAGCCTTCAAAATATCTAAAATTTGGAGGGTTAAATGTAAAGTAATTAATAAATGAAGACAGTTTTTTTCTGAATTGTTTAATTAAAGTCTATTTCAGGGTCAGCGGATTATGGCTTAACATAGTTCTAGTCCAGATTTCAAAGTTGAAGTTCAGTTTAGTTTAGTTCAGTGTGCTTTAAATTTCACTGCTGAAAGTTCAAACACTGTAGAGCAAATCCACCGAAGTGCAGCTCCACAAGTCCCGATCCAAGCAAGCCAGTGGTGACAGTGGCGAGGAAAAAAAAATAAATTCACCAATTGACGACCAATGTTCCAAACCAGTTTGTGGGGTTTTTTTCAGGGTTACCAGGGTTTCATGGATACCAGATTCAAATACCTTCAAGGACTTTTTAAAGCACTATTAATTTTTAAATCAAGTACCTTTGTTATTCATACCCCAGCATATGTAGCGCCATGAAAGTCCTTATCTAACATTTCACTTACACTTAATTTTTACTTAAAAAAAAAAAAAAAAAAGTAATTTTCAGAAATGTAGACCATTTTATACAGTCATGTTTAAAGATCTTTATTAAAATTTTTTGAATTCAATACTGAAATGTTATTGTACAATATTTAAAATGTAAGATTTTTCAATTAAGAAATACTCAATTTTTTCATTCTGTTTTTGACCGCAGCACAGTACAATTGTTGAAATAATACCATAAACATTTCTTTTGTTTTTAAGCTTAATTCAAGCCCTTTCAAGGACCTGTGTTTGTTTTTAAGTACTTTCTAGGCCTTAAATCCATACGTCTGAAATTCAAGTACTTTCAAGCATTTTCAAAAAGTGTGGGAACCCTGTTTTTTGTTTTTGATTGCAAAAGATGATATTTTGAAGAATGTTGGAAACTGGTAACCACTGACTTCCATAGTACTTCTTTCTTATACTATGGATGTCAACAGTTACAGGTTTCCAATAATCTTCCAAATAATTTTATTAAAAGTAAATGTTTTGAATAATTTCAAATGTATGGATAGGTTTTTTGCTTTTTCTTGCTGTTCTTGTAATAGATGAAAAATTTAATTAAATTTGTCTCCTCCTTTTTTCCTTTCCTTTTTACTAAAAAAATGGTCCGACCCATGACTCAAAAACCATAATGTAATCGAATCCACCACTAGTAGCCAACCATATGCTTTTAGATTAGACATCACTGAAAACATCAGGTTTTGAAAACAACTATTTTTTTTCTTATTTCTTTTTTATTGTCAAAATAAATTTGAGTAATATGTTTAAAAAGGTCTTCATTTGATTAATCCTCAAACATGTTTTTGACAGGTTTTATGTGATTGATTCAGCTGTGATGGTCTGAGATGAAACTGTGATTAAAGCAGTTGTTATCAGAGTCATAAAATGTTATCGCTCTGACAAACTCAGTCTGACAACCTGAGTGCCGCTGATTTGGGCTCGTAGACGGTTATCTTATGCACCATCGAGGGAGAGCGGTGGCCAGTATATGACATTTCAAACAGATTTATTGAAGTATTGATAATTAACGACACTGGCATTTCAGATGACATTTTAAAATCAGATCAATTACTGTGCTTTTGTCTGCGGTATGACGGAGAAGACAGGTGCAGAGGGTGTCTGCGTGTGAGAGGACTTTTTTTTAGGTTGACAGAAAGATTATGAAAGAGCAGACGACATTTTGCAGGACAAAAAAAGAGATCTCAAAAAAGAGACATGTGTGATATTTGCAGAACTGATCAAGGCTGGTTTAGCCAGATTACTGAAGTTATGAGAAACTACAATGCTGCAACATAACTGTCCAATTGCCCAACCATTGGTCATACATCAGCCTGTTTTTCGCCACTGAATAGAAAATGTAAAAAGTTGTTGCAACTTATCTCAAAATTCTGACTTTTATTTCTCCGAATTGTGTGGTACAAACTCACAATTACAGACATTCTAAACTGTCCAAACTAAGTTCCAGAAAGGGGATTAGGGGGTGGGGTGTACGTGTATATGAAGCATTGACTCCATTTCCGGAATTTTTTGTATAATTCGAGGGCATCAGGGAGCAACTATCAATATGCAGAAGACTCCCGGAGCTTCCGGGAGCGGTGGGATGTGTGCAATTGTTTTTGTAAGAATTGTGAGATGTAAACTCAAAATTGGGAGTTATAAAGTTAGAATTGTGAGATATAAACTAACATGTGCAATAAATAAAGTCTGAATTCTCAATAAGTCGCTACTGCCAGTTGTAAAAACTAAAAACAAAACCTCGAAATAATCGATTAAATTACATTCAAATAGCTTTAATTAAAATAAACATGTATCATTATTTACATGTTGGAAAGTATTCAAGCATTACAATTTAAATTAATACATTTTAAATGGAGCTTAAATTCAAAATAGCTATCAGTTTAGGAAGGTATATGCGGCGAAGGTATAAGAAGATCTGTTTTCCAAAGTTATATTATGCCAAGATTTCCCTTTACAACAGCAAAAACTGATTGAAAAATATATGGTCCATTCGGACGTAATGCTGACTAACTTCTCTCATTTCGGTTATGTATAATGCAAAAGCCTCCGACTTCTTTCTGTTGCAAGGCTTTGCATCAACATTATAATTTATTGATGTGCTACATCTCATCTCAGTAAGCAGCATTCGCACCCTAGAGGAAAAGCTGACAAAGGAAGACTGCATACGATCTCACACTGACCGTTTCACACTGTCCTTTCACAGGAAGCGGCTCCTCTTTTCAAACGCAAGCCTTTGGCAGGATATTTATAGACTTCCTTCAAAAAGTGCCAAGCTGCTCTGTGTCTGTACCATGTCTGTCATGCTGCACCTTCTCCAGTCTCATGCCTTAATATAAAGAGAAGGCACATCACATCACTGTCTCTCACCCTTCACTGGCCATACAGGAAGGGGGTATGTTAGGAATTAAGGGCCTGTAAATAGCTTTCCATGTGGCAGGAGTCACTGTTGAGAACAGGATCGTCTGGAGAACACTGATAACGGATGAAAAGACAAACACCTACAGCTGGGCTCAGACGCAATGGGACGTCCATGATAGCTGCGACACCAGTGTATATGCCATATGCAGATCTGCAGGAGTGTGAGACTCGCACAACACCTGGGCAGATACTGCAGGACACTCAACAAGAACACAGAAATGATCATGATTATGCTGAATAGAAAATCCAAGATAAATTGACTGAGTCAAAGTGCTGTGAAACTGAAGAAATGTTAATTCTGTTTATTTGTTGGATTTTTTTTAGGTAAGTGGTTGCAAACAATTTATATGGGCTCAATTTAAACAAACAAATTAAGTTGATCATTACTAAATTTAATTTGTTTGTTTAAATTTAGCCCACATAAATTGTTTGGAACCTTAAAAAATGTAGTAAATACAATTCAGTGATATTAAGCGGCCACAGTGTATAAGTGTGTGTGAATGAGACTGTGGGTGTTTCCCAGTGCTGAGGATTTACGAGTTAGTGCACTCAAGTGCTGGGTTGAGCCTGGAAGGGCATCCACAGAATGAAAACATCTGCCAAAGTAATTAGTAGTTCATTCCGCTGTGGCGAACCCTGATGAGTCAGGGACTAAGCCAAAGAAAAGTGAGTGGATATGATGCTGATTTAAAAAAAATAAAAAATTTAAAAATTAAAAAAAAAATTTAATTGTTTAAATCTGCAAAAACTTCTTTGTGGTCATTTACCTCCCAGTTACTGGTGTTAATCTATAGCTGCTAGTAATTTCCTTCATTTTAGACAAACTCTATTTAAAGCCCAGCTCAAACTGTGCGTTTTCACCAACGATTTGGTTGTCTGTGACAAATTGGGCAAATTCTTAAAAATAGGCCAAAATCTGTGCTCTTTACACGTTGGTTTGACATGTTCACCAACAGCCGCTTAATGGCCTATGTGATCAAATCTCCAATGAAGTTCTGGCAGAAGGTTTTAGACACTTTCCTGCAATGTGACTTCACACCAAGCACCAACAGGAGAGCCAAATTTGATGACACAATTAGCACAACTTAAAACCAATAATGGGAAAATGTCAACATTTATTTATTTTTTTCTAGTTTTATTACTGAGGCGTGTTGTGAGCAAAAATTTATTATTAGGTATCATTTTAGAATGCATATTACTGAATATGTTGATTTTGTATAATTGGTTTTAAATAATGAAATGGCCAGTCAAGACTCCTGATTTAAACCTGACTGAAAATCGCTGTAATAAAAATTATCCTGTTGTGGTTAAGAAACCCGTTACAGTCAGTGAACTGTAGAACCGACTGAAGAAGCAAAGGCCTGGACACTTAAATTTTGATTGCTGTGACCTTCATAAATTTTAGCTGTAATCTTTCATTGTAGTATTATTGCTGGTCTCCAATTTAGATAATTGTGCCCGTTTTCCCACAAAATAAAGAGTGCCATATTAACTATGTAAAACAATCTTCTATTAGCATATACTGTATAGCCACAACTAAAATCCCTAAAATAACTCAAATAATATATGACATTTCGGTCACACTTTACAATAAGGATTCATTAGTTAATGTATTCATTAACATGAAAAGATTGAACAATACTTTTACACCATTTATTAATTGGTAGTTAATGTTAATGTCAACATTTACTAATGCACTATTAAAATCCAAAGTTGTGCTTGTTATCAGTAGATAATGCACTGTGAATTAACAAGAACTAACAATGAATGGTTTGTAAATACAGCAATAACTGTTTTTATTATTTTTTAATGAAACTTTATTGTAAAACGTTGCCAACATTTTTTATATACCAAATATCATATTTTATTTCATAACTGTTTTGGGAGTCAACTGAGCATTACTTTTTTTCCTCGCGCAAATATCATCTATTACTATTTTATAACTTTTTTGGTGAGTTGACACATGGCATTTTACTACAGAACAACATGACATTTTATAATCTGAACCAACTTCGCCTTGTCACAAAAGGTCAAATCACTTGATATTTTAAGAGACTTAACACTCCTGACACAGTCACGAGGTTCTGCAGGAATCGGCTCTACGATATAATTTCTTCACTTGGTTTCTGTTTACATCACCCAAATAAAAGCATGTATTGCAGTGCACAAATGACATTTTTAACATATTTTTAAAATAACAGCCTGAGACATATGTAGGTGTAATACTATGAATAATGAAATTCTCTGAATGGAAAAAAAAGCCTGCACACACTCACACTCTCATATGTGTGTGTGTGTCTGTGTGTGTGTGTGTAGGACTCAGGTAAAAAGACTCTGTATCGCTGTAGGCTGTGCGTGCAGATCGGGCTGGATCAAAGCGTGCCACACTGTATTGCGTGTATTGAGTGTAGTGCCACTGCTTTTGCCTGCTGTGCATGAGCTGCTGCCAGCGGGCTAGTGTGTGGGAATAGACCGCCGCGGCTTTTAAACAGCAACCCCACCAAGCTCGTCCTCTTTTTCAGCTCACACCCACAGTCCTGCATGCGCAACGACAACTGCAGAACACAGATACTACATTATAAACAGCTGAAAAATATGCTGTGAAATCTCTGCCATTGACGAAGTCAGATTTGAATGTATTCTTGGGCAAGCTGAATAATAAATGGAGCTTTATTGCAACTAAGCATGCATATTTTTGTCTCTTTTGTTAAAACAATGATGGGTTGCCAGGATGTTGCTATACAGTTGTTAGGTTTCTGCAATGTGATGGCTACAGTATAAGGTGCTCTGGGTTTGTATGCTGTGGTTGCTTAAAATGGTTAGTTTCCCCCCCCCAAAAAAAGGTGTAATCATTTACTCAAACTCGCATCTTTCTAAACCCATAAGACTTAGTTTTTTGTGATATAAATGAAGACATTTGCAATTAAATTTGAGAGAATTCTGTCTATCCATTTAAATCTTAGCCAAAACAGTCATAAAGAGATATGAATTAAGCTATTTTAATCCAGACCATTTCAAGAGAAGTTATTATATGTTAAAAAAATATTTTTAGATAAATGCGCGCACACGCACACACGCGTGCACACACACACACACACAAATGGACTGAACTGAACTAAACTCAACTGACATTCTGTATATGACTAAACTCAAAACTTCCTCATGTTCTGTCTGAAATTGATGCTGAATAGGGAAGTCAAGGCAGGGTTGCCAGGTCCAAGAAAATTTTCCATACCAATGGAAACTAAAATCCGCCAAAAAGGAATGAAAAGTAGCCTAATTTCTTCCCCCTTGTCCAATCAGAGTCAATTGCTGGATTCCCACAAAGGAAAAGGTTTAGCATATCTCTGATATCTTGTACACATTGTAGATACAGAATACATGTTAAAGCACTGACTGACTTTCTACACACCAAAGAAAACTTCTAAGTACCTTTCTCAGATGTCGTCAGAACGTCACGTCACAAGAAAGAACTTGTGAACAGCAACAACAACAACCTGCAATTATATATTGTTTCATTCTTTTTTCAAGTTCAATATTGTGCGGGGAAACTGCAACTCTGGCAACACTGTGTCAAGATAACATTTTCACACTGGCAAAAAACTCAATTTTAATTTTCACTTTCATAAAGGGGTGGCACAGGACCATTTCAGTACAGGATATTTGGTTTAGTGCATGTGTGTACACAGAGGATTGTAAGGTGTTTCAGCAGAGTCTGTGAGTGCATCTGAGCTAGTGACACACACATAATTGTGTATCACAGCTTGAAATCATTGCAGTTACAAAGTTACAAAGAACCACCAACACTGTTTTTTTTTAGCTTCCAACGCCCATTGTGTAATCTGTCAAAATTACAGACGCCATTCAGATTTTTCCATCACTTGAAAAAAAAAAAAAAAAAAGTCATTGGCAGAACACATTTGGCTAACATAATCTCTGACTCAAACACAAAAACTGTTACTTTGCAATAGCATATTTCTGCAGCCTTGGAATTCAAAGCATTAAAAAAATCCTTCCAAGACTGATGGCAATAGACTATTCATCTTCATAAGCTCTACAAACAGACACAAAAACATAATGCATTCTACATGAGCTTCCAAATGGAACAAATAACATCTTCTCTTCTACAGCATCAATAATCCCGAGGGTCTGGCCCTCTTTTCTTCCAGGCTCACTATGTGCAGTTTCGCTATGTCCATTCACAAATGGAGGGAAAAGGCCTTCAGGGGCCAGGAATGACTGACATGCAACAGAGTGCCACTATTAGATGTCCATTCCTCTTTTCAGCAAGCCTTCAACCCACTTGCCAGGAGATATTTACAGCTAATTACAGCTAAGCGTAATAGAAAGATGTGACAAAGCGGCCTTAGGATGCTTAATGAATGACAGATCTGCTTGTGAAGGGTGAGTTGGTCTTCATCCAGATCCATACAATCTGTTCAATCGCAACTCTATCATGTATATATACACTGCTTACGACTGTAGCTGATAGCGGGCACCATCAGATACTGCATTAAGATGCTATCGGCATTGAATTTACATGCCAACGCAGCAAACAAGCTCTTTGATTTGATATGACAGTGACTGAAGATGGAAGCAGAGTTTTCTCATGTCTGTGTTGTGAATATGTAAGGGATAAAACACACCTAGGAGGTTGTTATCACAGAATAAAGCCCAACAGGCAACTTGCAAAGCAGCTACTTGAAAAAACAACAACATAAAAACATTGTTCTGAGCTGTAATAGTTTGTTAATTCTTTAATTAAACGGAAAGCTGACAAACAAAAACAGCTGATGATGTGACTACAGAAAACTGTTGTGGTTTTACAGAAAAGGCTTAAAGGGATTACCCAAAACGTCACTTGTCATACCAGTTTCTTTTTTTGTTTGTTTTGTTGATAAATGTTGAAAATAAATGTTGAAAGCCTGTAAGCATTGACTTCATTCATACATTTTCTTTTCGGCTTATTCCCTTTATTAATCTGGGGTCGCCACAGCGGAATGAACCGCGAACTTATCCAGCATATGTTTTACGCAGCGGATGCCCTTCCAGCTGCAACCACTCACTGGGAAACATCCATACACAACCATTCACACACATACACTACGGACAATTTAGCTTACCCAATTCACCTATACCACATGTCTTTGGACTTGTGGGGGAAACCGGAGCACCCAGAGGAAACCCACACCAACATGGAGAGAACATGCAAACTCCACACAAAAATGCCAAATGACCCAACCGAGGCTCGAACCAGCGACCTTCTTGCTGTGAGGCAATTGTGCTACCCACTGCGCCACCGTCACGTATTGACTTAGTATTCGTTTTTCCTACTACGAGAGTCAATGATTACAGCTATCTAACATTTTTTCCAAATATATTCTTTTGTGTTCAACAGAAAAAGTAAACTCAATTTTGGAACCACTTGATGGTGAGTAAATTTTCATTTTGGGTGAACCTTCCCTTTAAGGCTAATCCTAGACTAAATTGCATGTTTGAGTTGTCTAAACTAAAAATAATATGCAGTTAGAGATCTTAAAATACATCACTGCCACAGAATTGTCTCAAGATGCACACTGGTAATGTGTTTTCTAAATAATTTCTATAAAAGCTGCTTTTTAATACCCTAATTTAAATTAAATCAATAGTCCTGGCATAAGCTAAGCCCTGTTTTTGAAACCGGCCCATACAGTTTACAGTAAAACAGACTGAGCATTTTTTAGGAAAGTAAGACGGAAACATTTATATAAAAAATCCAGTGTCTAGCAGTGACTGGATGCTAATTGAGGCAGTTGCGGTGGCCTGTAGTGATAATTTAGCAGAACCGAGACTGTGTGTAGGAGGGACACCCATTTACCTCCATTACTGCACCAGCACAAGGACCCCAACAGTCTCTAAATCAAATACATTTCACCACCAGCGTCCAAACCAAATAACAGGCTATAGAGCCATCAGCACTGAACAACTGTCACCTGCTTCAGGCTTGAACGATGAACATCAGGATGACAAACACGGATAAATTGCAAGTGGCGATAAAAAAAACCCTGACTTATTGAATGCTCGGACATCATTTGGCAACCAGCAAACTGCCCATTTCAGCTTGACCTCTGACCGTCGGATGGATCAGAGCACACCTCCATTATTCAGGCCCATTCGATCAATGAGATTGTAAGCTAAGCAGCAATTAGCAAAAAGAGCTGAGAGCTTCTCTGCTAAACACACGTCTAATGAGGTGTGTGAGGGGCCGATGGGCACACATGATCAATAGAGCAAGAGAGAGAGAGAGAGAGAGAGAGAGAGAGAGAGAGAGAGAGAACAACACAATCTACTTTTACGTCAACTAACATTCATTCATTCATTCATTTTCTTTTCGGCTTAGTCCCTTTATTAATCCGGGGTCGCCACAGCGGAATGAACCGCCAACTTATCCAGCATTTGTTTTACGCAGCGGATGCCCTTCCAGCTGCAACCCATCACTGGGAAACATCCACACACATTCATTCACACACATACACTACGGACAATTTAGCCTACCCAATTTACCTATACCACATGTTTTTGGACTTGTGGGGGAAACCGGAGCACCCGGAGGAAACACACGCGAACACGGGGAGAACATGCAAACTCCACACAGAAATGCCAACTGACCCAGCCGAGGCTCGAACCAGCGACCTTCTTGCTGTGAGGCGAACGTGCTCGTCAACTAACAGTTACAGCAAAAACAAAATAAGCCTTGG
This sequence comes from Danio jaintianensis, assembly GCA_903798115.1. Classification (NCBI taxonomy): domain Eukaryota; kingdom Metazoa; phylum Chordata; class Actinopteri; order Cypriniformes; family Danionidae; genus Danio; species Danio jaintianensis. The sequence continues at coordinate 2,111,312 of CAIGQV010016734.1, forward strand.
GCTTAGTAAAGACAAAATAGTGTATTATATCAAGTCTGCAAAAAAATAAATATGTTAAATAAATGCCTTATTTTCAAATCCAGTCAGCATTCAGAACGGCTAATTCTGACTGGACTAATAAACACAAATCTGGTCATTATAACCAAAGTCGGAGTCCAATTTGGGCCATTAAAACCTGTCAGTGTTATTACTGAATGATATTTAGTTGAAGCTGATTGAAATTTTTTCCTGTAAAGCCAAATTAAAAAGAAAATAATTATTTTAAAAATCATAATACAGCAATAGATAACAAAATCAGTCAAGACCAACTTAGATTTTTTTGGCTTTGTAAATATGATGTATAGACTGAAAGGGTAAAATAATTAAAAAGCATTTCAGCTGACGAAAAAAAAATTTTTTAACTTATGCAAACTTTTCAGTACTCTGAAAGCCCAGTCATTTTCAGGGCACACACAAACTAGACCAGTAATTAGAGTTAGTATTGATTTTCTGTTTTTCTTATTACAGGGAAAATCCCCTGCTTGAGCAACCTAAGGTTAAGGGTCTTAAACAAGGGCATAGTCCAGGTTAACAAGTCGTCTAGTTTTTACTAGTTACTAGTGCAAATTTTAAAACACCACACCACTAGTCTTTAGCAAATATGAAACAGGCTGCTGATTGACAACAGTGTGAATTACTATGGCAGTTTGGGTGGGTCGGATCCCGTTACAGTAGCCTTGATCCCCCTGATGGACATCACAACAATGAAGTAGTCTACTCCTCTCATAATTTGAAACTTTACTTGTAAATATTCGAAGATTTCTAGATCTCAAAGTAAATCATAATTTTGCCCACCTCATTAATTCATTTTTGATTTAGAGTTCAGTTTACTGACAAAATTAATGCTGCTACTAAATGTACAAAGCTGAAATGCTTGCTTAAATATTCACAACATTAGGAACAATGGTAATAAAATTAAGATAAATAAGTAAATAAATAAATAATAGCATTTCATTTAAATAACAAAATATATACCCCTACATAATGCATAGATGTATAATTAAAGATTTGGCATTTTATATATAATAATATATATATATAATATAACTTTTCAGGTCTGTCCTGTAAAGAGCAGAGTAAACAGAAATAAACAGTCAATTTATATGTGAGCCTGCTTATTTTTGCATCTAAAAAAGATGGTCAGATTCTCTTCAAGTCTG
>CAIGQV010016734.1:2112520-2151417 GCA_903798115.1 Danio jaintianensis
AATAATAATTTGAATTCCCTCCAAAAACACCAAATCTATCAGCCACTCACAGATGGAGAGCATACATACAGTAGAAGTTAAACCTATGCACCTATGTGCTGACAGTCAGTAAATGATTGAGGAAAAGCAACACAGTCTATTAATCAGACTTCACAACAGCATTTCTCAGTTATAAAACACTAACGCCACCTGCTGTACAACTAGAGAAATGAAAAAACACGAGCGCTTTAAAGGAATAACAAGCCTCCGTAAAGGAATAGTTCACCCAAAACTGAAAATTTTAAAATCACACTCAAGTGGTTGCAATCTTTTATGAATTTCTTTCTTCTTTTAAACACAAAACAAGACATTCTGTATAGAACGGAAAGTAGCCACTGACATCCATAGTAGGAATAATAAATACTATGGAAGTCAATGACTGTCTTTTCAAACATTCTTTAGAATATATTCATTGGTGTTCAACAGAAGAAAGAAACTCAAACAGGTTTGTAACAAGTGGAGGATAAGTAAACAATGACAGATATTTTCATTTTTGAGTGCACTAAGCCTTTAAAGATGTGTTAACTGTTAGCAGACTGTCATGTGACAAACAATGTAGTTGTTTTCAGCACAAAAGCCAAAGCCACACAAAACTCTTCTAAAATCATAAAGTCATCAAGTAAAATACAGCAGAATAATATAGTTCAGTATGAAGAGGTATACAATATTGTTGTTGTCATTTTTGATTTGGCAACCAGTTAAATCAGACATTAGAATCATGCAAAACTAAATTATCAAAAATGTATTTGACTAAATAATGTGAGCTTTAAAAAAATATCCATTAATTAACAGGTTCCGTATTTTGAGGTTCACATGGTTCTGGTTATTTACAGTTGTGAATTGCATTATGGGATCTTGATCTCTGCTCTGTCAATTTTTGATATTAAAAATTTAACACTGTAGATTAACAAAGTGACTTTTGATGTATTTTTTTAGTAGTTTCTGCTGGCATTTTAGTAGTTTGAGACAAGATATTGTTTAAGAAATAATATGGAGAGAATAAAGTCAATTACAATAACAGAAAAAGTACTGGCAGTTTGATACCAGGTTTTTGTACCCAAATTTACAACACAAACACAGACAATATATCACTTCAAACTAAAAAATGTCACTTTTCAAACTTTCGACTTTTTTTTTTTGAAAACTTTTCACTTTTCAACATCAAAAGCTTTTGGAGGAAAGGTCAAGATCCCATAATGCAATTCAAAAGCATAAATAAGTTTAAAAAAAACATAAATCACCAAATACGAAAAACTGTTAATTTACAAATATTTATCAAATATCTATTTGCATGCAGCACTGCAATTTCAACAAGACATGCAAAATTGAGTCTTACTAATTAAACACATGCATTTGCTATTCATTCTCATATACTTCGCATGTCTGCTCAGGTACATGCAAGTGAAATTACTGTGTTAAGAGAGAGCTGTGAAATGATGGCAGGATTAGAGGAGTATATGGTTCCGTCAGGTCATACTGGGAGAAAATGAGTGGGATGGATAAATGAAGGGGGGAGGGATCTATATCAAACTGATGTTTTGTGGGAAACGCATCAGTACATACCCAGAAAGAGCCTCTTAGGAACTTTGATTTCTTCGTCCTTACTGTCTGTTGCTTCAGACAAATAAACAAAATATAAGAACAGGGAAACAGAGGGGAGTAGATTGCATCGCTCCGTCTTCTACACAAAAAAAGCCCTGAAAGCATGAAAACATGACCAATTCATATTTCATCCTGAAACCAAACATTAAGGAATTATATTATACATTAAGAAAGCAAAGCATTTTTTATATTGTGGCATTGGGATGTTACATTTCCTTGCACATTCTCATTTTTATAATGGGTCTGACTAGTACAAAAAAAAAATTAGGTTTATATAATGTTATCTACCTGTCTGTCTGTCTGTCTATCTATCTATCTTAGCACTAAAACTGGGGGAGTCATTCTTAGTTGTTAAATAAATCAATAAAATAACCAAATGGCCCAAAAGAGTTCTAGGAAAACATTGTCACTTTTCATCTGATTTTGGGATGAAATATGTCCCAGATAGGTTACCAGTAAAAAGGTTTGGACTCAATGTTTTCATTTATTACAGTAATAAAAGTTAAACTGAAACAGAATTACAATTTACAAAACTATTTTCTATCTGAATATATTTTAATACATAATTCTTAATGTGATGTCAAACTTCAAAGCTGACTTTACTTCAGTCTTATCAATAAAGAAAACATGATACTTTTTCAGAATTTTTGATAACTATAAAAAGTTACATTTATTTGATAAAAAAAAAAAAAGAGTTTTGTAACAAAAGAAATGTCTTTTAATAAAAAAATAAAAAAATACTGTCACTTTGATGAGTGTGCCCTGGCTGAATAAAAGTACTATTATTAATATTATCTAATTCCTACTTCTTAAAATGTTACCCTAAATGTTTGAATAGTTTAAGTGTCTCTACAATCAGTTTTAAAATCACAGTAATAAACAGCATCTTTTTAAATAGAAAACTACAGTAATTTTAAATTGTAAAGTGATAGTTCACCCAAAAATGAACATGTCATCACCATTTACTGACACTCAAGTGGTTCTAAGCTTTTACGGATTTCTTTCTTCTCATGAACACAAAGGAAGATATTTTGAAGAATGTTGAGAAAAAATAATCCATTGACATCCATAATAAAAACAAAAACAAAAAAAAATTCCAAACTTTCTTCTGTATATCTTCATTTGTGTTCAACAAAAGAAAACTCAAACAGGTTTGTTGGGGGTAAGAGACTTCCTTTAAAAAAAACAGTAGTAGTTTGGTCATTTTTGACAAACACTGTCCCTGCCAGACTACAGCAGATGACGATCATTCATTTTTATATGTACCAATTGGGTTTATTCAAAATGAGATAACCTTAAGATTTTAATTTTTATGTTGAGAGTCGTATCTTAATTTGGCTAATTTTAAAGAAGTAACAACAGATATGTTTATGTAAATATGTTTATCTAGATATGTTTATCTAGTTATTCTGAACAGTCTCCATCTGTCTATTGGAGAGTTTGCATCACTAGCATCACAGCTGTGTTATGGACAGAGGTTAACATTTTGGATCTCTTGGATTTCGTGATCAAACACTGACAGACTTGTGTAACGTCACACTACTGTCTTTACATCATTGATGTCTACACAAAAAGAAAACCATCGACCCAATAAATACAGACAGAACAGCATGCACACCAAGAGATAGAAGCTGATCAAACAGGATGTCCTGAGTAAACAGACAAGTTAGACTGTTAGTTTAAAACTTCAGCATATTTGTCCAAGGAGTGCCTTTATGATTACCTTGTGTTTCGTGCTGTTTACTTTTGGGGTATGTTTGAAATACTGTTACTTAATATGTTTTATTAATACTTATTATATTACTTATAACTTCAGAACTAAACATTCTGCATTTTATGTATGAAAGGAACACCTGGAATCCCTCAGTGATATATATAAAGTATTGCCATGTGACAGCAATGTAGCACACTACATGTGTTCAGGTTAGTGTGATTTCACCGAGTAAGACATGTTCATGGATCAACGTCTATCAACATTACAATCAGATTTAAAAGAGCACTTCCCTTTTTTGGAAATAGGCTCATTTTACAAATCAATTAAGTAGTTGAGTTTTACTATTTTTAATTCATTCAGTCAATCCCTGGGTCTGGTAGGGGCACATTTAGCTTAGCATAGCATGAATCAATTGAAGTGGATTAGACCATTAGCATCTCGCTTTTTTCTGCTGTACTAAAGCAGGCACAATGATATTACGCAGCGTTGTTACCTAGTTGGGGACTATTTTCAAGCCCTGGGTAATATTATTGTGCCAGCTGCAGTCATGGTATGGCAGCAAAGGTCCTTGGTTATTAAGCCAGAATGCAAGTATAGTTCCTAGCCATTTCGTCCTAGCAACTTTTCCTTTTCTGTCAGTCTTAGTACATAGTGTGACTACAGTAGAGTCAAGCTTTAAATAGGAATATTATCTAAACAACAAAAAAAATGGAGCGAGATGCTAATGGTGTAATCCGATTCAGTGATTTATGCTAAGCTAAGCTAAGCTAAAGGGGCTCCCGCCAGACCTGGAGATCAGCTGCATGGAACAGTAAAGCACAACTGTTTAACTCTAGGGGTAAAAAAAAAAAAAAAAAAGTGGAGTGTTCTTTTAAGAGATAAGTTTGCATATTATGTTAAGATCAGTCTTATAGTTAGGTTAATGTGCATCACTGTTATCCAACTATTAATCCCCTCTGATTTTGGGAATAATTTACAGTTAGGTTTAGGGATTATGTATGGATTATATTTTCAAACAGGACTGATGTTCCAGATAAACAACGTAGATGTTAATCCAGGATCGCATCCTACTTTGCAAAACCACAACCACCATGTGTTCATTTTATGTTGGAATTAGGGGAAAAAGGGCCAAGTCCACTTGACAAACTTCATTGAATGAATGAATGAATAAATAAATAAATAAATAAAGTTCATCAACTCTTTCCTAATATTGGGATCAGAATCAGATCTGTGTTTTTCCTCATATTGGTTTCTACATAAATATCTACCTCTCTTATTAACCTACTGTGAACCGATGGGCGGAGCAAAACAGACAGTGATGTAGAAGCAGGCATTAAAAGGCGAAGTTTAGTCAAACTACTAAATAATAAAGTGGTAATATTAACTGTTTTTAGACTAACAAGAAAGTTTTGAGTTCTGAAACTTCCAGGATTTTTTCTGTATGTAATACACAATTTCGATTTCTCAGTTTGTGACCCTTTAAAATAAATTACACACTACATACTGTGTAACATTCTTAACATTTGTATGCAGTAAACAGTTCATACAAATTCCATTCCAAACTAATTTGAGCCCTCTGGCTTAAAAAACGTTGTCAGTTTGAGAGAACAAACTCTTTTTTTGTAACTTTGTAGCACACCACAAGCATAAAAAAACTGAGAGACGGATGTTCAGCAAGCAGGCAGCCGGTCAAAGTTCATCCAGAGCCTCCTTGTGTGATAATCTTGTGAGCCACATTCAAAGAAAGACCCTGACCATGTGACTTTATCATTTACTGTAATTCAATAGCCTGCACCACATTCAACTAAACAGAGTGAGAAATTAGGAATGACAGAATTTCATTTTAAAAAGAGAGAGAACTGCAGAAATAAAACTGATTATACATTATCTGCAATACTGTGCTGAGAACAGCAGCTGTACACACATTTTATTGGTCAATAAGGCTGTAAAAAGTCATAAAGTTTCCCACCTGTGAACGAGCGGCGTTTGGTGTTAAGTTCAGTGGCCATGCGGACGCCGGTGCACAGATTCAGCATGATTAACATTGTGATGATCATGATTATACTCTGCCAAAGTAGAGGAGTCTCAAAGTAACGTCCAAACCTGAACAAAAACACACATACAATTGTTGAAGAAAAGCACAAAATATTATGATGTTTCTACATAATTTGACTTTTTCTTTCTTGAAAAGGATGTCACTAGAACTTAGAATTTATATACTTTTTTACAGTTATTAGAGCACAAATAACTCAAATTACTTGTGAACTAATAATAATAATAACAGTAACATTTAATTTAATCTTTTGGATAAAATAAACATCATTCTGGTATTTAATGTCTTTTCAAACATATTTAACATTCTTGCTCAAAGTTCTCCTCTGATTCAAGTATCTTCACATATAAATAAATATTAATATGTACATTCAAGCACACATTTTTCACAAATTATTAGAGAAAGATAAGTAAAGCACCTAATTATTATAAATTATTTAATCATGTAAAATATAATAATTTATCCTTATATTATGACAAATACATAACTATAAGGTTTATTATTAATAAATTATAAATTATAAAATACTTATTTAGTATAATAATTATTTAGTATAATTTATCATATAATTTATTTTTGACACTTTCATAAAAATATAAATCTAACAAATATAAAAATGTTAATATATTTATTTATTTTATATTAATATTTTGCGACGCGGTGGCGCAGTGGGTAGCACGTTCGCCTCACAGCAAGAAGGTCGCTGGTTCGAGCCTCGGCTGGGTCAGTTGGCATTTCTGTGTGGAGTTTGCATGTTCTCCCCGTGTTCGCGTGGGTTTCCTCCGGGTGCTCCGGTTTCCCCCACAAGTCCAAAGACATGCGGTATAGGTGAATTGGGTAAGCTAAAATTGTCCGTAGTGTATGTGTGTGAATGGGTGTGTATGGATGTTTCCCAGAGACGGGTTGCGGCTGGAAGGGCATCCGCTGCGTAAAACATATGCTGGATAAGTTGGCGGTTCATCCCGCTGTGGCGACCCCAGATTAATAAAGGGACTAAGCCGAAAAGAAAATGAATGAATGAATATTAATATTTTTTTTGCCGTAAATATTACAAAAATATTTAAACAAACTATACTTAATTAATATAATGATAAAAACAAAAGAAAAAAATATTATAAAATGTGTGTATTACATTAAACTAATTTATAATAATAAAATGATATTTAATGAATTTAAATGATAGAAATAAATTGCAATTTAAAATATATTAAAACAAATAATAATAATAATAATAATATTTTGACAGATTTTACTGTTTTTTAATCAAATAAAGCGAGCCTTAATGAGCAGTAGAGACCTTTCAAAAACTTCAAAAAGCTTAATGATTCCAAACCTCTGACTGCTAATGCATAACAAAAAATGCATTACCTCTCATACATATTATTGATTATAATGATGACTTGTTATACAGTGTACAAATGAGAACATTTTACAGCGATATCCAGCACGATATTACTACTAATTTAAACATCACTGGTGTCCAGTAAGTGTCTCCTTATAAACACACATGAAAGCAAATTAGTGGATTATGTGTCTTGTATTTACATTGTTTCCTCATATAGATATCCGACATGATGGTTGAGGTTTACCTTACCTAAACAGTATTCTTAATATATTGGCCACCAGCAGAACCAGGCACACATAAGTGGAGAATCCCTCTGCATTCTGGGTCCTGCGGATGTCCCTGTACTGAGGGATGTATGGCACTATTCCTCCAAAAATAATGGCAACAGATGCGATCCATGACACCACTTGATGAACAGCATACATGACCTGATCCATAATCACTTCATCCATATTTGGCTGATGTTACTGTCCTTTGTAATTAAATCAACTCAATGCAATCACTGGCCCCTAACTTAATTAAAAATAAACCATTACTATTTTGCTACTTTATTTACATATTAAAATGGAAAATACTGACGATTACTGGCTGTATATTCTACGCAACGACAGTAAAAGTACTTTCATTGTCCCAATCCCCATCCACTGACTTATTAGATCCAATTCATTCAAGTGCTTGCCCTTTTTTCGGGAAATATACTCGCTAAATCAGTCGGAACGGGTCCTCAGCGAGGGTCCATATTAGATGATGTGTATTTTCTGTCTTGCGGTCCATGCTAATAATAAAAGAGTGCTGTATAACATTTTAAAGCCGCTGTGATCCTCTCTGCTACAGCTGGCTAATGCTCATAACAGTACTTCCTCGTTTTCTACGTCACATATCACGCTCATTATAGATTCATGAGACGCACGGTCCTAATGTCAGTCGAGCTCCGTGACGCACGTAGTAGTCAAAAAAAATAACGAATTTTAAAAAGTTATGATCGGTTAAACTCTACTGTTTCTGCATTTTGAGTGTGAGCATATATTTACGCTCACAGATTAGACCAAAATTGACCTGGCCTGATTTTAAATAACTTTTTAATTGTACTATGACAGAAGCGTAATATGACAGAAGATTTGAGTCGTTTAATCCTCTAGAAATCCATTAAGGAACTCAGAGTTACGTAATAAGTCATGAAATCAAACCTAAATATTATCAGCGCTAAAATGTATCACTCAATGTAAGGTAAATGAAATCGCCGTTTGCTACTAAAAAGGGTTAAATGTGGATGACTCTACCTACGAAAGAGGAAGTTTTTACAGCAATCGTTAATGTAAATAATGAATGACAGAGAAAAGTTAAGAAGTTTTAGAATTCACTTTTGATTCTGGATATATGATCAAATCTCTCTGAGACTTTTTTTTACACGGGTTTCACACGCTTTTTCAGTCAACGTTGCCTGGAGCTAAAACGAACAACAAAACAAACCAACTCCACAAACAAACCTCATGGCAGGATCCGAGTCAAAAGCTGCCAGAGATTTGACTGCAATAGTAAGTTGTTGTTGTTGTTGTTTTTTAGTTAGCTATAGATTTAATCATTGTGCTGCGGGTTATTGGTTTAAAGTTTTACAAATCTGTTCTACTTTCTTCCAACAGATGGAGACGACTATGCAGCAACTTCAGAGCAGGTTTCAAAATCTATCTGAACAGATCATCTCTAAAAATATCTTTTTCAAATGCATATTTACTTTGTTGAAGTATGCCCTTTATGAAATGAATTATGGATTCATTAAAGAATTTATGAAAAACGTGGTTGGACCTTGATAGAATATAACCACAGTTTCAATAAAAACGCCATAGTTAAACTATCGTTAGTGTAACAAAACTAAAACTATTGATTTTTAGTTCCCTGCTGAAAGAAACAACTATAAACCAGCCTATGCTGAAGTACGGTATACTAGCTGGTTTAGTTGGTCTCCCAGGCTAGTGGCTAGGCTGCATGGTCAAGTTGGTTTTAGCTGGCCTCTCCAGTTGGTCTCTAGGCCTGGCCATCTAAGGATTGGCCCAAACCTCTCTAAAAACAGTTAAGACCAGCCTTGAGGATCAGCTAAAAATACCAATCAGTTTAGGCTGGTTTAAGCAGTTGTTGTTTTTTCAGGCAACCACAAATCAATTGTTTTGTTACACTAACCAACTCCAATGTAACATAACTTATTGCTGCTTTTATTTATTTTTTGTTGAATCAAATTAACTTTTTAGTTATTAAGTAACTTTGTTTAATAAAAAAAAATCTAGTTGAAACCTGATTAACTTATTGAAATAAGTTAAAGTAACATAAAAACATCTGTTGTCATGGCTTTTTGTCTTGTTTTTTTTTTTTTTTTACAATGTATGGTATTTGTTGTGAAACAGTGGTTGTACAATAAGTCCAACATAAATAAATAATAATAAATTATACACAAAACAAAGAATAGTAGTGTACATGTAATCATCTTAAAAACATACCTAATGTTAATGTATTAGGTTTAAACTTCCTAAATGCATTAAGTTTTAATTATTACTCCTTAATCCCAAGAAGAACATCTTTGGCCAGAATCTATGTATTACATAAAAACATAAAACAGTAAGTGATTCACCATTTATTAGCTGCTCTTTGATTTTGGTTTGCAATTGTTACAAAAGAACTGCAGAATTTCCTTAATGCCTGAACTGGATGAGATGGGAACTCGTATCGATGACCTGGAGAAGAACGTCGCTGATCTCATGACACAAGCAGGAACGGAAGATCTTCAGAAATCAAAGCAAGTGTATTGGATTTATTGTGTTTAATTTCCAAATTAAAGTACCTTCAGACATTTAAACATTACTTAGACTAAGCCAGAACTGAGTCCATAGTTCAGTTGGGAGATGTACTGGAAGTAGTTTTTATAAACATGCTTTAGAAAAAAGCCCATTACTTGTATCCTCCTAAGACGAAACAAAGACTGATATATTTTAAGATCATTCAGTAGAAGTTTATTTCAGCTGAAACGGCTCAGGCTTATACATTTTAGACTGGGACTTGGCTTAAGCCTTGTTTGTGAAACGGGTAGATCTATAATTGATTTTTTTCTGTTTTTTTACACAGTGACATTGATGAGAGAGCACGATGGCCAAAGCAATGAGCAGAAATGCTGAGATCAACATATAAGCTATTCCTTTATCGATTACAGGTGCCTTATTTTGTATGTCTTATTTACAAGTTTACATGTTTTATTTGGAGCTTGTAACTTAAGCAATAAAGTAATTTCTTTAGCTTTGTGTGTTATTTTAATTGATTGATTTATTTATTTTGTTACAGTATATTAATATAAAGTATTCCTTGCTGACAAAATAAGCCATTTTTTTCAAGCTTTTATAAAATTATAAATGGCACATTAGATCATAATGACGTAATAAAACTAAACATTTCTTTACACTTTTACATTTAGTTTGCATTATTCTAATTATCTTAGCACTGGATTAGAGCTCGTTTTTAATATCTTCATACCTAGCACTGGATTAGAGCTCGTTTTCTTAATATCTTCATATCATGGCTTTCTCAAGGTGCTGGAATCATTCTCCATGGATTTTGGTCCATATTAATGTAAGAACATCACGCAGTTGCTGCAGTTTTTTCAGATGCACATCCATGATACACATTTTCTGTTCAACCACATCTCAAAGGTGCTGTAATGGTTTGAGACTTGTGGTGTAATGAACTCATTTACATTTTGAAGAAACTAGTTTGAGATGATTTGAGCTTTAGAAGTACTCTGGAAGTAGACATGCCAAAATATGGTCATAAAGGGACAGGGCAATACACAGGTAGGCTATCAAAAGATAAAGGGGAGAAAAGTGTGCCAAGAAAATTCTCCACACCATTACACCAGCAGCCTGAACTATTAAGGCAGGATGGATCCATACTTTCATGTTGTTTATGTCGATTTTAGATTCTACTATCTGAATATTGCAACAGAAATGGGGACCAGTGTCTATTGTTCTGTTTTGTTTTTAATTGTAGCTTCAGTTTTCTTCTGCTGTTGCTCATCTGCTTCAAGGAGTGACTCTGCTGCAGATCGAACTAAAAACTAAGCATTATTTTCTAGCACCAACAGGGCATCTATTGAAATGCTGCTCAATATATATATATATATATATTATTTTTCAGACAATTTTCTGTAAGCCATAGATGAGCGGATTCTAAAATACTCAAACCAACCCATCTAGAATCAATAATCATTCAACATTTACAACACAAGTCACTTAAAGAGAGAGTTCACCAAAAATGAAAATGTCCTTACTGTTTACTGACACTCAAGTGGTTCTAAATATGCATTTGGCAGTCTGGCATTTTATTAATTTCTTATAATATTCTGAAGAATGTTGGAAAAAAGCAGCCACTGACAGAACAAAAAATATGGAAGTCAATGGTTGTTTTTTCCTCAACACTCTTCAGTTTATCTTCCTTTCTGTTCTTCAGAAGAAAGAAAATCAAACAGGCTTGGAACAAGTGGAGTATGAGTAAACTCTGACAGAATTTTCATTTTGGGGGGAACTACTGATCGTTTTTATCATGCCTATATGCTTAAAGGTATTGATGTGCTGCTGATTAGATATTTGCAGTAATATACAACTGAAGAGGTGTACCTTATAAAGCAGCAATTCACTGTAATATCCTTTAGCGTTTATAAAGGGTTGGGTGTGATAGGCCTACCACAAAATGATGCATCATGAACTTACGTTAGCTGGTATTAAAGTCATTTATGGACAGTTTTTACGAATTGAATAGGTTTGGACCGTCGTATTATACTTTTCCACATTAACAAAGTGTTTAGTTTTCGCTGTTAGAACAAACAAAAAAGTGCATCAACGAGAAAGGGGCTGTTATTATACACTTTGGCCAGCAGGAGACAGTATTGTTTGTCTCTTCTCACAGACCCATAGATCACAGACCAAGCCCTTGGAAAAGGAAACTGAAGTTTGATGCGAGTCTTCAGTCAGACCATCATAAAGAAGGGAATGTAATGTTTATCAGTGCAGAGTAGATATAAAAGAAAAAAATCACAAATATTTTTTATTATACTCTACAGATATAGAGCTAGTCTACAACATATTTGATGTTTCGTAAAATTTTGAATTAATACATATGTTTTGCGCAATATCTTTATATTAAAAAACAAAGTTGTTCTTATCAAAACTGATCTCCAAGCCGCATTCAATTACAACTATTTCTCCCCGAGTGGTTGTGCGGTTTACTCGAACTATCGCGAGATTTGAGCAGACGCTATTCACCAAAGATACGCCACGGTCGTCGCCCTCGTTGTTGCCAAGGGAGACTACGCAAGAACTGTGACGTACGCCTGTGGGCTGGACCGTGAGTTGGAGAAAGGGAATGTCGATCGGTGAGAGATCGGTTACAGAGGCGGCCGGGAGCGTCAACAGAATGGGTGAGTATTTATTCCCTGTCGCATTATAAAACTGGTGGTTTGTCCAACTCCTCTGCAAGTAGATTTATGGTCAAATATGTGCTGTGTGTTTTACAAGCGCGTGTTTTGTTGCGCGCGGAAGATGCGTTTCCTGAGCTTGTGTTAACAGACAAATAAATCGACTCGAGCTCTCCGTTTCAGTGTGGTCTTTAGTATTTTTTGCTGTTACCGTGACAATTAACGTTCGTTTTTGTCGTTTAACATTTTAACTGAACGTTTTTACTAACAGCAATGTAGTGTGGGTGGTGTAACGATAACATCAGACAGTACTGTGGTGCTAGATCACAAACATATTCATCTTGGTATTTCCATTGTGCTTCAAAGAAAGCAATGTTGTACAAAACGCGTCTCTTAACCGTAAAATGTTGTCCAGAATCCATTGAAATACTATAGTACATCGAAGACTGTGTTTAAGCAATGAATGCAGTTCTCTGGCCAGACATTTGCAGCTCTTGGAGGAACACCACCTTGTGTGTTTGTCACTCTGAGCTTAGAAATATTCAAATGTGAGTTATGCAGTAATTCAGAGGTGTCAGTCCTGCTTCTTCTGGAGGCCTCTGTTCAGTTTCAGCCCTGATCAAATACATAGCACTGAAACCACAACACTCAGACACATCAACCAGCTAATCAAAGTCTTCAGGATCACTACAAACTCTCAGACGTGTGTTGGAGCTAAACACCTGAAAGTGGCCTCTAGTAGCAAGATTGGATCTGCTTGTTGTAGAACTGAACACTGCATCCATGGAATGATAGATGGATAGAGAGGTGGGTGGATGGTGGAAGCGAGCATTAATAGAAGGATGCAAAAGGTTTCTGGATGGACATGGATGTATGTATTGATGGGAGGATGGATGGAGTGAAAAAGGAGTGAGCGAGTGGATGGATCTGTAATCATTAGTGATGTAATGATACAGTTATTTCAGTTCAGTGGGTATGTTGTTTTAACCACAGAATTTGCAGAACATTAAAAAAAATATATATATATATATATGTGTGTGTGTGTGTATATGTATGTATGTATGTATGTATGTTCATTTTAACAAATCAATATTGATTTTTAAATCTTGGAGTCAATATGTTTTGAAGTCAGATATAGATATAATGTGCACCTCTGGTTCAAAAACTGTGCGTGTGTGCGTGCGTGTGTGTGTGATAACACCATATCATAGTTGAAATTCCAAGTCCATTTTAACTGGAATCAAAACCAAAAAAATGTGGTTTTGACTCTCTTTGATGTGGCATGATAGATCCATGGACCGCATGAGAAAACGTCATCATTGCTTCCTCTTTACAGTTAGTTATATTCAAAATAAATAAACATGACTAAACATCTTCCATCTCATGTAAATGCTAACTCTGTTTTTAACTGTGGAAAGTCTAAAGAATTAAAACAATGTGTAAACATAAGCTTAACATTTGTTTGTGTACCTCAGGCAATTTATTTGCTGTACCAAATATGTATCAAAATATAAATTCAAACCTAGTTACTATATGTACCAAACAATTATATTATTGTAATGCTACACACTCATGTAAACATTCATTTATTAATAGGTAGATGTTTTGTTTGTGTAAAAAAAACAAAATTTGCAGAGGTAAATGTAATACACTACAGGGGCAAAATATACATTGTCGATAGCACCATCTGACATAAATCATCAATAAATGTCAGTTCAGGAAAAAAATAATTTGGTCTGAATTGGCATTTTTTGATGATTTAAGTCAGTGTAAACCTGATGTTACTGTTGATTTAAACTTTTATGACATAATTCTGGATGAAATTTAATATTGAATAAAAGTGGGAGGGATTTCCAGGGATCTCCTCCACAACATGTTGCATAAAGGAAGCAGATTCTCAGGTTTATATTGACTAAATATTGTAAAGACATGCACATTTTTGTAATTTCATCAAGTAGTATGCTAATGCAAGCAAATTAAGTAGTTTGCTTTCATCAACTAATGTATAAAGACAGGTGCAAACCAGTCCTGATTAACTTTTACTATATTGAAAGTCAAATTTACTAATCATTCTTCCTTGCACTTGTTTTGTTCATATTTAAGATGTTGCATGATCATATATTTTTCCTTAACTTATTAGCAACATCATACGTTTGTATAAAGATTGAGACTTAAAACAGTAAGAAGAAATTTGCATTGGCAACACACAGCATGACCAGCTCTGAGTTTGATCTCATTAGTTCTCTCTCTTGTGTGGCTGTTGAAGACCCCGTTGGACTCTTGTTCAGTGAAAAGAATTCATTCATTCTTTATTTATTCTCATGTTTAGATCACATGGCTCCTTGAATTGGTCCTGTCCGTTCACATGGGACAAATCTTATTTATTTTTTACCATGTCCTGAGGCCTAATTTATAAGATGTACAAATACAATTAAATTTGATCCTTAATTCAATGAATTTCATCCTCCAAAGGAGGAAGTCAGGTTTTATGAAGGCAAAAACTAACCATACAAACCGTTCATTCATTCATTTTCCATCGGCTTAGTCCCTTATTCATCAAGGGGCACCACAGTGGAATGAACCGCCAACTATTCCGGCATATGTTTTATGCAGCGGATGCCCTTCCAGCCGCAACCCAGTACTGGGAAACACCCACACTCATACACTACGGCCAATTTTGTTTACCCAGTTCACTTATAGGGCATGTCTTTGCACTGTAGAGGAAACCTGAGCAACCGGAGGAAACCCACGCAAACACGGGGAGAACATGAAAACTCCACACAGAAATGCCAACTGAACCAGTGACCTTCTTGATGTGAGGCGGCAGTGCTAACCACCGAGCCACCATGCTGCCTACCATAGAAACCATTTACTGTTTATTGAAATTTACTGCTAATTAAACCAATTTATCCAGCCGTGTTGATCAAAATAAATATACAGTCGCATTTTTCTTCACACCCAAAGCTTACTTAAGCGTTAAATGATCGGCGCTTGAGTGGTAATGACTTTCCAGCTCTTGATATGAAGTGATACAGTTGAAATAGTAAGAGTGGGAATGTGTGTCAGAATGGTGGGTGGTCAGAATAGCTTTTATGGAGCATTTTGTCTGACTCTTTTCATTGAGTGTGTGATGAGAACGCCAGGCAGAGGTTGCTTGCTTTGCTCAGGTGCTGTCGTGTTCTTTGAGTCAACAAATCCTTTTAGGGGTCCTATGATTTTCAGAATGAATCACGAAATCCAGTCATAAAAATGGAACTTACTCTATTGTCTGGAATGTGGCAGTGTTTAGGTGAATGAATATTAAAGGACGTTTAATCTCAAGCTAGTTGGTATGGTGTGTTCCACACATCGCCTATCAACGGGTTAAAGATTGTGTTGGCCCGATTCAGCATGTAGAATTGCTGTTGGCTGAAGGGAGTGCTCTGGTTGGTGAAAACTGAAGTGATGTACCCAATAGTGTTGTCAGGATACTGGAATTTCTGTACCAATCAGTACTGACATTTTTAAAATGGTGATAGAACTAACAACACTTAGATGTTAGCGGGAAATGAATGTTTTAAAAATTTCAGTACCGGTTGGTACCGAAATTCCAGTATCGTGACAACACTAGTACCTAAGTAAACAATTCAAGTCAAGAAGGAACACAAAGAGCCTTGCTGTAATTTCGCTACATTTCGCAAACATTTGCAAATGATATGGATTGTTAGCTAATCAGACATATTTGCATGAGTGAATGTGGTGAGTGAAAAGTTCTGTGAAAATGGTACTAATGCTGCTTTGTGTATGCTTTACATGTGTGGGTTGGAAGTTCCGGTTTTCCTTATGGAATGAGAAAACGGAGCCCCCGCTAGTGTGGAAAGACATATCCTCTTGCACAGGTGCAGAACGCAGACTCTCATCTCCGTTGGCTGCCGTATGTTTGGTGTGTTCATGGGCAGCTTTTTCTTCCAGACATGAGCTGACAGGAGGCGACAACACAGTTGGATTTTGTCGGTGCTAGTTGTTTGGCATCGGCTTAATGTATTACTTCAGAGCTCCACAAACTTTACTACAAGTATCCTGATAAAAGTTAGCTTTAACTTGAAGAAATTACGATAAAAAGTGTTACTTCTGTAAGAAAATAATACAGGTTTAGAAGTAGCACACAAATTTGTTCATGTTTTAATTAAACTGGTAAACCTCTATAATCAAAACTAATTTAATACATGTTATATAAATTGAATTGAGTAGACATGATTTTTAAAATTAGGGCTGAATTAATCAAAGGATGGTCGTGTAATGGTCGATGGTAATCATGGATGTTAAATGATGGACCAACATTTACTGTTTAGAGTCATAGTTCACTGTCAAGCTTTGCAAAGTTGCATTCATAGTCACAGATGATTTAATCTGGCGATTATGAAATTGAAGGTAATCGATAATGGCAGAACATTAAAATATAAATGTGGAAAAATATTTACATCATATAATGGTCTAGTGTTATCTTCTTTCATTGAAAGAACTGCACACTTTGCAGTTACATTCATATTAGTCAAGTTTAAAATAGATATTCCAGTACAAAAGGTTTCATATAAAAAAGTGATCTAGTTCTATCTCTAACCGTTTACATATTTTCATAGCTTCGTGTCTCTGTCTTTACTGCTTTAGTTTTAGACTACCACATCTCTTCCGGCAGTTAAGCCACATAAAAACATGTCATTGTTTCTGGACTGCAGTGGCTTTCTTTCTCTCTCTCTCTCTTATTTCTTCTTTACTTTATAACGCTGCAAGGTAATGATTGTGGTTATGTGTCATCTAAAAAAAATCCCTGAAAGTGTTAGTTCACCCTTACATGTAAGTTAAATATTTTGTTGACAAAAAGGAGTTTGCAAACGGTATGAATTTCCAATAAAACCAGAAACATCTTTACATTAATTTTTGTAAGCTGGATAAAGGCATCCATCCATCTGTCATATAATAACCCACATCAGTGAGGCGGAATGTGTCCTTGTACAGTCGTCATGTATATCATACTGTATGTGTGAAACCCCTGACATGATTTTATTTTTGGCCGTGTGAATCCTTGTGGGTCATTTCTGTCAACACACCACAAGGAAATTCAGTTACTGGTGTGTGAGGTTCCGACTATCCAAATTTGCATTAGTTTATTTACTGTATTTGTTCATTTAGACTGTCCCTTTGGTGTCATGCCAAGTCTCCCATGTCTGACGGATTTTAAGCCTGGAAGGAGGAACATTTGTGTCCTCTCCATTAACTCCGTTTTCCTCTGGGTGATCTCACATCTCACACCTGCCCTCTCGTAGAACAACAAATGATAACATCAGCAGGAAGTGCTGCAGGATATTCATAACAGACGTTCAGACTTTCATTTGTAGTTTCGAGAGAAAGCAGTGCTTGTCTGTTGGTTGGGAAAAAGCAAAGCAAGTGATATCTCTGTACTTTAAAGTTTGTTCTCACAGAATAAATTCAGTAATTGGTATTAAATAATTGTTCAAATTGGTAAAAATCAAACTGGTGATGTCAGTACAAAAACATTAATATATTGACTCTTTGCTTTATTCCTATTAAAACTGGTCATCTAAACTTGATTTGAATGGCTTTGGTTCTCATAAGTCTCATAACAGATCCAGTGATATATTTGCAAATTGAATGAATTAGGGTTATTTAGGGCTGAACGATTCTGGCTAAAATTAGAATCACGATTTTTTTTTTTGTTGCTTAAAATCAAGATCGCAATTTTCTCACTATTCTGTAGATGTAAAATAAAGGTTAATATGATTAGGCTATTATTATTGGTAATTCTCAAACATATGGTAAAACAACAATAATAATATTAGGCCTATGTGTAGGTCTACTGTTGCTTAAAATGCAAAATTTTGTGTATACTTGGAATTGTGGGCTTGAACAGACTTTAAATATGTCCTGGTTGTTAATTCACAGTAAAGTTATGACATCAGAATACAACTATTCATAATTCTAAAGATTAATTATTATGTTTGAGACATATGCTTGCCATTTGTCATTGACAACATTATCAGACCATTTTTTCTCTGATAAATTTGTCATTATCAGATTCCCTCTTGCTTTATATTCAACATTATATAGGCTAGAGTAGTTATACTGACCCAGTAAACATTTATTTTCATGCACAACACTTTGTGTTCACTATGAAAGAAAAACCGTATTAAATGCTTGTCGTAATCATAACTCTAAAATGCGAAATGATCGTTTAAATCATGTGCCCGCTTTTGGTTTCAATTTCACTGCCGAGTGCGCTCATGTCATGGTTGCCGTCACTTTGAGGAAATCATAATTCCCGCGCGGCTCCTAAACAATTGCTCTGTGCAACAAACTGAACGTTATTTACAATTTTATTACCTGTTATTCACAGCCTATGCAGGTTCTGTTCACTAAAGTAGACATCATTGGCGGGCACGCTTTGTTTACTAACCTCTCGGTTAGTAAACAAACTAAGCTCATGCGTGATTTCCCGGCCGCAAATATGTCATTACATTAAGACAGAAATTACATTTTGGGGTGAATTATACCTTATAAATGCAGTATGTGACACTTTTAACACCATTTGGAGGTGTCCATGTTGCTGAGAAACGTATATAAAACAATGTGAAGACTTGTGCGACTGTCGTTATGCTTCTCTCCTGACCTTGAAAATATAATTGGCCTAATCGTAGAAAAGCAGAATTAAGATCGCAATCTTTTTTCAATTAATTGTGCAGCCCTAGGGTTATTTGTGATGTTTATTGTCTTTGAAAAATTCATAATTGTTGTCATAATTATGTTAAAACTGATGTAATCGATTATGTCACTCGCTTTACAAAAAACAAATCAGAAACACATGCAGACAGTCCATAAGTTTTGACTGTTTGATTTTAGAATGCAGTTAAAATTACCCTATAATTTAAGCTATGAAAGCAAGAAATCTCCCAGCATGGGTTTTGGTTTTGAATATTTATGAGACACGATATTTCTGTAATATCTCTGAACCAACCTAGGTTGTGTTTCTCCCCAATTTTAGCAAAAGCACCAGGATAAATGTGTCTTTGATTTAACTCTACAAATAAGAAGTTAATACGGAGTGAGAGGCATTTAGACAGTCTAAATTATCAGTTAATTTTGAATTTTATTCCTCTTGATGGTCTGTGTTTCAGGCTTTTATTTTTTTTATTTAATTTGACAAGAGAATTGAATTAAATCATCTATGCACCAATATACCATCCAGTATTGCTGCACAATATTGGAAAAATCTGACGTTGTGATATTTTGTTTTGCTGCAATATATATTGCGATATTATTATAATTTCACCAGATGATCTGAATATCTATATTTGGAAAATTTTCATTCATTCAGATCGACTGGGACCATCAAGTCTTTTTCTATGCAGTGCATCTGCAGAAATTATAATAAATTGCATGCATAAAAAAAAATAAACAGTGCTTTATGGTTTTCTGGGGAGTCTAACAGTATTCAAGTACAGAAATCGAATTTTATATAATTTAATATAGCATGGTGGTCATTGTATAAATAATTCAAATAATAATAATATCTTTGTTTTAATCTTTAATAAATAATCTAATCCTGCTATGTGACTATTGGAGACATTGCGATATCGATGCTTAAACAATATATTGTTCAGCCCTACCATCCAAATGGTTTAACGATACTTGGAATATATGTGATATTGCTATTGAGTATTACGATAATGATATTTTTTGCAATGTAAAATTTACCTAGAGAAAAGCTATTTTAATTAGCTAAAATAAATCGTTAATAATGGATATTTTTCGGATCTAAACTAAAAAGTTGTCATGGTGCAAACATTTATACACTTGTATGAATGAAAACCTGGACAGATATTCTGACTCTTATTGGCTGTTGTCATTTTCCTCTCGTCTGTACTCACGTCATTTAGGATTTATTTTCAGCTCTAATGGCCTGTTTCCACTAAATGGTACAGTACGGTATGGGTCACCTTTATCAGGCTTGCGTTTCCACTGCTAAAAGGGTACCAATGGTACCCTTTTGGTGGGCGTGGTATACGACATAGTTTCAGTCAACGTCATTCTCGCTTGAGAAAATGTCTACAATAAAGCTGTATGGGGCATTCACATATCATATGTATACTTCTCACAAAATGCTTTATACACAAATACTTGTGTATATATGTTCATTACTAACCTTTTTATGAACATGATTTGATTATAACTGCAGATCAATGATGCGAAATAGCGTAACGTCTGCGATTTATATAAAATAAATAAATAAATGCAACATATATGAACACATACGGACCTTTGCAGTCTCCGATATGTTACCAATTACAGAAAAACTACACACAAGATACATTTAGTTCTTATTTGGGTTCAAAAACAAAACGCAACACAGTCAGTGCAAACCCCTCATCTGTATCTTTAATCTTCACCAGCACATCTAACCTTTGTTAGAAAGTAATTCCGTCATTCCGAGTTCATAATAGTCCAAAAGGTGATGGTAATAGTTAAACATGGCAGTTTGTTCATGTTTGCTGAAAAAATCATTTGCTTCGTTGTTTTTTCCGGCTTCTCCTTTGTTTTTTCGCGCATCAATAAGCACTTGAATAATAATTATTACGCTGTAATGTCTCGGTTGTGTATTTAAAACATGGCGGTTTCTTTGTTTTCATTCTGGCTTGTTCCACGAGTGAGTGACGTATCTCTGTAAACCAATAGCGTTCAGCTGCGCATCTAGCTCCGCCTTTTGGTACCCCTTTTTGCCATGCTAGGGACACTTTGCAAAGGGTACCCAAAAAGTGGTATGGTACGGTTCGCTTTTAGGTACCTTTTGACAGTGGAAACGGCCATAAAAGCGTACTGGACCAAACTGTACCACTCAGTGGAAACGGGCTATAAGTTCACCTTCTAGCCAAGAGCAGAACAGCAACTACTAGTCACAAATAAAGATTTTTAGTTTCGGAACAGAATATTCATTTTGGGACTTCCCTAAATAAAACCTTTCTCCGATATAAATATTGCATATACTATTATTAACACTTTATATGTTGTGCAGCCCTACCAGCCTGTAGAGGTGTGTGAGATATGTCATGGGTGATTAATATAATTTTTTTGTTGTTTTAACTGCCAAACCATTTTCAGTAACCAATTAAAATATTGCATGAAATGTTCAAATATTTACTGCATGCTGTGCTACTGTGAGGTGTGCGCGCATGTGATGTAGCACTAGTCACATTACAGTGTTTGACAGAACACAGAAGTTAAAATGAACAAAGAACCGTTGAGATGAGAAGATACATGAGGATCCTCACATTCCATGCAAGAGCTAATACTGATCTAATTAAAAACCTTTTACTGTACATTAAATTATAGCCTGCTTTCTGAATTATCATCAGCCAGATACATGTTCCTCCAAGGCATTTCCTTTTTGTAGGGTTAGCAGGACAATATGAAGGTTTGACAGTCAAATAAGTTGGGTTTTCATGTGCTGCTATTGCAGATCAGCTCATTTGACTATTCGCTTTTCAGCAGAAAGAAAATGCTATTCAGGGAAGGCCTGATTTAATAAATGAAGTGTTTTTTTAATTTTATTTGTTATTTTACTGGCAATGTGAGCTCTGTGGAAGTCTATTGCAGTATTTCCTGTAATTCTGTATGTTTAGAGAAGTGGTTGTTTGGTTGTGCAGCATTAGATAAACACTACAGGTTGTAGATTTTTGTCAGGATAAAAATAGGCTGCAGAAGCTTCAACAGATGTGTTTTAATTTCGCATAGTTTGATTTGATGAAATTCCAAAATGCATGTGTTCATTTGTAATCAGCTCACCCTGCTTAGACTAATATGAGATTTAAGCGAGTCCTTTGAAAGGCAATTCAAAACAGCAAAACCCAAAATTAAAATTAAAATTAAAATTCAATCGTCGTTTAGTCACTCAAATGGTTCCAAACATTTAAGTATTTCTTTTTTCTTTTTTCAAACACAAAAGAAGATATTTCAAAGAATGTCGGCAACTTGTAACAAGTGACATTTATAGTAGGAAAACATATTATGGAAGTCAATAGTATATCTCAGTATATCACTGTCTGACATTAGATGGTGAATAATGAAAAACAAGAAAATTAAGTGAAATTACATTCACCATTGAATCCTGTTTGAACTGCAAACAGCACAATGTTGAACGAGTATGAACTTTTCATACCAACATCCATGTCTTGTCGACATTTTTGAAGTCACTATCACGTTTATCGTTTTGTTCAGAAACCAGTGAAACAAGCAGCTTGACATTCATCTTCAATGCATAATTTTCGTCATTAGAAATATCTGCTTGCCTAGACCGTTTTGTGCTTGAGTGCAACCTAGTTGTTTTTCTCTAACTGCAGTAATTTTTTTTGTTTTGTTTGTTTTTTAAAGACGCTTTATGAAATAAAAGATGACACAGTTTTCATTTTTAGGCAAACAATCTTTTTAATGTTGTTGAGCTATTATCTTGCTTTGTCTCATTCTCTTTTTTTGTTTGGTTTTGTGTATGTGGATACCTCTCTCTCTCTCTCTCTGCCTGGTGGAATCTTATCTTATCGTCTCTTCCTAACTGTGTTCATCTATTCATCCATCCATCTGTGGAACAACATGACCTGAATGCTCCCCAAAGTAGCAGTAAGTACACTTAAAGTCATTTTTCAAACACCTTAAAGCCACAAATAGTTATGTAGTTCAGATTGCCAAAAGGCCTTAGTAAACTAGAGCCTGCTTTTGCTAGATTGTTCAAAAGACAAGCAGCACTTTTATCACTCAAACTTACTTTTAAAGATATTAAACTTGGCCAGTGAGCACAGTTGATTCTACAGATACATCTATAAAACCTCAAATGATTTGGTAGCATTTTAAGTCATTTAAATATTTTTGTGCCGGTAGAGAATGAATTGGAGAACATAAAAAAAGCAAGACACACCGACATGAATGTTTAAAAAAACATTGTGGAATTTGGTTCAATTTACATATCCATTGTATCTAATCAAACAATTTTAGAAAAAATAAAATATCCGACTGTTTTAATGAAAATGTTTGTGTAACAGTAGTGGGTCTGGGCATGTGACCAAAAGAACAAATCTTATTGGGTGGCCATTTTTTTCTCCACAATGCTGTTGAAAACAATTGATAAACCTCTTTGTTAGAATGTTCGAGTTTGTAAACGTTTAAACATTATCAACTAACCATTCGAATAAAATCACAATGTTTAAGACAAGAATTCGGTGGGATAAACATCTCTACGGGAGCCAGTCTTTACATTTGAGAACTGAAAACAGTTCAGGCTCCATTTAGAGCTGGTCTTAAGTAGGATCCGAAACATTTTGAACTTGTCCACCTTTGACAGCTTCCAAAGCTAGTTGACAATGTGTTTTGGATTGCTGTCATATTGTAGGTGATCATGTGGTCATACAGTATGCATTCTAACAGACCACAAGCTTTTAAACATTTCAGGATGGATTGTTGAAATGCCCAAGCCAGGCAGGATTTAAAATTTGTTATTCAAAATCATCAAAATTATTGTTCAATTCAAACTTTTTTTTTTTTTTTATCTATAAAAGCAAAGGTAAAAGCTGCTGCTCAACTTTCTGCTGTAAGGTCTCCATTTGCATTCAAATCTGTGTGATTTATTTATTTATGTTTTTTAAATAATGCTGCATCCCAATTCGCATACTATCCATCCTAAATAGTATTTGAAAATAAAATTAGTATGTCCCCAACTGTAATATGTTGAAAAGAGTATGCCAAAGGTCCCCGGATGGTCTACTATTTTTGGTAAAAATTCGGGTTTAGAACCGTCCATACTCTAACTGCTAATATTGCCCACAATACATTGCGCTTGGGTATGAATTTGATTAGAACTACAAACTTGGGTAAAAAGGGTACACAAACTACAAACATGACACCTGAGACCAACTGTTAAGTAGAAAGGCTTTGGTAAAGTTGTTTGAATGACTATTAATTAATATCTAGCCAACTGGAAAATATTTAGGTCCCGTTTTCCATGTTATATTTCATCTGCAACCACAACGTATACTTCTATAAAGACTTGTTTGGACATTAACTTCAGAATTATACAAACACCTAAGGATATTCTCTGCATGAAAGACTCGCAAATGTCAGATTAACCTGCTGCCGCTTCTCCAATAAGGGAGGTAATTAAATATGAAAAAAATGATGTGTCGAGATGATTGACAGGGGATGTAACTAAGAAACTTAACGTTAATGAGGAAGTAGTATGTCCAAAAGCTTGCATACTCTTCTGTTACACACTAAAAAGTATGTATTTTTTTTTTCACGAAAAGTACATGGTTTTAGGATGTAGTATAATTATGCGAATTGGGACACAGCATAAGAAAAGTGTTTGAAGGTGGACAAAAGTTGATTTTAAAAATGTGTAAAAGGGAATGTGTGTTCAATGTATGATCTGTTCAACCAAAACACATCTTAAAACCAGGTCGATTGCCAGAAAGTTGCGGTTGATGTCATTCTTGCTCATTCTTGCTTTCAAAGAGGAAAGCCGGTTAGTTATTTTGGTTCTCTGATAGTGGAAATGGAAATAAGTGAACTGTACTGTGCCAAACCATACAGCTCAGTGGAAACAATTAACTATCAAATAATTGGTTTTCAAGCAAAAAATTGATCAATTAAACATGTTTTTTTTTTAAGTAGAAAACTGAAATATAATACTAATAATTTCTTTGATTTGCAACCTTTAATCTTTTCTAGATTAGATTATAATAGAGTTTAGGCATGGGACTATAACCGTTTTCAAGGTATACCGTGGTTTGGAAAAGTCAAGGTTTTAAAACCGCCAAAATTTTCTGCTATACCGTTCCTAAGGTATGTGTAAGATTTTTTTTTTTTTACATTATTGTTGTTTTTTTTAAATGTTTTTTAGGAAAACCGGACTCCAGCATAGGGTCTCCAGCATAAAAGATATACAAAGATGCCATTTTAAATTGTAAACAAATCTGTTTTCGAAACAAACGAAGACAGTAGAAGTCGATAATTCATTTTCATTATTCAGCCTGACATGTTTACTGCTCCAAAATATTTTAAAAGTTTCTCAAAATAAAATATATTGTGTTCAATGGGGAAAAAAGTTTTAGTTTTTTACCCAGACATTTAAAAAGAATATATTTTGGAGCAGTAATCACAATACCGTGAAACTGTGATAGTTTTATCCAAGGTTATCATACCGTCAGAATCTTATACCGGCCCATGCCTAATAGAGTTATAGGGATTGGCTTTTAACTTTTTTTTGTTTTTGGGAGTTTGAATTAATTTATTTGGAGAAATGTGTAGTTCTTAAACAATAAATTGTCTCTGAAAAGCCATGTATTTAGTAAATTACTACATTATAGCCAAGATTCTTTGTTGTTTAATGTCAGAGTCAAGTTTTCTGTTATAGAAATGTCATTTTGTAAACACTAACTGTGTGGCGTTTTGACAGATGTCTACATGTTTCTTATTTGTAGTGTTTTGTCAGACAGGCATGCTGCCTGTTAAAGCCATTGACTGTGTTTTGTTTGGGTTTACAGCAACAGAAGAACCTTGAGGGGTACGTGGGATTTGCAAATCTCCCTAACCAAGTGTACAGAAAGTCAGTGAAGAGAGGCTTTGAGTTCACTCTCATGGTTGTCGGTGAGTAACTTCTGTCCAGTTTATCCCACTGCTGCCCACAGAATGTCATTTGAGAAAAATTACAATCACAGCCTGCAACAGTTTTTTGGGAATATTTGTACATAGAGCAAGCTTTTAGAATAGTTCACAAAACCAAAATTCAAGTTCTAATTTTCCTTCCTTTCTTCAAACACAAAAGAATATATTGGAGTTTGACCTTTTTAATTCACTTGAACTGAAAAAAGAGCAGCGTGAACAATCTCCTAAATTTCTTCTTTTGTTTGACAAAAGGTAGTAGAATTGGTTGGAATAACTTAAAGGTGAATAAATAACCAAATCATATTTTATGGGTGATCTATCATTTTAAAAACAAATTACATGTGACCCTTAACCACAAAACCAGTCTTATTTTGCACAGGTAGATTTTGACAGTACCCAAAAAAATACATTGTATGGGTCAGAATTATATATTTTTCTTTTATGCCAAAATCATTCGAATTTTAATTAAAGATTATGTTCCATGAAAGATATTTAGTAAAATCCTTACCCTAAATCTATTAGCTTAAGATTTGATTAGTAATATGCATTGCTAAGAACTCAATGTGGACAACTTTAAAGGGTCACGAAACACCAAAACACATTTTTTGATATGTTGACAGTCCCACGTTGCTAAGAACACTATTAAGACACATATATTTCACAAAACAAAGTAAAAATTGGTTGTTTTTGCGTTATTTCGAGCAAATTCGTTCTTCCGGTTTGAAAAGAAAATTTAAAGCTACGTCACGGCGATGAGATCCTTGTGTAAATTCCAGCGTGTAGATTGGATGTCTGTACCGGCCGGTACAGCGTGACGTCTTTGAGTTTTCATCGTTAGTTCATGAGAAACACTTGGTTCGAACCAATCAGCATACTCTTTCAGTTTTTAAACACACACCTTAGTCAAAAGGATTTAGTTACTAAGTTTACAGTACGTTAATATCACTACAATATTATGGACTGAGAGATCCGCTGTAAATGCTGCTCTCCGAATGTAAACATGTAAACACTTCAATCAAACTGTTACCATCGTGTATGATTTTCGCCACGTATTATTTTTGCCGCATTTTGCCGACAGTATAGTCTATACACACACGGCTGTTTGACGTTATTGTATGCACCTCTCTTCATCTATCGAGAAATGCTGAGTTTTTTTTTCTCCCATTCGGTGTGCTGTATCATCAAATTCCATTTAAACAACACTCTTCCAGCAGTTCCTCCCATTCAATATCTCGTTTGTCACAGGGGGCATGCATGAAATGTTCGTGAATGAAAGTGAAAGTTCCAAACTGCAGTTAAAGTTGACAAATTGAATGAAACACCCGAAATTACATGAAACTCCGGAGGAAATGTGGATAGCGCAATAGCAATGATCGAATTATGTGCTATAACATGTAAAACAGGATCATGAAAGGAACATTCAAAAAGCAACTCATGTAAACACCATCATATTATTGTCTTATTAAGATTAAGGCAAATAATTTGATTACTGATGTCCATGAAAACGTAGTCACTGTCTCCCCTGCGTCTGTATTTATGTAGCCTCTGTGAAAATCAGCGCATGCATGTACAGAAACTCCCCTTTTCATGCAAACCCCTCCCTCTTTCACCACTCGACACTCCCACCTAAACAAAGCTGGACTCACCCACTTTCCTGACTTTTTTCAAACTAGAGGTGTGAAAACAACCTGCTGAGACACGGAGGTTTCGTGACCATTTAAAGGCGATTTTCTGCTTCTGATGTTAAACCTGCTTTAAATCTGTATATTAATGAGAAATGGCAAATGGAATGGGATGAATGTAGAAACAACAAATAGTTTGAAGTGAATTCATTTGTAAATAAATAGAATGTGTATTTTTAAATGATATTAGAGAACGTTATTTTTCAGGAAATATTTGGCATTAAAACATAAATAAATAATTAAATAAAGGCGATTTTTCTCAATATTTAGATTTTTTGAACCCTCAGATTGCAGATTTTCAGATTGCTTATTTTTGCAACTTTCAGGTAATCCATACATCCAAAAATGTACACTTACACTGAAAAAATGAGTTTTGCTGCTTGTTGAAACTACTTATTTAAAATGAGCTGAATCAACACAATTTGTTGTTTTGGGACTACTTTATTGTTATGTTCAATCCACTTAAATTTGTGAAAACAATTAAGTTAACAATCAATTTGGACACCGTGAAGGAGTAATGTGGAACCCAGGATTTTTTAACGTGTATGACTGGTTTTGTGGTCCATATGTCTTTTTGAGGTTTGTGACATGTGGAAGAAAGCTTGATTGAAACGTTAATGAAAGCAGGGTCAAAAATAGAGGGCTGGTGACCCAGCATGCAGCACTATGTGGATTATACGCACTCATGTGTCTAGCAGGATACAGTTTCACGCGGGCTGCTTCATACCAGGAGCTGGCAGCTGTGCGCAGAAATGCATTAGTGATGGCTTTCAAATAGCAGAACAGAACTAGAGAGTGTGGCTTGAAGAAACGCACATTCAAAACAAATGTGCTTCCCATTCTCCCATGGCCATTTTTCTTTCCTCCCCTCCTTTGGAATGTATGTATGTGAGCGTGGCCTAGTGGGTGGGAAGTTTCCTGTAATCCCATTCATTCAGCTTGGCCTCAGGACTTGTATCTACCTCCCTCTTCAACTCCAAACACAACACAACCTGAAACTGTCACTGACGCCCAATCGGGGTCACCTCACGTCCGGAGGTAATGCAGAGCAGAAGCAGCATTTCTGACACGTCAGTCTTCCAGAACTGCCTCTCCACAGGATTTTGGGAGGAGTGTCGATGCAGCTACGCCCTGGAGTTTCCCCCTCTGCTCCACGCTGGGCAGGAAACAAGCTTTTAGATGGCAATTTGGTGTAGAGCGTGTAATTACAATCGCAGAGTAATTGAAGAAGTGCATTGCTGTCAAACGCTCCCTTTGGATGTTGGAGACACAGATGTTGTCGTTTAAGAGTGTCCGTCTGTTCTCAGCGGAATCTTTGCTGGAGTCTTCCCATAGTTTCAGACCGGTCTGTTGACTGACAGTGGAGAGCTGGTGAAAGTCAATATTTACCAGTTCTTAACACATTAAGCCATCGCCTGTAAGGATTGGCTTTGATCTTGGCTAATGTGGAAGCATTTAAGTCTATTGGGTTTTTTCTTTCTTTTTGGATTGTTTATTATCAGTGTTAAGGATTATCAGCTTAAAGCTTTACTTGCCTGTGCCTGTGTGAAAACTGGTGGTCGGATTTGTTTTCTAGATTTAAGCTGTTGGTAGATTTAATATTATAGAAATGTGGATTTTATTTGTTTGTTTTGCAGTTTTACCCTTAAACATTCACTCAAAAGTCTAACATGTAAATCATTCGCGCTTGACGCTTCTTCAGCGCAATGCAGCATAATGCTTGAAATTACTAAAGTCTGATGCTTCAAAATGCTGACCATGACATCAAAAAATAAATCTGTATAAATTCAGCAGCGTAGTCCAAGCCCCTTAAAAGATGGATGGAAAGAAATCTAACGCTTTATTGAAATGTATATTCAAGGGTTAGTTCACCTCAGAAAGCAAATTCTGTCATCATGTACTCACTCGCACGTTGTTTCAAACCTTTGAGACTTTTGTTTCTCTCCGGATCAAAAAGGAAAATATTTTTTTTAATGAAAACTGAAATATTTTTGTTCCACCACTGAAAGTCTGCTCACCCAAAACCCAGAAAACGTTCAAAATAATAAACCCTTTTATGAATCAAACTGTTAAGTCCATTTCTTCTAAAGAGGCACGGGTCACTTGATATTGATACCAAAGCCAATGCACATAACTGTTTTTATTTGTATTTTTTTTTTTTTATTATTATTATTTTTTTTTCCAAATTGCAGTGTTTCTAATTAAGCAAGGTAATATCCTTGTACTTAATATGATGAGCAGTCGGAGTGCTTCACCCCCCCTATTTTTATTTTCAATAACATGTATGACACACTGAATTTTCTATAGTTTTTTTTTATTTAGTTTTTAGTTTTTGATTTAGTTAATTCAGTCAAAAAAAATTATTATTCAACATAAATGCAACTCATTGCTCTCCTAAAGATAATTTGTGAACCGTTGGTTGTCTTCTTTTAATGTCGGTATGTAGTTTTAGTTTGTATGATGACCATGC
The DNA here is from genome assembly GCA_903798115.1 of Danio jaintianensis. Taxonomy (NCBI): domain Eukaryota; kingdom Metazoa; phylum Chordata; class Actinopteri; order Cypriniformes; family Danionidae; genus Danio; species Danio jaintianensis. Next base: position 2,142,573 of record CAIGQV010016734.1, read on the forward strand.
TCTCAGCTGTAGTCTTGACTTAGCACTGAGTCACTGATTATTGGACTGAAAATGCATAATTCGATTTCAAAGTGGAAGTTTTTGGAAACGTTGTCGTGTCTTTGTAATCCAAAAATTTATGAATGAAACAAGCAAACATACACAACAACATACACAAACGTTGCTCATGCGTTTCCTAACGGTTCATCAGCAAAATGCGGATTTACTTCACATTACAACCAAGCGGAGATGCATAACACACTGCGAATCATACATAGATATGAGCGCCTAGCCGATGAGGGCACATCATCTTTTCCCTAAAGGTACTGTTTTTTTTTTTTTTTAACAAGGTGACAGTGCCAAATACTGGCTTTGCATACGTAATGCAGCGTTTTCACACATATGTGTAAATCATATTGTTGTGATAACATTGTCATGTACAGTAGATGTAAAAAAAATATATATATTCAAAATGAAAGGGTAAACTTTTCCATATTTGGCTACATTGTTGTCGTGTAAACGTAGCCTAAATAAAGTGTATTTAGTTTACATTTATGCATTTGCCAGCCATCTTTGTCCAAAGCTTCCATTGCATTCAAAATACCCACATGTATTTTGAAGCTCCATGCTTTCCTTGGAAATTAAGCCCACTTTGGATTCCTATTTCTATACTATACTGTCCTTGAAGTGGATCTCTGAATGTTCATGTTTGTGTGAACTATCCCTTTAAATTGTTTTCTCTGACAGCACTCATAAACAGATTTTCTTTTCCTGCATTCTGGTTTCATCTGTGCCAGTGAAAGTCCTTTGGAAGTTTGTGGTAAACTCTATCTCTCCCAGCATAGGCCAGAGCTTTTCCTGCTTCCAGCTCCCTCCGCCCCTATCATGCGATGGGGAGTTCCTCTGGAATAAGCCCCCCTGGTTTACACAGCTGTGGGATATTTCCTTTAAAGGAAGCGCACTGGACCCTTACCGATCTGCCTGGTGGACTTTGGGCTGAACTTCAACAGTGGCACAACTCTCACCATGCTCTGCTCTGTTCTACTCTGGCTTTCCATAACACTTAACGCTTTTGTTTAGATTGTTCTCATTGCTACATTTGGAACTTATTGTAGTGTTTTCAGTTTCTGACTGTTTTCAGTCATTTTCAGTAAAAGTTAATGTTGTGAAATACAAGAGGGTCAGTGGATGTTTGTTGTGTTTTTAATATGCTCAAGGCAGTCCTGTAAGATTTAACACAGCAGTGAGCAGTGAGTTTCGTAATGCGCAGGGTGGTTACAGATGCCGCAGTTTTACATTTTTGAGCAGCGGACAGGAAAACCCTGATCTATCACCATTGTTGACGCAGAGTTCAATGGAGAACTCTGTAATTTGCTTGAGTTAACCTAACCAACTGTGAATAGTATTATTGATAATATTATTAAAACATTTTTGGGTTTTTTTGTACATTTTTGCTTAAAAAAATAGCTGAAGGGAACAGCTAAATAATGCCGTTGTTTCAGTCTCAAAAACAGAAACTGCACCTATCGCAATTGCATTGTCATCTGCTTCCTCATATTTTCATTTTAATGGGGCAATATTTCACATATGTCACCAGACAAATTCAAAGAACTTAAACACTACTTAAGATTGTCAATTTTCAGCTCAGTCAAAATAAGTTTTCTCTACTTTCTCTACACGTTTTTTACACATTAACAGGGTGCTCACTGGGTCTTAAAAAGTCTTAATGTCTTAAATTTTAAAAAACTAAATTTTAGGCCTTAAAGTCTTAAATTCACTGAAATATGGTATTGTAGGTCTTAATTTTAAACAGGTCTTAAGTTTGCTTTATCCAAGTAAAGCTACTTAATAGGAACCGATATCCATCCAATGACCAACAATACATCTTAATATAACTTTTTTTTAATAAATAAAAGTTTTCTATTGCAAAGAGATACAATACAACAGCTGTTAGACATTTTTACAGCAAAATCCCCAAATTCAATTCCCTATTCAGGGAAAGAATTCTAAAAACAATTACACTATTTCTCATGATAATACCGGGCTATTAGAAAAAGTCTTTAACCCTGTATATGTCTAAAATTTCATTCTTAATGGTCTTAAAAGGGTCTTAAAAAGTGTTAAATTTGACTTGATGAAATCTGCAGAAACCGTGATTAAACAATTATCACTTACCATTGCAATACATTTATCTATCATACTTCAATAATTCTAAACAAGTCAAGGCCCGTTTACACTGAACATGATGACTGTAAAGATTAATTTGTTGATTGATGTTGATTTGACATACTGGAATCTAATTAAGTATAATTAATAATTAAAGTTTTTGTTATTATAGTAATTATGTTAACAGGTATTTACAGTTACTAAAAAAGTTACAGACAAGTAAGCAAGTTCTCTTTAAGTTGTAATATTAAGAATGTTTATTTCTTGTGATTTGACTGGGTATCACATTAAACAAAAAAACATAAGATCAACAAGTACAGATAGTTTCACTGTCCTGCAATGCTGCCAATTTGCAGGTTTAATTTGTTTTTTTATTCAGCAAAGTTGGCATCTCCCAACCTGTTGGTAATGAGTAATTTTCCTGGAGATAAAAAAAAATCTGCCAAACGTGGCCCCACAGGAGCGTTATTGAACATTTCTGAGCTAAGAGGTTACAACGTGAAGTCTCAATTCTTTTGGTCATTCATCATTATGTGATACAAACTCCCAGGTCGTCAACATTTTCCAAATGTAAAGTTTGAGATGCTGCAAAATGTAAAACGCTCTTTGAATGACTTTCCAGTCTTTTGAATTTTCAATCATATGAATGGAAGAAAGTGCTGTGGAAAGTGGAGTATTTCCAGCACCCTTTTTTTACTCAGTAAAGCTAGTTGTTAATATTTTTCAATGCTTGCCAATTGTTCAATTATGAACCCTTTGTGGAGCACAAAAGAAGCTGCAGAATATTCACACTGCTCCTTTTCTATACAATGAAAATGAAATGTAACTGTTGCTTTTGAGCTTTAAATAGAACAAAAACCTGATTAACCACTCACATCTGTTGCCCTTTGTGAAGCACTGTAACAGGGAACATGCTATTAACACCAAGCAGCAATTCATGTAAAAAGATTACTGATTAAATTACAGATTACTGTTTAGGTGTCATAAAACATTTCATTTCAGGACTAACATTGTATTCTGTGCTACGCACATTGTTTTCATGATCTTTTAATCTCTAAAACTGAATGTCCACATTTTGACTTTAAATATCCTTTAAAAAATGTTGACATTTCTAAGGAAAAATGTTCCTTCATTTTGTTTAATTTACAAGTTGACACATTCGTATGTGGTTTTAATTAGATTGAACAGAATTTTACTTAAATTATAATTAGGTTTTTAATTGTACTTTTTTCAAGAGGTTAGTTCACCCAAAACTGAAAATGTATTTATTATTTACTCACTCTCATTTTTTTGTTTTTGACTTTTGTTTGTCTTCGGAACACAAATGAAAATATTTTAGGTGAAATATGAGAGTGCCCTCATCCTCCATAGACAGCAAAGGTTCAGTGGTTCAATCAGAATATTATCAAGCTAAGAGAATAATTTTTGAGCACCCACTAAACAAAAATAACATCTTTATTCACAGTTTGATCTCCTCAGTGTCAGTATAGAGCACGAGTTCACAAGCACTGTGCAATGATGTATGCAATGGATGCCCGCACATGATGTACGCAAAATCAAAATTTGATAACATTCCAATTGAACCGCTAAAAGCATTTGGTCTTTTCCGATTTTTTTAATTTTATTTTTATTTATTTTTTTATTATTATTATATATTTTTTTCTTCTAGTTTCCCCCCTGGGCTTTGTTGCAGTCTATGGAGGATGAGGGAGATGTTAGATTTCATATAAAATATCTTCATTTGTGTTTCAAAGATGAACAAAGGGTGAGGGTGAATAATTAATAACACAATTATGTTTCTGGGGGGTAAACCAACCCTTTATAGCATAGGACTCAATTCCTGGAGGGCTGCAGTTCTGCAGTTTTGCTCCAACCCTGATCAAACACAGCTGATCCAACTAATCAAGGTGTTCAAGACTACTACAGACTATTAAGCAGGTGTGAGCTGGAGGTGGTTGAAACTAAACTCTGCAGAGCTGTGGCCCTCCAGGAATTGAGTTTGTGAGCACTGCTTTAAAGGTTAAATGTAAATCTGTAATAAAATAAAATTGCGTTCCAAGAAACTCAGTTTTAGAGTGCCATGAAAGTGAATAGGTTTGTTTTTGATTAATTGTTTATGTAAGTATTTTTTTACACTTAATAGGTCTACCCAAACAGCTGCAAGTTGACATTAAACTCCTGCAAGCAGCTACTGTTAAAATCTTCAGCTTTTTTTTTTTATGTGGGTTTCTTCTATCAGGAAATTCCTCATTCTGGCTGCCCTGTATTCAGTGTCATGTGTCTTCCAGCAACTCAACTTAACCATTGTGGCTGTTTTTCTGCTCTCTTAGCTCTCAGCTGCACTGGTTTCACTCCAGAGAAGTGCGTCCCAGTGCCCGCTTCACTCCACCATTCGCTGCCTGCTTTTATTGTTTTCCTAATTCATAATGACATTTTAAAGAAGACTGTATTTCATGTTCTGTTTTCACAAGACCACAGGCCGGTTTTCAAAGACCACATTCAGTGAGCAAAATAAATCCTGCTGGGCCTTTCCTCAATCTCCTCAAAGAAAGCAGTTAGTTTTCTGTCTCTCCAGGCCACGGTGGAAAACGTGGAAGACATTTCTGTCGCAGTGGTGAGGTCACTGTTGTTTAGCCTTGCTGGAAAATATTTAGGATTTTACAAGAAACTTCTCTTTGTTCGATGGTTCTCTGCCTGTTTCTTATGCTGCTTTGGCTGGCTGTGGAAGTGGCACAGGGTTGGGCACTTGTTAAAGGTCAGAAGAGAAACCCAGCATTGCTCTGTGCCAGCTTGCACCCAGTTTCCTTCACACTGCCCACTTTGTTCCAAGCCTTACAGGAACCACGTTGCCACGCATCCAGTTGATGGATTGCTCTCGGATGCTTGGAGGAATTGTTCCATGAAAAAGTCGCTTGTTGTTGGAGACCTATGCTTTGTGAGGGAAACACTATGGAAATCAAATGTCAGCAATATTTTCAGCATGCAATAATAGTTAACATAATGTTGGGTGTTTCTCAAATGTTACCATGCAGTTGCTTAGGTGCTCGGAGCAGTTTTTGGGTGCTTTTAGGGATCGCTAAGGCATTTCTAGATGCATACAGGTTTTTGTGTAGAGGACTTGAGTAATAATGGCTTCTTGTTTGACATCAAAGCAATAATGAGGGTGGACGCTAAGAGTTTTTACTGTGGTGAAGATTTTTACTTGCCCTGCCAAACCTTTTCAAATAGTGTGTCAAAACAGGCCATATATTTTTTGCATAAATACACTTTATTCTATATAATGCTTCTACAAAACAATTTTATTTTTTAGTTTTTGTCATGTAACCAAATTTATTCACCAAATGTTAACCAAACATCTGTCCAGTTTAAAGGTCCCAGATCACCAGTTAACTATACATAAATTGAGAGTTTTATCAGAATGTTATTGTATGGATGATTATAAACTATGCTAGTAAAAACATTATTAAACAGTATTTATTTTGCACATATAATTTTTTTTCCCTCACAAACCGATTAGCAGTCATCTCATCAGTAAGTTTTTTGATGTTAGAAATTCTATTACAATCAAAACATCATGTTTTCTGTGCTCCTTTATGTGCTGAGTGAAATGCTCTTTGCTCTGGCATTGCCTGTTAATGGATGAGAAAGCTTGATTACTTTGAATAAGCATTTTTTTTTTTTGTCCAAACACTATGATTTTAGTAATCAACTTTGAATCAGTTAATGCAACTGTTTGCCTGATTTGGATTGATCGGTTGTTATAGTTTACACAAAAAAAATTATGTTTCATTAGAGAACAATCAGAGACAATAAAATACAGTGTACAGCACAAAAATAATTTCTATCATCTCAGCAAACTGATTTACTGTCAAACAATTCTGACAGAAAGTGTCATATGAACGGTTGATCAAAGTCAGCCATTACACTATTTCCAATAGCAAAGCTGCAGACTTTCTCAGATTCAGACCATCTATGTTTTGTGTTTATTTGATCAGGGATTGAGCATAACTTCTCAGGAATGTTGATCACTAGGTATAGGATTTGGTATCCATTGCCCTGAATGTTTCAATTGTAGTAAAAAACAAAAAAACCAGATGAAAATATCTTATTGGTTTGAAAAGTAACCGTATACATTTGCTAAACAAGCTGGCTTATTTAATGATGATAATGATATAACTTTATCATGAGACTTGAATCTGAAAATGTTTTTACATAGCATTTTTACACACTCTTTACAAACAGACAGCATAATTCACATACACAGACAAAAAAAAGGCAAATGGTTGTCTTCATTTTCAGATAGGAGTTAGCATTGCTGACTGTAGCTGTGCTGGACTGCATGCTATAGTTGAACTCTTAGGGTTAAAGGTTAAGTGTGAGCAGTGGTGACGGTGACGCTTGTCTTGGCAAACACCGCTAATACATTTTCTCAACATTCTCTGTGTTTATCTTGGTTTTCTACACACCCTCTGGTTCTTCTCTTGGTTTGTACTTTATCATATTGCGTCTGGGTTTCAGACTGTTTAGATTTCTTTCCGTTTCTCCAGCAAAATAGTTTTATTCTCTTGTGGTTTCTGGAATTCCACAAATTTCAAATGCCGTCTGCAGTTCTCAGACTCATGCAGGGAATGACCCCATAAAAGTTCATGTCAAAGCTGATCACATTATGGCACTTCTCCAGACTGATTTCCTGTTTTGTTTTTTGTAAGTTAAAAAACTAAAACGTTTCAAACACTGAGTTTGCAGTGCCCTTTCCCACTAAGAACAATAACTATAATGATGACATATGTATGTATATATTTATATATTTATCATTTTGCTTAATACAAGTGCACTCTGCAGTTATATTTTCTATATATTTTTTTTAATCCAGCACTTATAATGCTTACTGTAAAAACATAAAATATCAAAGCATTTGGCAATTTTTGTATGTAAATATAAATAATTTTAAATAAACATTTTTCAGCATCCTAATGCAAATGTGCAATTTCTGTTGTGGAAATTGTTGTGGTTTTTTTTGTATATTTTTTATTTATTTTATATTTTATTTTTTAACCTATAAATTTTTATGGTAAATGTGTAATAAATTATTGAAGCAGAATCCTGAAAAAATAAAAACAGTATTTGAATGAATAAATAAATAGCAGTAGCAAAACAAAGGTCTTATGAGTTTGGGTTTCTTGCCACTGTGGCCTTTGGCATTGTTAGTTGGAAACTGATCATGAGTTTTCCTGAACATAACTTTTAGAAAATATATCAATATGACCACATTGAGCTATCAGATGAGAACAAACACTTGAACTGATGAATGGATGATAAAAGATGAAATTCATACTCTTACTGAACCAACAGTAAACTGACTTGATCTGAATGTCTATAATTCTGTTTATTTTCCTGTTTATCAGTGTGAAGTTGCTTTGACACAATCAGTACTGCAAAAAGCACTATACAAATAAAGGTTACTTGACGTAAAATTTAATTGTATGATACCCTGTCCTTATCGAAATACTCTAAATGTTTGGTAAACTGACATACTAGAGGTGGATGTGTAGCTCATTGTGAATGAGGGCCGTTCAGATTCTGTGGAAATCTGAAGAAGGACTGCATGGAATTTGAGTCTGAACTTCAGCAGATGTGATGAATGAGTGGAGTCTTGAAGTGTCTGACGTTATCTCTCACTCTCGGTCCTGCAGGAGAATCAGGTTTGGGGAAGTCTACGCTCATCAACTCCCTCTTCCTGACAGATTTGTATTCTTCAGAGTATCCAGGACCGTCTCACAGAATCAAGAAAACCGTTCAGGTAAAATCTGCTCTTTGTTCAGATCAGTACTGTATTAAATAGTGCCATGGTGGCAATTTTTTTTTTTTTTAGGTCTTGTAATTTTGAATCAGCCTTGTTTTCTCTATAAAAACCCAGTAGGTTCATTACAGATTTTTGTGATTATTGGAGATTATAAGCTCTGTTACCAGCAAAAGTTTATTTCTTACACACTTTGTTTATTAGTATATATTAGGATATATTTGATAGATTTTGCAGCCTGAATATAATCACTTTAAGTAAAAAGCTTAAATTTAAATATTTCGTTATAAATCTTATAATATAGCTATAAATGAGCTACAGTGTATTACTCATCCTCAGTTGTGCCACCGTTATGCTTTTAGACACGTTCAAAAGGTTTTCAAGTATGTGATTATAAGCATTTCCCAGTACTGGGTTGCAGCTGAAAAGGCATCTGCTGGATAAAATGGGGTAAAAGTGAGTAGATAAGTTTATCTATTAGAAATTTACATTCATATTTCTGCATTTTTTATTAAAAGAAACTGACATTTAATGAAAAGTTCAGATTTGATCAGTTCTTTCTTATTTTCCCTGAGAATCAAACACACAACATTAGAATTGCTAGCACCATTTTTTACTATTTGAGCAAAAAATCTTTTTTTAATATCCAAGAACCTATTTGCTTGTATTTAGATTTGGGATGCACCAAATTTCAGCCACCAAAAGAATAAAAATGGCCAAAAAAGGGTTATGCTTTGCCACAGTGTTCAGTTTACAGATGCTGAAAGCGCTGCGCTATGAAACCTATTAATTTTAATGCTCTATGGTTTGTAGTGTGTTGGCCAAAGTGCAAGAGCAGCATAGCATGCGCATCATGGTCAAAGTTCAAAATAGCTTAATATTCAGTGGTCTCAAACTCAA
>CAIGQV010016734.1:2156417-2174790 GCA_903798115.1 Danio jaintianensis
ATAGTCAAGCTTCAGCTCAATAATCTGTATCGTAGCTTCTTACTGCTAAAATGCAGTGAGTGTAGTTAAAAAAGGAACTGAAAAGGTATTAACTTACTCCAACTTTTATTCAAAATTTGTTTTTAAATATTCAGAAATGAAACACTCATTTTTCTCTAGAGCAAACAGTAGTGAGTTATGGCATTAGTTGTCTCCTGGTGCCTTTGTGATGTTTTTTCATATGATGTAACAGCAGCAAACAACTCTGAAATTGTACTTTGCTGTTGCTTGCTACTATATTGAGTGTCACTGGCAATACTTTCAGTTGACTTTTTAGCAAGACACATGCTGTGACAACAATTCTGCGACAGCTCTTACAAATGACCTGTTTTTGTTCGGTGTCTGTGACTTTGAAACCAAAATATTCCAATATTATTGATTGCAATTCGATTTTGGCTAATCGCACAGCCCTAGCTTCTTTGTTGCTAAAAAAAAAAAAAGCAAGCAACAAATTATTATAATACCGCGGGGAAAATAAGTATTGAACACGTCATGTTTTTTCCTGGGAATACTATTTCTAAAGGAGCTGTTGACATGGAATTGAACCAGATTTTAGTAAAAACCCAAACAATACAAAATAAAAATAAAACAAAAATAAATCTGAAAAATGACTTATGTGTAATAATGAAATGACACAAGGAGAATGTACTGAACTACTGAAACGTATTTAATACTTTTATATAAAAGGCTTTTTTGGTGATTGCAGCGTAAAGACACCTCTCATGTGGAGAATGAAGTCACATGAATTGCTCAGGTGTGAGTTTTTCACAGAGTGTAAAAATCCATCACCCTTTAGAAATATGTTGTCTAAGAAAAATGGTGAGGTGTTCAATACTTATTTTCCCGCGCTGTATATGCTCACAGTGTGCTGTATTACTATTTTGTAATGTTTAGGTCCATGCTTATTATCAGATATACAGTGGTTCATCTTTTATAAATTGTAAAATTGAGACTTTACTAAAACCTTGATTTTGTAAATGATTCACTTTAATGTATGATAGAGTAAACTGAGAGTAGAGTTTTCTCAGTTAAATGATTAGAGGCTCTAACCCCTAACTTAAAGAGATCACCCAAAAATGAAGACAAACCCCCCCCCCCCCCCCAGGTTGCTCACATTTAAGTAGTTCTAATGTTTTATCGATCAATTTCTTTACCCAAAACAAGATGTTTTGAAGCGCGTTTAAAAAAGCAGCCATCATGGTAGAAACAAAACTGTAAGTCAGTCAAGGTTTCTTTTTTTTTGTTTGTTTGTTTTTGTTTTTCAACTATCCCTTTAAGAAGTGGATAGAAAAACTGCAGACTTTTGGGTTTGATTGAGTGTGTTGAAAGCTGAGTGTTTGGCAGAACAGTGACATGTTCAGACCCTTATACCTGTGGACATCTGAACCGACAGCAATGTTAAGAAGACTCTAAGACTCTAAAAAGATCAGCTTGAAGGAGCAGTAGAGCTCATCTCTGTGTGACTTTGTCATTCGTTCTGCTCCATGGATAACTCAAGCAAAGGCCTCAACAACATAAAAAGAGGCTCAGTTGGTGTTTCTGCAGCGGAAAAATGCTTTGGTGGACAGGCAGCCTTACTGTCGCTCAAAATTTTTTAGGAAACATCCAGTCATTTTAATAAGAATCCATGCCAAGGTCAAGTTTGCAAAATGGCCTTTTAAAGTCTGCATAAAACCAAAATGGCCCATTTGTTTTCAGCTGAGTGAATCTGGCCAATCTTAAAAATGCTGTGTCATTATAATTCAGAGCATATATGGTCCCTCTAAAGAGATTGTGCTGACTCAAATTCAATGTACATAAATGGCACAGTCAGGCTCTGATTTCACCATCTCAGTTGACTTTATCAGATCAGGGAGGAATAGGTCAGCTAACCCAAGCTGCTGACAATCAGTGCATATAAAATCGCATACTTTAGTACTACAGAATTTTAAAAACAACACATAAAGCAGAGTAGTACATCCAATATAAATAGTTTTTGAAAACAGTTCGCAAGATAAATTGCTGTTAGTACTACTACATTCTGAAGTGCACATCCAATAGACACTTTACTATCCCATGAGTAATTGGAGAGGAATTATGATTGAAAGGCAAGCAGGTAAACATGATATTGAGAATGTGATGCATGTACTAGAGCCGAATTCCATTCATACTGCTCATTTTCTGACTATATAGAGCATATTTTTTGTAATGTCCTTGAATACGCTCAAATTCAGATGTAGTAACTACTCAGATGGTACAATATTTCACATGTGCCCAATTTGCTGGGGGATTACAATCACTTTTTCCATCAACACTGGCGAATCATAACTGCATTTGATTTCCCACTCAAACTGCTTGGTATAGTTCAGTCACAGATGCTGTTTTAGACGGTTATAAAGCCAGTCAAGGTGTTCTCATGATTTGTGCATAGTTGCTGAGTGATTCCACTGGTGTGGTGTAATTATCAGGATGATATCATTGATGTGGAATTGTTTGATAATGCTGAAGACTTGGGCTAGTCGATCACACCCCCCATATATTACCTTACATCATTGTGATGCTTCTGTTTGTGTTAGGCGTTACAGCACTGTTAAAGCGAATGCCTGAAACAACAACATCCTGAAGTATCACACATTTGCCAAAAATTTTTAGGTGTTTGCAAAAAAGAGAGACAAACTTGTTCGAGCTAGCCTAAAAATACCTAACTGCACTCCATCTTATTAACCAAGTTTACCTTAACACTACTGTTTGCTACTCTGACATAAATTGCTATAAAACAATATATTTTTATTCAAAACTTGTAAGTAAATTTTACAATTGATTACAAAAAAAGGATTAAACACAAAGAAATTGAAATCAAAGCCCCATTTACACTGAAATGTACACAAAAACTACAATGATAAGCTATAGATAATAAGCAATTAAACTATAGCTTTCAAATTTATTCCACACTACAGCAATCATCATACATCAAGCTTGTGCAATTAAAGTGACGGGCAACAGACTGATATAAACATTCTTGTAATAAATATTCAGAATGTTACTGTTTGGTGGTGTAGAGGCTAAAATGTATTACACAGCTGCTTATCACAGAACAAAACTAAACAATTAGACAGAACTTTTATCTGAGCTGTAATAACTTTCTAACTTTTCAATTTAATGTGGTTTTAGTGTATATTTAATTTAATTTGCTAACAGGAAAATAGTAGTAGTTTGGCTGTCATTTGGCTGTCATTTGACCAATCAGAATCAAGTATTCCAGAGAGCTTTGTAATAAAGATCTTTATTATGGTTAAATTAAATATGTTTTTTCTTAGCATTTTGGAAAATAATTGTTTATCAATTTCACAAATATAAAAAACTACAGCATATTTTACTGGTTTATGCGGATCAAGACAAAAGGAGATTTTCAAGTATCAAAACAGTAAAAGTTTAATACATTTTATATCCCATTCGTCCCCAGAATACTTAGTCATTTTAAAATCATAATACTTTGCAACTGTACTTAAATCACAAGGTTTTGTACACTTTCAGTAAGTTTTTAAGCATTTAAAAATAATACAATTTAGCAAATTACTTATTCTGACTCATACTTGAAGAAGCATGTTGTTGCTGTTGTTAACACCTTACTTGCATTTTGATATTTTCTCATTGCATTTAAAATCACATTTCTAATTTTATTGAATACAGACACCAAAATGGGACATATTCGACTCGTCTTTAATAGCTGTGCTTTCTTTATCTTATCCCTTATTTAGAATTTTTGGGGAAATTTATGCCACGTCTGAAAATCTGCATATACATAAAAAGTTGTGTTTGCACAGACTTTTAATCTCAACAAGCAATCACAAAGTTGCTAGTTGTTTGTTGAAACACTTGCTCAGTCATGATTATTGACAGAGATGTTCATTTGTTACTTGTGTTTCTATTAGGATGTATAATATAACACCATTTAAAAGTCATGACAGTGAGGCATAAGCAGTAAAAATGTATATGTTGCTCACTTTTTATCTAGTTGTGGGAAATTCTTTGGTTTTTGGAAGAGAATTCACTTTACCATGAGCCAGTCCAGCTGCTTCCTATAGCTGTTCTGTTGAGTTTTGTTTCAGTGTGGCGGGTCTGTAGATGGGCAGCTCTCAAGGATGTGATAAGCATCACACACAGGAAGTGTTTGGAGGAAGTGCCATTGACTGTGCTAGTTCTGCGGTTTCTTGGCAAAGGCAGGTTATGACATGGCAAGGTGAATATAAAGCCCATTCAGCTATTTGTGTTCTTTTAACTCTCTCCAAACATTGTCAAGATCACGTGAGCCTCCTCGAATGGATAATTGAACAGCTCGTCTTTGAATAGACTTCACAGCACTATAGTCTCTCTGTCAGCATCAAACCCAGCCAAATGTTTTTTTTAAGCAGTTGCCTGCAGCATGTGTCTTCACTCATCTATATGCAGAGCCATCAGAGGGCTGGAGAGGAAACTCTGTCTTTCTGGTTTCTCAGCATAGCTGGATAACAGCGGTGCTCCATCATGTACATGTCACTGCACGTTCACATTTTGCCCTTCCTGTATAGGACCCATATCACTGCATGACTGTTACTTATATTCAGCAGAATCCATCCTACATGTTACCAAATTGACACAGTGAAGTCAGGCAAATATAGGAATGTGTGCAATCCTTCTTGAAGGGTGTGGAAAGGAAGCAAAAATACAGCAAAATGAATTTCTAAAACACAACTGGACCCAGCTGTCTGAATTTCTCATTGGTCAGCTAATGGCAGCCTGCATTGCTGTGAAGATTTTGTCCCCTGTATGTTTGCAGTAGGGATGTAACAATTCATTCAACTCATGATACAGATCTGACAAATCACAATATGTTTTTTTTTTTATGTTTTTTTTTATTGTTAACAAAACATACATACTGAAAAAAACTATATAATAAAATATATCAATTCAACTACCCCCACCCCCCTCCCCTGTGGTCTCTTTAAACTGGGGTATCCAAGGAATAGAAGTTAACAGAAAAACAAAAAACAAAGTACAGTATCAAGTATCAATTGTACAAAATAAGGCAATCATTCTGGATCCTGATAATTGTTTTGTGCAATAAACATGGAGATTTTATCAGCAGCTGAAGTCCAGATCTTTAATGTACTCATTTGTACCAAGTTCACTCGAGCTGTGGATAATTCCAACATTATGTTGTACCAACCACTTGTACGTGTCCAAATTATGTGGAGGTAGCCAATGTTGGGCTAGTAGTTTTTTTGCAGAAGTTAAGCCAGGCAGCCAAACAGAAGGATTCACTGGTACAGGAAATTCAATAATTTCAGATAAAATAACACAAACCTCATTCCAAAATGTTTGGACTTTTCCACATTCCCACATCATAAAAAAAAAAAAATCCAAGTTCCTGGTCAGGACATTTATCACAGAGAGGACTAACAGAGGCATTGATACGATGTCTTTTAAGTGGGGTCCAGTAGGTTCTATGACAGAAGTTATAGTAAATGAGTTGGTGATTGAGATTTTTAGATGAAATAAAAATGTTCTGCCATACTCTTTCCCAGTCTGTGACACCCTCTTCTAGTTGACAGTCAGTTTCCCAACTGCGCTGTATAGCTAAAATATGTTTGTTTTTTGTTTTTTTTATAATTTCATTTAACAAAATCAGTTTAGACAATTTCGAAATGAACAATTGCCCTTTTGATATTTCTAAAATGCTGCACATTTCTTTGTAAAACAAGCATATGTTTTGTTAAATAACCAAACAAAACTGCAATTTTAAAACTAATTTCAAATCTATGACTATCTACCAATATCGCCATTGTCAGTTTTTACAAGGAAGCGAAATCATATAAGATCGATGACAGTAAACAATGAACACAAAAGTCGTGCTACTATGCGGACCAGCACTCCTCTGATTTGAATGAAGGATGGAGCTTTCTTAATATCAACGACCACACTCGTCGTCACTTTAACGTTGTCACTGTTTGCCACTATTGTGCATTCTAAGTAAGTTTTCTGGAAAAAGAGTGTTTCTGCTGATAAAAACGTGTAATTGCGATTCGTTTAGCATCCCAACAGATTTGAATTCTTACATATTTGAATCTATTTGCAACCGGCTCAAAGTGAAATGTTACATCCCTAGTTTTTTGTGTTTTGAAATCAATGCATTTGCATTTTCTCTAGCCTAAATATATCCTTTCCACGAGGGCTGATGCTGGTGCCTAGTCTGAAATGGTTGGCTCTGTGTAGTAAATGCTGCATGTGAAATTGCCACATTAAATGACATGCTTTTACTCAAAACGTACTTCATATCTTCAGTTGAGTTTTTGAAATAAATCCTTTTGTGAGATGATTGAGTAGCTGTGTGTTTTTACTAGTAGTGTTGAATAAATTAAAGTGGTTAAATCTCAGCAACTGCTATATGGGCATTTCCTGGTTTCTTTTTTCATGGGTGTTTGAAAGAAATTTACTATTGATCACTCCGTGCTTTCCTGACAAGATGTGCATGACAATCATTCATAGATTTGCTCAATTGTGTTTGCGATTTAATTTTGATTAATTGCCCAGCTCTATTCCATCCACTGTTCGAGCACCAGTTCTTGCTGTGGCACCAGTCCTGGTGGAAAACCAGCATTGTTCATGTGTTTAGTGCAAATTGTAAACATAGTAAAAAATGTGAAAGATATGCGAGTTGCAAATAGACGAATAAAGGAAAAATCCCTGAAGGTTTTTATTGCTATTGTGCTACTGACATCTGCCTTGCAATGTTTACTTAATAAAACTGTTTAAACAGGTGCTTAATGGATGTCTTGGACCAATGCACTAACTTGTTATCAGCCATTTTGCAACTTAAAATAAAATGTTATAAAAAAAAACATAATCACACAAATTATTTAGAAGAATTAGATAATCCTCTTGGAAGGTAAAATATGTGTGCTATAGTGCAAACAAAATTTAGGACCACAGTTTTTGCCTTGATGTTCAGTTCCCAAGAAAATTAGCTCTGCGTTAGCATTGAAATTTATGATGTTCAATATTCTGAACTTTAAAGTAATGAATTGGTCTATTCTCTGACTGTGCTAGTTACACAAAAACATTTTTTTTTTTTATTCCACTGTATGTTCCTTTCAGTGGTTTTTCTTTATAAACATGCTCTAGACAGACACATTTAACCATTCAAATTGTGTCTTTTGCACAAGTTAAAGTGTTTTAAAAGCAAAATGTAGTCAATCTGATGACCTCTTACTGCACATCCTGTGAATCAAGTAGATAGAGAAATTAGAGCATACTTAAGTTACCCTTTTTGAAATGTGTACACACTAGCTTAAACCAAATTCAAGACCACTGCCTCTGCTTTGTTTACTTCAGTGCCCAGGCAAATTAGCCCTGTGTAAGGCAGCAAAATGAATGACTTCTCTGAACTATATTTTGAAGATTGAATGCGGTGCTCTTTGCAGGCTGGAAGGGGGAACAATGTGTGACTAGTTTGCTAAGGTCAATAGATTCTGGTTTCAAACATTATTCAGAATATCTGAATTGTGTTTAAGAGAAGAAAGAAATGAAGATGTGCTCGTCCAATTCTTGACTACTGAGCAATTCCAATGTTATGGATGTGACATTTGCAGTAAAAACTCAAAGAGAAAATATACATTAACCTTATATTGAAGCATCTGTTTATATTTTCCAAAACAACCACAGAGTTACAGGATCAGAAAAATATCAATCTGTAAAAAAAATTTATATTTTAAATGAGACAAAATAAACATGCGTTATGGATGTGACCACAAAGGTATATTTTATTTAACATTTTTGCGTTTATGAGGAAAAAGCTTCTTTATGGATGTTACGTCTCTCCATTATGGATTTGATATGAAATTGCCACTTGTGTGACTTTGGTAAATCAAATATAATTGTTTGAAAACAAAGAGACATTGAGTATTTTTACAGTACTGTAAAATACTAGTCTACACAAAAAACTTAGAAAGGGTTTTGCTATTTTGGTGAAATATTATTTTGGTTTTCATGGCAAGGTTGACATTTGCATGGAATTGCTCTACTGCAATTTTGAGATTATAAAGATGGCTAATCCGTCAGTCCATGTTGAACTATTTATTCACATGCAACATTTCTTGTTGACTTGTGTCATGCTGATCCTCATAAATCAGCACGTCAATGTTAATATATAGTCAACATTTAAAGGTCAGCGGTCAGACATATGTGATATACCGTGAATGTTGATGGAGATCGCAGAGAGACATGAGTGGAATGTTGAGCAGTTTGATGAATCTGGGGTCACCTGATCACCACAAACAGCGAAGCGCAGGAATCCAGCAGCAGGCATCGTCACGCTCGTTTGGAAAAGCACTGTTTGCATTCCAGAGCTGACCAGATCCTGATGGAGTAATGTCTCCTACAATCTTGGCCTCAAAATAATTCCTGCATAGGAATACTGAATGACACATCTGCGGTGGTTGCACGTAAACCTCAGGCGCATGTTTCCAAAACACCTCCACTGCCTCTCAGCTAGTGCTAATGCTTTTGAAAACAACAGCTCCATTGAGAAAAAAAAAGAAATGTAGCAAGATTTGTGATTGGTCTCTTTTTTTCCCCGCTCGTAGGCTACTTTTATGTTGGTCATGGTTTACTTGACTTCAAAGTGTCTCATTCTTTTTTTCCCCCCCTTTCATTTAATAATATTAGATCTATTTTTTGTATAAAAAAAAAATTAAAGGCCGTTTGATGGTTTTTAAGGATTAAATCTGTATGTCGGATGTTTGAGATTTTTGAGGTTTTACATGCATCAGATTAGAGTTGAATTTTGATCTGATACAGGCTTCTTTTTTAATTAATTTTTTAAAGATTTATTTTTGGCCTTTTTGCCTTTATTGGATAGGACAATATTCAGACAGGAAGCGAAGTGGGAGAGGGTAGGGTAGGGAAATGTCCTTGAGACGGGAGTCGAACTCGGGACGCCCTGAAGTGCTTCCGCACCATATGTCGGCGCACTAACCACTAGGCTATTGCGCCAACCTGATAGGCTTTTTGATGGCCAATGCTGATATCTTATGGCAGGTATGCACTGCATGATTCTTGAAATCATCAGATTGATGTTCTTAACTAATTACACAAATATCTGGGGTAGTGATGTTTAAATGAAAATGTAACTGATAGATTAGCCTCAAAACCCCTCATACAGTTAAAAAAACAAACAAACAAAAAAACATGTTGCTGAAAAATAGGTATAGGACTAAAAAGTGCAAAGTACAGAGGTCTAAACTAACTTTACTGCTCGCCTAACTTTTTTTCTTAGTTGGGTTCAGCCAAAATTTTGACCGCATCGCATTTAACATAACGCCCTTCACTGTCTCTGATTGGTTTAAACCACAACATAGGCCTAATGTGTGTCTGTTCTTGAACCACAGTCGCAGAGACATTTTTTATTTATTTTTTTAAAAATACTTACCTCTCTCGTCCTCAAAATGCATGTTTCTGCAAACCTGCCATAAGTAACACTGAGAGGTGAAATAAAATATTGTTTTATGCACCTTTTAAAAATAATAATGCATTCTTCTTCTTCTTCTTCTTCTTCTTCTTGTAGTAAAACGACACAATTCATGACTTGCTCTCTGAAACAGTCGCAGTGAGTGTAGATCCTTCATCCAGCTGTTTGGACGTCTTTGCCGACCAAGTTTTTCTTTTGGGAGGGTGTTCTTCTTGAAATGAATGTCCTGCACTAGGTTTAGTGGTGTCCGTCTTGAGTTGTGGAGCGCTGAGGGCCGTTTAGGAGGAAATCATAAAATGCAGGCCTGAACAACCCAAACCCAGAAGCCACAGTCTCAGACCACAGCTGCTTTATATTGCCCGTGAAAAGGTGTGGGCTTGAGCTTGTTTTAGCTGAGGTTACACACATGTGGGATGAATCTGTCGAGCTGGACTGCTTTGCAATATATTTAAAGGGCTTAGCAAAAATGTGAGCCATCAGTTTAAAGCTACTGTTATTGATTGAGGAGATTTCTTTGCAGGATTTGAGGTATTATTTATGTCCATGGAGCAAGTTGCATGTCAAAAGGTTAACTTTTAAATCGTTTAAATCAGCTGTTCTGCATTTTTTGCGAGTAAACTGCTCATTGCATCCTGAATCATATCAGAAATCTTGGTTTTGCTTTTTGCTGCACATAAAACTTGTTTTGAGCCCTGCAGGCCTTGATTTTGTTATTGCACGATTAAATAGAAACCTGAGTCTATGTGCTCATCACGAGTTTGGCCCTCATGCATCTGCTTCCAAAAAAGGCCCACAGTTCTCTGAAACCACTCATTCGTGTAGATCTAATTGGGGTTTCTGCAGTTTTTTGTTCTGTGTCTTATACATACTGCTATCCGTTTAGAGACTTTGTTTTAGCATTGTGTTTGTAGTGGAAAGGGCTGTAAAAAAAATTAGTTTTCTTGTGTTGAAGCTTTAGTATGGCTATCAGCAATAAGTGTTGTGGCAGTTTTTTTGTGACCAAATATAGTAAATGGGCCAATAACAATGAAAGATTTAGTTGGTTAGTTAGAAACAAGAGACGAGAAAGCATCAAAATGAGTCCATTAGCATGGTGTTTATTTCCTCTAGATTTGTTCATTTCTTAAGCAAGAGACAAGAAAGAATAGAAATGAGTTCTTGAAGGGATTGTTCATCCAAAACTGAAAATTATATTAATCATTTACTCTCCCTTCACCAAACTGTTTGATTTTCTTTCTTCTGTTGAACACACATTTTGTAAACCTGTAACCATTGACTACCTATTAACTAGTTTTTGTCTTTGTAGAATAAAAATATATATATTGTCAACTAACACAACTAAATAAAAAAAATCTAAATTTATATGAGTAGCTTTATTTTAAACAAACTAAGACTTTGTCTGTGCTTTTCTTAGTTATTTTAAGAAATGGCTCTTCACATTTTCAGTGTCCATACAAACTTGCAAAATGCTCATTGAAAGTGAGAGGGTGAGTAAGCAAACAAAAAAAAATGAGAACAAATGTACTAAATGTTAAAATTGCTTTTTATCGATGGTAACTTGTCGCTTTTTAGTACTTGTCATGTTTAGTACTTGTCATGTCATTGATTTATAATACAATCAAACTGGTTAAAATCCGCAAGAATTGTCCCTGCTGTTCAAAACATGCATCACAATATATTTAACATCCACACTGATTTGAATTGTCACACATTTTAATTGATTTTCAACAGGCTCAGTGAATCGTGACATCCCTAATAAATTAAAATACAGATTCACTCTCTACCACTGGGTAGCACATTTGATAATCAGCAAGTACAAGTTGTTTTAAGAATGAATCAGTTCTAATCCTGTTTTGTTGCATTGTGGTTATCTGACTTGTCTTTTTTATTATTATTGTTAGGTGGAGCAATCCAAGGTGCTGATTAAAGAGGGTGGAGTTCAGCTGCTGCTCACCATCGTGGACACACCAGGCTTTGGAGATGCCGTGGATAACAGTAACTGGTAAGTGTGATATGGTGTATTTTCTGTATCTCACCTGTCATAGGTTGGTAGCCTTCAGTGCTCATATAGATTTCATCATTTCCCATGTTAATAAATGTATGACTGATTAAAAGTGTCATGGTGTCCGCGGGGTCTTAAAAAGTATTCAGAGTTGATAAGTAAATTTAGAGAAATTTAAGGCCCTTAAAAAGTATTTAAATGTCTTTAATGCTATTTTACAAGGTATTAAACTTTGTATCAGTATGCTAAAGCTTGAATTTAATCTGCGAATATTGGGATGCTATGTAGTTTATAAAATCAATCAAATCCTGCTAGATTTGACATCACACTGCTTTGTTTACTGCAGTAACCAGGAAAATTCCTGCTGTTGTATGAGCCACCTACTAGACTAGCATTTTTATTCAGTAAATGAATAACATTTTAGTTTAGGATTAGTTTCTTACAATCAGTATTTAAATATACTGTAAGTTAAAATGTTGCCAATGTTACCGGTTGAAACCGAAAGTGGCAACGAAGTCCTAAAATGTATGGAAAGAGCCTTAAAAATGGTCTTATTGAATTTCACTCTCTGATTTGATCTCACTATATACCCTGAGTATGAATGATTTGCTTGTGTTGCATCTGTAATTTGCTAACTCTGAATGTCTCTTATGTATTCTGTAGCTGGCAGCCTGTCATCGATCACATCGACAGCAAATTTGAGGATTACCTTAACGCGGAGTCACGTGTCAATAGACGGCAAATGCCTGACAGTCGAGTGCACTGCTGTCTGTACTTCATCGCCCCCTCTGGTCATGGGTAGGCACTCAGTTTCAAGCATTAAAGGGGACCTATTATGCAAAAATCACTTTCATAAGGGATTTAAATACAGTTGTGTGGCAACAGTGTGTGAATATAACCAGCCTCTAATGGTACAAATTAATTAATGAAATCTTTTACTATCACACTCGATAAAAACTCGTTCTCCCTTTGTACGTGTCATCAGAGGGGGAAAGCCCCGCCCATTAGTGATGATCTCTCCCTTATTAGTATAAAAAGTTCTGAGTGAGAAGCAGCCACTTTGCTGTTGATCCACCCTCTTTTGAAAAGAGGGCTGGGAGCACAATCTCATTCTAATTTAAAGTGACAGTCATCGAAATGGCACAATTTGGATCAAAGACTAAAAGGGGCTGTTTCAAGGAGTTCTAAAACATTATTTGTGGGTTGAAACTTCACATACACACTTATTTTACATCTTGTAAAAAGGGGCATAATAGGTCCCCTTTAAATGAACATAAACTCTCTGTATTGCCTTTTTTGTTGTGGTGGGAGGTGAACTCTCAAATTGTGCCAAGTGCATTAGGCGTTTTTGCACTGTCAGTGGCTTTGTCAGATGTCTTGTATTGTTGCAAGCTAAATCTACTCACCAAGTGGTCAAAAAAACATGATGTGAAGTAAACCAGATCCAATTAATCCTTTTCCACGTGTTTGAGTTGGTTAATATCTCTCTTTTTCTTTCTCTCCATCATTGTTTTTTTCTCTATGGCTTGAGCTCATGCTCTGAGTGTTTTTATATGCATATCCAGAAAATCATAAAACACTGAGAAGCTTTGCTGTGTTTGTAAGGCAAGCAACTCTGTTACTGTTGGCCATACTTAAGGTTGTAGATTTAAACAAAAGCCTGACCTGGTTGTTTATATTGTGTTTTATTTGGTCTTTTTTTTGTTGTTTTGTTTTTGGTTTGTTTTGTTAAGTGAGGTTGATTTTGAGTTTAGTTGTTCGGTTGCTGTGTGTTATTTTTAGTTCATCATTCTAAGTGTGGTTGGATTGGTGTTTTTGGTTAGAATTTTTTTGTTGTTGTTGTTGTGGGTAAGATTTGTTTTTAGTTTTGTTGATTTGGTTTGTTTCCGTTTTGTTTAGTTTTTTGTTGTTTCGATATGAAAGAGGGATCAAAGAGAATTGCAAAATGCATAGCAATAGCAATGTTCTAAAAAAAATCTCCTTAGCATCCTTGTTTTTGTTTTGGTTGATTTGATTTTGTTTGTTTTGTTTTTGACGTGAAAGAGGAAAATGAGCCAAATCAAGAGATCAAAATATTAAGGAGAAATGCTGTTAAACTTCTTTGAAATGGGAGATTGCAAACCACATTGAAATGCATTCATACATTTAGGGCCAGATTTAGTAATAGCTTACATCAGCGCAAACTGTCTTTTTGGTGCTAAAACAGTACTGTCAAGATTTACTAAACACTCACAGTGAAGAATTAGCACTTCACATTTGCAATGTCCTTACAAACTTGTAAAATGCTGATTAAAAGTGAGAGAGAGAGCAAGTGAGCAAAAACACTGAGAACAACAGTAAAGAATCAGCACTGAAAAAAGCATATGCGTTTCTTTGTCAGACAAATGTTATTGAAGGAGATTATTTAAAGGAATTATGCCATGGGTTTTACTAACATTTGTGTTGCTCAGATAACTGGTATTTGCATCATTATTTAGTACTTAACTAATTACTCAATACTTATATTTTGCGCTTGAATTTCCAAAAAAGTGGAGTGTTCCTTTCATTTCTTTTTGGTTCGTTTGGTGTTTGTTTTCTGGATCACAGTGCTGTCTCTGTTCAAAATATAGAAAGACATAAAAAAAAAATCAACTTTCACCTGCTGGTGTTTGTGCATCTGTATATTTATATTTATATATGCATGTAATAGCTAATGTTGTGAAAGCCACTGACCCGAGTGGAAAAGCTCATGTGGATTTCCTGCCATTTATTTATTGCTATACTTGCAGCACATGTAGCTCATCTCGTAGTAAAACCACAAGTTCAGCCAAGCTGCCAAACTGCAGTGTGAATGTGATACCTCACTATGGCAGGACAGTGAAGGCCTGTGCGTCTGTTTTTGTACTTGTTCTCTGTGTTTAGTTTGAAATAGTATACCCTCATATTCTCTCTCTCTCTCTCTGTCTGTCTGTCAGACTGAAACCACTGGATATTGAGTTCATGAAACGGTTACATGAAAAAGTGAATATCATCCCGCTCATCGCGAAAGCAGACACACTGACTCCAGAGGAGTGCCAACAGTTCAAGAAGCAGGTGAGAGTCACCTAATGCCAAGTACCATGCATGTATACTTTAGGGGTTTTCACATCTGAAGTGCCTTTATAGCAAGGGTTATTGCCCCAGAAACATTGTAATGAAGAGTTTACCATTCTTTCCACAACTGAATCCTGAATAACTAGCATATTGAGGAACATTTTACAAAAATGTTGTCGGCTGGATAAACACAGTTTTCCATTTAAAAGTCAGGGTAAAGTGATATTACAATGGCACACAACAGAACACGGTGTCAGTAACCACCCAGATAAAGTTGAATGATTAAAAACTGAAAGTTAAGTTCAGACTACTTGATTTTGATTGTTGATTGCGACAGTCACTGTCAGATGATGCAATTTTGTCTAGAATCTTGAAAATCTTGACGTGTCATGGATACCAGCGTGTAGACTTGTAACGTCTACAATGCGCATCCTGTCATCAAGAAGCCTCATAAATTATAAATGTGTTTTATAAATGAGTAATTGTCTGATTTTGTTTACATGGTAGTATACATAGTTTGCATTATTCTAGTACTAGTACCAATTCTAGTAATAAGTGCCTTGACTATCAATCTTTTTATTCTGTGATGACACGTCATGCAAGCGTACTGTTGCCATGACTCCACAAAGCTTTCTTCCATTTCATGGAAGCAGTCCTCTGTTCATTTTGCCATTTTTAAAAGTTGCTTATGGAAGAGATTATGTGCTACTGTTTGTCAGTGTCACTTGTGATGAAACAAAATGAAGCATGCTAGACTCTCTGTGATTACGTTGTGAAGTGTTGCAGACATGGCATCGGTTGTCGTGCTTGATGACACGCTACATGAAATAAAGAGATTTGAATTCCATTTGTCATTTACGAATCCCCATGACACCGTACGTCATGAAAATCATGTTTAAAAAAAAAGTTTAATCTGAACAGGGCATAACTATGATAAAGCAGGTGGCGCTTAAGCCACGCCCACTTGCAGGGAAAGCATCCTTCTTTCAACTTTCAAATACAACCTGAATGCACTGTAAAATATGCTAGGTTCCACACAATTCCTTCATGTTGTCCCAGCACAAATCGATTAAGTTAACATTAATTGTTTTTACAAATTTAAGTGGATCGAACATAAAACAATTAAGTTGTTCCAAAGAAAAACCCTCGAGAATTGTGTTGATTCAGAGCATTTTAAATAAGCTAATAAGCTAAAAAAAGCTAATTTTTTGAGTGTGGATGCTACTGATGTTACTTCTAGTAACGTTAGCTTATTTGGCTTTATGAAACACACATCAGCGCTGCAGTGAGTTAAACATTCTCGTCTTCAAGGCAATCACAGCTTCTGGTTGCTAAGCAATAGCAGACACCACCATAAAAAAACGTTGAAAAATGAAAAAGCAGTACAGCTCGCATTTGCATGGGTTTTTAGATATGAATTGTGAACACTCCATGTTTTTAAATAGCATGTATTCTGATAGCTAGCAAAATCTAGATGTAGTAACTAATGGTGACAGTAACTCAAGATTCAGTGGGAGAACCAGTGACACTAGTACGCAGTGGTTTAGTTTTATAGAAGGAGGCCACACTCCATTGCATCATTGAGCCACTGTTTTAGCCCCACCCAGATAATCCTGAACACAGAATTGATGACAAAATATTTAGCAGTTTAACTCCACAATTAAGTACTGCAATGTGTTTCTGTAATGTTTCAGCAATACTTTTCTTATGTTTATAATGTGTTTAGAAACAATTCTCAGAATTCTCTTTATCCTGAAAAATTCTGCATTAAAGTCGAAACATTCCTGTGGAAATATTTTACTGTGTAATTTATTAATATATGACTGGCAACAATAAAAATAAATAGATTTAATAAGAGTCTGGATTCATTTTTATTTCTTGCATTTTTTGTTTTCATAACAAAATCTAATCTCAAAGGGAAACTGCAATGCTGCTATAGATTTTGTGCTAAACAATATCTGACACATCATTATTATACCGAATAGCCTTAGTACTGTATGTGTCAGCTGTTTCACCCGTGATGCCTTAAAAGGCAATTTAAGCAGCTGACTTAGTTTTAAAGCAGAGCCCTTTTTTTTATTTCACAACGGCAAATAGAATATTGTTTTACATTATATAATCCCTATGGTAAACTTGTTGCTGTTATACAATACATTCACAAACATGCTGTTAGCCTTCTCTCAGTTTGATATTGACTGACCTCTTCTTAGAAACACAAAGGTTGTGGCATCACAGCATCATAAAAGCATGTTCAGTGTTTGAGTTTAATGTGGTGCAGTTCAACATCTGTAGAACAGCTGAAGTGACTGGCGTGCATGTCACAGCGTTGCAAACAGCGGCTGCATTGAGAACTCGTCATAACACAAGAGATAAATCTGTCCACACCTGCTTTTTGCTGACTCCTCTGAGAGCGAATACAATCCCAAACCCGTGACACCGAGAGCCTTCAGAGCCTATACTGGGAGATAGCAGCTCTTTTTTTACCAGTCAGTGTCTTTATTTTTCATTTTGTGCCTTTTTTTCAGATAATGAGAGAGATCCAGGAACAT
Organism: Danio jaintianensis; assembly: GCA_903798115.1. Taxonomy (NCBI): domain Eukaryota; kingdom Metazoa; phylum Chordata; class Actinopteri; order Cypriniformes; family Danionidae; genus Danio; species Danio jaintianensis. The sequence continues at coordinate 2,173,564 of CAIGQV010016734.1, forward strand.
AAGATCAAAATCTATGAGTTCCCAGAAACTGATGAGGAGGAGGAGAGCAAGCTAGTGAAGAAGATCAAGGTTTGAGTCTTCAAATGCTACGTTACATAATACATACATACTACAATAGATAATACATACACTTCATTCTCCATTATATTATATTCTATCTTCTCTTTGGAAGTGTTCATCGTGCATGTTTAAATAAACAATCAAGGAGTGACTTATTGTGGAAGTTTCGAACAATTGGGTTTGTGTTGTCATTAGCTAAACCGGTTTATGTTTGTTTTTGTTCATTGAATATTAGCTGGAATGAAATACAAATATTAGATTACAAATCTGCAGTTAACCGAAACAAGTTGATGTACTGAGCTAGCTAAAAAAAAACTAAACTTGCAATGGAAATAAAGACTATTTGGATGGAAAATACATTTATTAATTTATTCAATATATTGTAATGTCAAATGCAAAGCTTTTTAATACAGTTTTAGTTATTACTTTAATAAAAACTGTTCCCATTAAACCCATTTAACTTTTTAAAATATGTTATTTCCCTTCAATTTATTTCAGTTCCTGGTGTTTATTTATTGCTCTACTTGCAAATAAAGAATATTTTGATAGAAAAAAAACTAAATTAAATATTCATTTACTAATTTATTCAATATATTACTAAAATAATACTTTTTAGAAATATTTATACAGTGTTTTTAGGTGTTTGTATTTTGTCTATCTGTTCTTTTCAAATGTAAAGCTTTTAATACAGTTTTAGTTATTACTAGGGCCAAACAGAATCTGCGGATATTTTTTGCTATTTCTGCTGAGAATTTAGTACAAAATCTTTGGATTTATGATTTTTGGAGTATCATAACTTAAAACCTAATATATGAAATATATTTTTTACAACTTTGTAACTGTTATTTAAGATTTACAATGCAAATCCAATTAAATCCACTTATTTGGTAAACAAAAGACAGCAAATATAATTTTACAAACTGTGTTATAAATAAATCATATGAACATTTTCATATTCATCAATAATATTACTGAAATTAATTGAAAAACGGAGTAAATGAAAATTTACACACATGTACACAAGTAAATAAATAGACGATCGGCTCAATGCATTCTCATGGCATGCTCAATGATGGGCTAAAAATTTCTGTGCGCGCAGATTCTGTGTCAGCCTAGTTATCACTTTAATAAGAACTGTTCCCAATAAACCCATTTAACTTTTTTTTT
>CAIGQV010016734.1:2174890-2232371 GCA_903798115.1 Danio jaintianensis
ATATATATATATTTATATATAAAAATATTTTTATATTTATTTATTTTTTTTTTTTTTTTTTTTTTTTTTTTATTATTCAATGTTAGTTTCAAATATCCAAAGATTTTATTTATTATATGATTTCACTAGATTAGTTATTAACTGACAATGAATAATTGTTCTAAAGCAAATATTCCTATTATATAATCTCAAAACAAAATAATAGATTATTTAAAACCAAAGTTGTATTTGTTAACATTAAAGTTAATGAAGTGATCTAACAAAAACGGTTTATTTCACTTGCCTTTAATGCTGTAAAATTGTACTGTTCATTATTAGTTCATGCTAATTAATGCATTAAGTAATGTCGCCAAATGAGACCTTGTTGTAAGTACTACTGTTTTGTTTTTTTAAAGTGACTGATAATAACCCTGCTTATAGTGCACCAAGTACTCAAATATTGGCTCCCTAATTCGTCCCACTGGGAAAATAGGTCAAATAAAGACACTCTCTCTCTGAGCACATTATTGGCATTATTCCCACCCTCTCACACACACATTAAGAGTCAATTTGATCCTCTCTGTTTCATTCTAATGTTACATGTATGTTTTGTGTCCTTCAGGATCGTCTGCCGCTGGCTGTGGTCGGCAGTAACACCATCATTGAGGTCAATGGGAAGCGTGTGCGGGGCAGGCAGTACCCGTGGGGTGTGGCAGAAGGTAAGGGGTGAAGGGTCACCTCCGCCTGTGTGTGTGTGTTTATAGGATAGGCTAAACCCTGAGGCTGTTGATTTACTCTATAGACCACAGAAACATCCCATAACAGAGCCGTGCTTTGTCTGAGTGATGTGTATATGAGCTGAATGCAGTTGTTTATTTTCATTAGCATTGTTTGCTAATGCTATAATTCACATGCCAGTCTATTTGAATATGATAAAGCAGTTCATTTGAGCAGTGACATGAATATGAACTATTTTCTTTGATTTCAGTTAAGGATCGCTTGAAATGCAAGTAAATTGAGACCTAAGAATGTGCTGTTAAGTTATTGAAATATTAGCTTTAAATCTCAGACGAATGATGAGTAAAACATATTTTAGGTTATGTTGATATTTAAGGGTTCTGCTGATTGAACTGAATTTAAAAAGTATATAGTATATAGTAATATAGTATATAGTAATACATTTCAAAATAAAAGTCATTGTTCTATTTTTTTTCTTTCAGCAGATATTTTTGAGGCTAGTATGTTTAGGTTCAGTGATTTCACTTCAGTGGCAATTTACAAATTCCTTTTTTTGTGATGTTTAAGTAATTTATATTAATATTATATATTTAGATTTGGTGTTGTTTTCTGTACATATTTCAGAAAGTTGCCACACATTTAAAAAAAAAAAATGTATGGCTGTCACAGACATGAAAGATTAAGCAAGCGACATTCTATAAATGAAAACCACAATAAAGTGATTGTCTTTTTAATGTGCTACGGGTCATGTGATCAGCACCCTAGGGTGTGCAGTGAGCTGGGCGTTGACTACAGATCTGCAAACAGGAAGTGTGTATGTGTCTTTTGATGTTTCATCGAGAGATCCTGTTCGGCCTGTTATGTTATACCTTAACTATACAGTATGGAAAATGAGTACTGCTTAAAGGGTTAGTTCACCCAAAAATTGTAATCTATTCACCATTTACTCACTGTAACATCTATAATAAGAAATAAATACATTGAAAAAATTTGTATTCAGAAGGAGAATGAAATACAGACAGGTTTGGAACAAGTAAAGAGTGAGTAAATGATGACAAAATTCTTGTTTTTGGCTGAACCAGCCCAAACACTGCAGATATACAAGACCGTTTACTTGCATTACTATGAATGGGGAAAAGTATAACACTTTATATGATCTTTAGACAAGGACTTTTGCCTTCCAGTCAAAATACTAAATCGTCAATCTTTACAGACTGGCTTTTTTGTTGGCTCTGTACAGTTGTTGTTGTTTTTTTAATATATACCAAATTGCAGTCTGCCTCACATCTTTTATCGTGTCCTTTCAATGTCATCCTCCAGTCTTTGCTCCAGGTTATGTCTGTTCTTCCAGTATTTGTACCCATGTTCTCTGGTTACCATTGAAACGGCATAACTGGAGCTTAATCAACAAAATGATTGGGACAGATCACTTCTATATTTGTTGCTCATATGAAATATGTAATTTAAGCCAGTGGTTCTCAATTCCGGTCCTCGGAAAAATGTGCAGGGCAGGGGGTCTCGAGGACCGGAATTGAGAACCACTGATTTAAGGGAACACTCCACTTTTTGGGGGAATAGGCTCATTTTTCAAGTCCCCTAGAGTTAAGCCGTTGAGTTTTACCATTTTTGAATCCATTTAGTTGATCTACTGGCCTGGCAGGAGCACTTATATCTTAGCTTAGCTTAGCATAAATCATTGAATTGTATTAGACCGTTAGCATCTTGCTCAAAAATGTCAAAAAAGATTTTAGATAATTTTCCTTGGGAAAGCTTTGTGTAGCAGGACTGACAGAAAATGAAAGTTTCTATTTTCTGGGCCAATATGTCTAGGAACTCTACTCTTAATGTGGCGTAATCACGCAGTGTGTTTCCTAGTTACCTAGCTGGGGACTATTTTCAGGCACTGCATAAAAGCACTGTGACTGCTGCAGCCATGGTACATGGATGTAACTACAAAAGAGCCAAGCTTTAAATAGAAAAATTATCTGAACATTTTTTTTTTTACATTTTTGAGCGAGATGCTAATGGACTAATCTGATTTAATGATCTATGCTAAGCTTAGCTAAAAGTGCTGCCGCCAGACAGAATGGGTTCAAAAATGTTCTCTAGGGTACATGTAAAATGACCACTTTTGATATTTTGGAATTCCCCCATTCATTTTAGGCCAGTTAAAATGTCATTTTAGAATGAAAATTCTCCTTGTCCATACTTGTGTTTTTACTGCATTTCAGAAAAATGTTCTATACAGCCTAAAACACGATACATGAATGTTTATGCTCAGTAGGCTTGCACATATTTTGTCAGCATCTGTGTTTGTAGTCTACCACTTGTGTAATGGTCACATGTGAGGAGCTCGAGGAATCAGGTAATGATATGCAAACCAGTCAGAGAGAGATTGTGGATAGAACTTGTTCTTATATGAGCTGCCTGGAGGTGTTACAAATAAAGCCCTTTGACTGTCCCTTTTTAAATTGTGAATGAGAAATTATTAAAATGAAACTATTTCACAGTTCATCCATTTCTAGGATGGTGGTTTGACTGAGTCACATCTAAAGGATAACATTTCCTCCTTTGCTAGACTTCTAGACCTCTGATAAAACTGGAGTTGTTAATTGAAATCCTCTTAGGCAATCTGTTCTGTGAGCAGGGTTATTGTGTTTGAGCTTTTGACAGATGATCAGGAAGGCCATGGCTGTGATTACTGTATTTGGATCCAGTGGTTATCTGTGTTTTAAGAGGGTGAGTTTTGAATGCCTGGGATGCTTTCAGCAGCATGTAAGCACACAGATGGCATGCTGTTTGGAAGGAGGGAAGGTCTGCTTCATTCATTCGATAAGTGACGCACACGCAGTAGGAGACTGAAGCCAGGGCCGGATCCACTGCCACCTGTTGGCCATTTTAGGCATTACAGTGACTGAGTGGTGATGAGTTTGTCCCTGAGACCTTTTAAATAATGTCAGAACTTGAGCCAAAGCATTGGGTTGGTTTACGGATGTTTGTTTTCATTTATTTTTGGTTTTATTTGTTTAGTTTAGTTTTTTTGTTTTTCAGTGAGTGTTTTTTTCCTTTGATTTTAGTTTGGTTTGCTTTGAGTCATTTCATTTGTTTTGTTTTCATTGAGTAGTTTTAGTTTTTATTTGTTTTGGTTTTTTTGTTTCTTTATTCATTCATTAATTTATTTTATTTTCGGCAACTTATCCAGCACATGTTTTACGCAACGGATGCCCTTCCAGCTGGAACCCATCACTAGGAAACACCCATACACTCCCATTGGCACGCATACACTATGGACAATTTAGCTTACCCAATTCACCTATAGCGCATGTCTTTGGACTTGTGGGGAAAACCGGAGCACCCGGAGGAAACCCACGCAAACACGGGGAGAATATGCAAACTCAACACAAAAAAGCCAACTGACCCAGCCGAGGCTCGAACCACGGACCTTCTTGCTGTGAGGCGACAGCGCTACCCACTGTGCCACCGCTCTGCCTTTTTTTTGTTTCTTTTCAGTGTTTTTTTTTTTTTTTCTTCATTAGTTTGTAGTTTGTTTTTGAGTCATTTTTAACGAATGTTGCTTTTGTTTTTGATCAGTTTGGCTTGTAGTTTGTGTTTGTTTTTCTTTGCTCTTTCATTTAATACATTAATATATATGTTTATTTGTTTTCATATTTTGTCTTTTTTGGTTTTTGCTTTAATATTTTAGCTTTTTTTTAAATATATTTTTGGGGGTTTGTTTTCAGTAAATGTTATACATGTTTTCATTGGTTTGTTTTTAGTAAATAGCTAATTTGTTTTTACTTTTAATGCTGTGTTTTCTTCTGTTTTAGTGGAGAATGGGGAGCACTGTGACTTCACAATCCTTCGAAACATGCTCATCAGGTACATAACACTTTCTACCCCAGCGCTAATACCTGATGATGGAGCTGGAATTCTTATAATTCCATTAAATTGACCCTCCTCAGCTGACCATTCAAAAACATCAGGGTTTACAGTATATTAGATAGACCTACAGTGATAAAATTTTAAGTGAAGTTTCACAAACTAATTTCGAGAGGAGCATGTGATTTGATTGATCACAGCTGGACTCTCATCCGTAATCATAAGTAAGCTAATCAGATGAGTCCAAACTCACTATAAGTAGCCCATCTAAAACTATTCCCTTATCTTTGTTTCCGAAGAAACCCCCCATCCACCCCATCTCCCCCCTTTTTCTCCCCCTTTTTCAGGGGGAGTTCTCGAGAACAACCTGATCTCGTACCCCCTTATTGCTTATTGACCAGGCGGGAGCCCTGTGCTCAATTATCTCCGAGCTCAGGGTTCTCTCCCGGGACAGCATGCCAAACCTGCTATTATTATCAAACAATATCTAAGTGCGAACTCTTGAAATTGTTTTAAAAAGAAGCTTCCTATCCTCACAGAGACTGGATTTATTTAATCAAACATAAAGCCAAAAAACTAAATATTGTGTAATATTCCTACAATTCAAAATAACTCTATTCTGTTTTATTGTTTTAAAATGTAATTTATTCCTGTGATGCAAAAATAAATTCTCAGCATTATTACTCAGGTCTTCATTGATTTGCTGTTTTGATACTCAATTAATGTTTGTTATTTTAAAAAATGTTAAAAAACAGTTGATGCTAATTAATATACTTTGGTGGAAACCATTAAATATTTCAGGATTCCTAAAAAACATTTATTGTCACTTTAGATCAGTTAGACACATCTTTATTTTTTGTATACATCTCCTCAACTGCAGAACTCACATGCAGGACCTGAAGGATGTGACCAACAATGTCCATTATGAGAACTATCGCAGTAGGAAACTGGCTGCTGTCACTTACAATGGTGTCGACAACAACAAGAACAAAGGTCAACTAACAAAGTGAGTGTGTTTGACTAAAACACGCTTAACACCCTATTTTAAGCTGTTTTTAATAAGTGTACCCAAACATGACCAGTGCTGTTTTCTGTGGTCAGTTTACTGTGAATGAATGTCTTTGGTTATATTGTGACAGACGTCTTAACCTGGACCCCAGAGCTAGACTGACACATGCTAATAATGCTGGATTCACCGCAATGACACTAAACCCATCAGCACGTTAGGCTTTTTAACAGCCACAGCTGTTCAAACTCAGCACAAATCTGCCACTAACCCTCACATACTTAATAGTACAAACATTTGCTAACCAGACATTTGCATTCATCTTCATCCGTGTGCAGCTCTGTCTAAAGAGTCCACTTCTTAAAGTGCCCCCATTATGCAGCATCAGCTTTTTTGCCGCTAGCTGTGTTTCCATCCACAGATGCGAATTAAACTTAAGCACAAAATGATAAAGTAGTGTCAAATATCCAAAAGAAAAATGGAATTTGCTTCAGTAGAAGAAGCTGCTGTGGGACTTTTTTTAAATATAATAAATTAATATAACAAAGAAGATGAAGTCAAACACACAATTAATGTCCATTAATTTGTCCATTAATGCTGTCCCATTGCATTCATTTTTCTTAACACATGATCTGTTAAAACAAATACAAAAAAACCTTCTTGATCCACATGATGGAATTTATTCAATAAATGTGTTTCTGTCATAGTTAATGCACATTTTCAAAATTTATGTGCATTTCCATTAAGAATTTTTGTATGTGATATTTCAAAGTTCGCAAAAAATAGGTGGATGGCTATTGTTTAAAACGGTCTAAGAATCCGGAATTTCTTAACTCCTTTCTGAGAGTTTCCAAAATGCTGAAAATTGTGTGAATCTCCAAATATATATGGACCTAACTGTATACACTGTAAAAATATCTGTAAATTAGTTGTTTACATATTTTGTGATTCATTTGTATTTAATATTTTTCCCCGTTTATGGTTTTGAATTGCATTATGGTACCTTCATCTTTTTTCCAAAACCTTTAACATTGAAAGTTCGAAAAAGTGACTTTTATTAACATGTTTTATAGTATAAAGTAATATATTGTCTTGGTTGGTGTTGTGTATTACAGAACAAAAACTTTGTAATAAACTGCCAGTACCTTTTCTGTTATTTTGCAGACTTATTTGTCTATATTATTATTTTTTATACATCATATTATTTCCAACTACTAAAATGTCAATTTAAGTCGCTTTGTTAAACTGGAGAGTTGAATTTTCAACATCAAAAGTCGACAGAGCAGAGACCAAGGTCTCATAATGCAATTCACAAGTAAACGGAAAACAATTGTGAATCACATAATATGGAAACTGTTAATTAACAGATACTTTTTACAGTGTATATTGTATAAATTCTTTTTTTTTTATTGCCTGAAAACCACTTCATATGAGTGTAAGAAATGTATTTTGTGAAATTTGTCAATTTTTGCGAAATGTACACATTTTCATTATACATATTTTCAATTTGCAGTTTCAGTTTGTGCAGTTTTAGAGTAATGGAAACGCTCCTAATTTTGAGAATAAAAGTAGATATTGTTAGCAGGCAACCAATAAGTTTGTTAAAAACTGATGTAGGTTTAATTTTTGTAAACTTTGCAGATGTAATATCCAAAAAATAATTGGGGCACTGTAACCAAAGCATAAGAACAGCAGGAAGTACATTCATCTGCTAACGTTGTTGTTGTTGTTTTTTCTAACACATGATGCACTGTGAGCATGCTAAGTGTGTGTGTTTTTTGATTTTAGACCTGACACAGTTGAAGGCATGTAAGTGTCATGCATAAGTTCACATTTGTCTCGTCATCTGCTCTCTGTTTTTCCCTTTCTCCTTGTCTGTTTACATTTGGAGTCGGGCAAACTGCTCAATGTTCCTTAGTATTATAACTGCAGTTCTGGTTTTGTGTTAGGAGCACTGTACTGTAGTATGATAGCTGTAGATGACCTTTTTTTACCCATTTTAATGACAATTATACCATTGTTTAGAAACTGTTAGTATTGATACAATTGTTATTTATTTATTTATTTTAAGAAGTATATTATGGTCTATTTTGGATGCTGTCTGACAGGAGTAAAGGCTTGTACATATCAAATTTTCTGCACAGCCTGTTTTTAAAATAAAACCACGTCTTGCTTTCGGTACATAGGTAGTTTTTTTGCTTTAATTTGCTTGGTTTATTTCTGTTTAGTTTTAATTTGGTTGTTTTTTTTTATTTTGGAGATGCTTTTTTATGCTTTTTAGTTGTTTCATTTGAGAATACACATGAAAAAAATGTAAATGTTTCATTGATAAGAAAATAATGATAATGTGCATCCAAATTGGTTTAAATGAATTGTTCTTGCTCACTTTTCATTCCATCGGTGTGTACAATCTTTCAGTCCTACCATAATCCAGCTCCAGATTTTCTGGACTAGTTCTTGACTAGTTATTTGTACATCATTTTGCAATATGATAACTCTTTCCCCACCATTAATGAGATATCTTGTCAATTAAGAGACAATTCTTACCTTCCATTGATGAGTTTTTACAGCAATTCATATTTTAGGTGAATTATGGTATGAGATGGATGGATGGATGGATGGATGGATGGATAGATAGATTGATCATATACTAACATTTGTGTCTTTTTAATGTATGAATACTTTTTGCACAACATAAAACAAAAGCATGTGGAGGAAACCTGGCAACCAAACTGTTTTAGAGTTGCAATAACTGGCCTGTAATTATACATTGTAATTTTAGTGAATTAAGTGAACATTTATAATCAACTAACAGCTATAAATAATATAATATATAAAATAGAAGGAAAAATATTTTTTCTGTTTTGTCAAAAATGTTGTTTTTGCATTATATGTTTTGCAATATATCAGCATTCAAGTGGTGATAAAACATAAACACATGAGGATAGAATATAATGCTTTTCTTGTTTAAAGGAGAGGCTTTGTTCTTTATTTTGATATATAATACAGTCATATATTCATAGCAGAAAAATTTAGGTGAAAATCATCAAAAATGTTGGCAGTTACTGGCAATTTTTTAAAAGAACACTGGTGGGTAAAGAGTTAATTGCCCGGTTAATTTTCTCTGATCGTTTGATAAGTGACTTTGGCTTTGCTATTTGGAGAGGTGTTGATCTTGCGGCTGCACACTAACACAGCTGGAGCTCAGCTTACTAACTCTCATTCCTCAAGCACTGCACTGGGTCCTAAAACCTTCTTCATCAGGGTCCTCCTTCCCCTACTGCTCCTGTCCTGCAGGTGGATTTGTTTGTAAGGCTCTTTCTGAGTAAATGATCTAATGAATATTTGTTTGTGCATCTGCCCGTGTTTCGCTTTTTTTGCCTGTGAAAAGGAGCCCTCTGGCACAGATGGAGGAGGAGAGGAGAGATCATGTGGCAAAGATGAAGAAGATGGAAATGGAGATGGAGCAGGTGTTTGAGATGAAGGTCAAGGAGAAGATCCAGAAACTCAAAGACTCTGAGGGAGAGGTAACATTTCACATTTAACACTCCACTAAAACGTAGTAGTTTGGCTTGGAAACTTTCAAATGTTTGTTTTCTTGAGGGTAGCACTAGTGGATTTGTGCAGATATACACTTCATATTTGGTCTGAAATTTGATCATGCTCCAAATAATGTTGTGAAAGATTGCTCGAGTTGATTTGAATCAGTACCAAAATATTTTGAATGAAAGCAGACAGTTTTTTTCTATGTATCTGTACAGTGATACTAGCTGTGCTTTCTGTCTGATAGCCAGACTTTATTATGCAGTTTAAGGCTAGGACACACCAAGCTGACGCCAAACAACTAGCACTGATGAAACCCAACGGTGTTGTCGCCTTGCGTGGGCCCACGTCTGTGGGGGAGGACGTATCTGTTTTCTCGTTCATAATGGGAAACCAGAACGTAAACAAAGCAGCATTCAGTACCATTATGACAGTAATTGTCACTCACCAGAAAATATGCAGGTGCTCGGTGCTCAGCGGTCTTTATGTGTGAACTACTGAACGACGCATCAAAGAGGCTCACTGACTTGTCGCTGACACCTCACAGATGAAAATCCAGTAACTAGCATGCTAAATATTCCAGACCAGTCGGCCAGCTTGAACTCATGTGAGGTCAGACGTAGTGATGATGAGCTGCAGCCAATGAGAGAGGAAGTCATGATCTGAATGACCGTTGTGTTCAGAAGCTCAACAGAAATGTCTGGGATTGGCCAGAATGGTCATCAATGCATTTACACAGACACGAGAGCATATTAAAGCCACATCTATCTGCTAAACCTTGCTGATATGAGCAATTGATATGCTGACACATCAGCTGATTGATGATGCTTTCAAACGCCCCCTTGAACACCTATTAGGGAGATTTCAAATGCTGTCTGTCAGTGATGTCATCAACACACCAGCAGCCAATAGTGTTCAGCTCTTTATGACGATCCCACCCTCAACATTTCATTGGCTGTGATTTAGGGGTTGGACAGAGCTGTTAGGTAATGTAATGTGCATTTATATAGCACATTTATCGTGTATGGCCATACACCCAATGCGCTTCACAATCATGAAGGGGGTCTCTCCACACCACCACCAGCGTGCAGCATCCACTTGGATGATGCGACGGCAGCCACAGGGCAATGGCGCCAGTGCGCTCACCACACACCAGCTATAGGTAGAGTGTAGAGACGGTGATACAGCCAATTCAGTGGATGGGGATGATTGGGAGGCCATGATGGGTAAGGCCCTATGGAGGGATTTGGCCAGGACACCGGGGTTACACCCCTACTCTTTACGAGAATGCCATGGGATTTTTAATGACCACAGAGAGTCAGGACCTCGGTTTAATGTCTCATCCGAAAGATGGTGCTCACTGACAGTATAGTGTCCCCTTCACTATACTGGGGCATTAGGACTCACACAGACAGCAGGTTGAGCGCCCCCTGCTGGCCTCACTAACACCACTTCCAACAGCAACCTAGTTTTCCCAAGTGGTCTCCCATCCAGGTACTGACCAGACTCAGCCCTGCTTAGCTTCAGTGAGTAACCGGTCTTGGGCTGCAGGGTGATATGGTGTTGACGGATCATGTAATTTACAGACACAAAATCAAGTCATGTAGTCTGAGAGGCACATCTATCTGCCGATGTTTAAAGTCATGTAGAGAGAACTAGGCCTAAGCAGCTGTGATCTCATATTTAAGTATTTTCAGTTTCAGTATTTAAGTGGCGAAACATGCAATAAAGTACTCGGGTGATGCTGTCAGAATGCAAAAATGGACCTGTGTCTCTCTTTGATATATTCTTGTGCTTGCAATGATAAATATATGCCAAAATAGGGTCAGTTATGTCTTAAGTGAACATAAGCCGCTGAGAAATCAATCAGATGTGCATCATTATATTATGTCTAAAGTTATAGCATCCTAATAAATTTATTCCTGTCTGTCAAGGTTAAACAACAAAAGGCATTTTGTAGTTTATTTGTGTTCCTTTGTTTCCACTAATGTTTGAACTTTATTCAAGGCTGTAGGTTAGTTAAGCCTTGTAGTTGTTTTTCCGGGCCTGTATTTATTTATTATGTAATATTGAAATTTATCAAAAACGTTGGTGAAAACTGAAAACACGCACCAGTGAGTCTGAGTTTTCTCTTCTGTTGTTTTGCCTGTTCAGCTCCAACGGCGTCATGAACAGATGAAGAAGAACCTGGAAGCGCAGCATAAGGAGCTGGAGGAGAAGAGACGTCAGTTCGGGGAGGAGAAGGCCAACTGGGATGCCCAACAACGCATTCTGGAGCAGCAGAAACTGGACGCTTCCAGGTACACACACGTATTTACTAAAGAGATCTGGGACCAAAATATCTGTTTTGTCAACGAAAAGAGTTCCCAACAAAGCCAGAGAGGAACATTTGTGTCTAACAGCAATACTGCAGTGTTTTGTTCCCGAATGAAGTTTTTTGAAAGAATTATTTAAAGGGACAGTTCACCCAAAAATGGAAATTTCCTCACCATTTACTCACACTCAAATGGTTTAAAACTTTATGAATTTCTTTCTTCTGTTTAACACAAAACAGGATATTCTGAAGAATGTTGAGGAAAAAGGCAGTCGTTAAAAAATTGGAGGATGAGTAAATGAAGAATTTTCATTATAGGATGAACTATCCCTTTAAGCCAGAGATTCAATGATTTATTCAGAAAGGCAGTCAGTTGATTTGTTTCAAAATGTATGAGCCATTTTGGACAGACTTTATAATGGAAAAATGATATAATTAACCGCATATTAGAAAAAAGACACCACTTGGTGGTTTTATCATTTTTATTTACTTATTATTTCATGACTGGGCTAGACCTGGTACAAAAGCACACTCAGCAAAATCCTATTTGATTATCTATATTGAAAAATCCCAATCCCCAATCCCCAATTTTTTTTGTAAGTATCGCACAAACGCATGAATCATCATTATTACAGTAAAGACCAATAATTAGCAATATTGGTTTTTGTCATTTTGATTGCAAACTTGCCTGTAATAGCGTTCATTTTGTTAGTAAGATGTAGTGGAAAATATTTGTAGATAAGCTTTTTTTTCTCAACTTTCCCAAAGACACCACCAACCAAAAACAAAATCAAATGTCCTGTCAAGCATATTTTGAATAAGGATTTGATGTCATGTTAACAAACTATTTTAGGTTCACAGAAAATGCAGCCAAAAAATTATAATTTTAATATTTTAAACTATATATTTTTATTTTTTCATTTACAATATAATACAATTTGAATGGTTTCTTTTGTATGTTTCAATAAGTACAGGTCTCAGAATAAGTACGTTGTTTTACTTTTCTATAAATATATACGTTTATGTTATTTGAAATCTTAAAATAGACACTTTACTTGCATTTAATTCTTGCTTTCTATGATCATACAACTACAGAAATACAACTTTTGTTATACATATTACAACGTTTTTAAACTCTTATAAAATATAATTTTTATTAATTCTGATTTCTCTCTCTCTCTGTTGTTTTCAATCCTGAAGGACCTTGGAAAAGAACAAAAAGAAAAAGATCTTTTAATCCACTTGGACCATCACCGACATTCAAGTTGCCAACTATACCAGCCTGGAGCATCAGTCAGTCTGTCGACCAAACTCGTTCATTTATATAAAGCCCAATGTTTTTTTGCTTTAGTTTCGTGCAGGGGGACGGAGAGTCTCTGTGTTGCCCCACTGACCTGGAAACACTCATAGCTGTCCTCCCATCATGCTCCGTTTCCACATCTAAAAGCATCGGTTCGTTTTTGCCAGACCTCATACAAGCTGAAAGCGCTTGATCTGTAATGAATAAAAACATACAAACTTCTCAGAGATATGCAATATTGTTTGAAACGACAGCCTCTTTAGCATCTGTTTTGAATTTTGTAAAATTCCTTTCTGCGTAATGTTTGTTTAGTGTTTTTAGGTCACTTCCTCCTTTACAAGCGAAATATTGATTGGCCACATTAGTAAAAACCTAAAGGCTGAATCTTACCTCAGGCATTTCTGTCCTTTAAACAATACATTTTGTGGCTTTCCCCCAACCTTCCTGAAATGTTAAGCTCTTCCAATATTTGTGTAATTTAAATTATTTAGCCATGGACCTTAGCCATTCAAATGCTTAGATGTTTTTTTTTTTTAGTTGCTGTTATTTTCTCGTGTTTTTTTCATATAATGTTCCAGTTCACTGCTTGTTTAAAGTTGTAGCGTATATTCATCAACAGAGCCTTTATAAACGCCACATGATTTGTCGATGGATCCTCTTACAAGGAAGTGCTGTACAACATTATGCAAATTTTACAAAAATGGAGGGTAAATCATGCATTATGAGGCATTTTTAAAGTCATTTGTTGATGTCTACACTCTACTACGCAGGGTGATTCCAGTTTTTTGTCATGTAGACCGATAAAGGAGCAGCGAACTGACATTTTTTGGCCATTTCTTTTTTTTTTTCCCTAAGTTCCCTTTTTTTGTTTTTTTTTTTTTTTTTTCCCCTCAGTTGTTTTTTTTTTTTTTCTCTATTGGCAATGTGTCCCATCAGAGCTGGCCTTCCCCAATACCACATTTAGCTTTCGGCCATGTACTTCTGCAACCTCTTTTTATAATTTTGTTTCTCTTTATTTTGTTTTGCTTTTTTCATTTTTATTGTACAAAGTCACATAAATAAACTGTGATGATGCCATTTTGAATTGTATGATTTGTTTTGTGTTTATGTACTGTAGTTTTTAAATGCAGTGTTTTGTTAATGGAAATAGCTAGCAGACAAACGAACTAAAACTAAAAGTTCATCAAGACAATGTTTGATTTTTGCTTTTTAGATAACTACTATTACTATTTTACTAAACTAAGTACAAAACTATTTTGTAGTTTAAGCTTTGAAAATCTTAATATTTTAAGTATAAAAGTTTTAATTTAAAAGAATATTTTAAAATGTTTAACCCTTAGAAAAAATTTTCCTAATTTTTTTCTTTTCTTTTTTTTTTTTTAAGTCAAACTATGGCAATCGCAAATCAACCAGGGTTTTGCTATAGCCAAAGTTTAATCTTGGTGTTTGTAGAGAAACTGTGGTTATAGAAATAGTAAACGATTCAACAAAACACCATGGCAACTACACTTTTACTATAAGTTGATGGTTCATTTCCATAAGTGACAATAATGGCTTGGTTTCACAGACAGAGCTTAGATTAGGCCATATTTCAGTTTGGACTTCTAATGTGTCCATCTCGAGACAAAACAAAGGCATGATGTATTTTAAAATCAGTCAGTGTAAACTTTGACTTACATTTTAGTCAAGACTAGGTTTAAGCCTTGTCTATAAAACCCAGGGGATGTTTAACATGCTTCTTGCATGTTTTAAAACACTGTTGGCTTGTTGCTGGCATTCTAACAATTTATCCAGCACATTGTAGCCATGTTTAGCATGTTCTAGCACAATGCTGACATATTTTGCTCTTTACTAAATGTGTAATGTCATTTTAAGTTGTTTTGATTTATATTTTTGAGGTGCAATTTGATGTATTTAGAAAAGCTAGCAAAACAAAATATATAATATAAAACTTTGATGTTGGTTTGAGAAAGTTTGAGAAAATAATGAAAGTTTAGAAACATTTCAGAAAGTTGCTAGCATGTTTCAACATTACCAGCATGTTTTAATATGTTTACCAGCATGTTTGATATCATCCGTGTTCTGACATGTAGCATGTTCTTGCACATTTCTTGTATGTTTTAGCACAACAGTAGCATGTTGTTAAAGTTTTAGCACATTAAAGCATCTTCTAATTCGTTGCTAGCATTTTTAGCAAGCTGCTAGCAATTTTTTTTTTATATTGTCACTTTTTTGTTGTTTACAAGTCCTAACCGTTGCTTTGATGCAGTTTGTCTGTGAACATGCAAGGAAACAATAACAATAAGGATACATTAACTGGTTAGTGGTTACTATTGACATCTGTGTAAAAAGACAAATACATTGACCCGTGACATTTCTACATTTTGTGGTAATTGCCAACATGCTACAGATGCTGCTCTTTAGTTGACTGAATGAAGATTTTAAAACCGCCTTAAAGTGTTTTTCCAGGTCTGACAGGAAGGGGGCAGCAAATACTGCACGATTATGTGATCTTTTCTGCCTTGACAGTTGAATGTCTGTCAAAATTTTAAATGTAGAGAACAGATCAATGTTAACATTTTTACATTAATCTTATTTATTTAGTTGGAGCTGTTTATTCGTTTTATTCCACTTTCTAAAAAGGAAGGAAATGTTTTATACCAAATATATTTTTCTAGTTTTCTTTTGTTTTGCAATCTAGAAAATATTTTATACATCTATTATACAAATTATTATTTGGATGTTTGTTAGGCTCCTGTTTTGGTCTATTCTAAAAACCTAATTTTATATTAATTAATTTGTATAGTTTTTATAGTGTGGTAAATTGTAAACATGTTTTGACTGCTGGAATTTTTACAAGTTGCTAACAATTTAAGTTGCTAGTATGTTTAAGCACATTATTAGCATGTTCCAACGTTGGGAGCATGTTCTGTTTTTCAGTCTGCATGTTCTAGCATGTTTTTAGTACATTATTTTTAGCAGTACATTATTTGAGCACCGTTATGAAGATTAACCATAGGTTTATTATAGTAAAAGACTATGTTGACTACAACATGTTTTTGGGTGTATTGATTACCCTTTGTATAGCCACAGTTTTCCTATGCTAATCATTCAATATATTCAGTATTCAATGCAATTCAATAAGCTACAATTTCAAGAAATTTTGTGCGACCCACAATTTGAAAAGCCCTGGTTTATGAAAGCAAAAACCAACCAGATGCGCTAAATTCACAATTCTGATTTTACAAAATGATAAAGGCAAAAAATAAACAGAAATGTGAAAAAATTTAAAAACTTAGAATTCAGACAATTTCTCAAAAATTAACCTCATAATTTTGACTTTTTCTTCAAAAATGATTTTTGTTTGTTTTTATCAACTGAATTTTCTATGTTGATTGACTTGTCTAAATATAACTTTGAACTAGAACATTTCCTCTACTAGTTGAAATAGTTTAACTTCAGCCATGTGATCTAATCAGGCTTGATAATACAGTGCTGAGGTCTGCATGTTCTTCTGAATACATGACCTGTGTGCGCTCTAAAAAATGATGGGTTGTATTAACCCAACACTAGGTCAAATATGGACAAACCCAACTTTTGAGTTAAAAAGTGTCATTTAAGTTTAATTAAAAAAAAAATGTAAATAAAAAAACGATGTTGGGTTTGTCCATATTTGACCCAACGTTGGGTTAATACAACTCAGCATTTTTTAAAGTGTGTATTTGGTCTTTGCTATCACATGACCTCTGTCCTCATTTTAAATGTAACTCTTTAAATAAGTGCAGACCTTTGAGCTAATGGACGACTCATCAGGTGAAGTGACTCGTCTTCATTTTCTGATTGGCCAACTGCTACCACTGGTCATCAAGATAGATGTTGTTTCAGCCAATCAGCACTGACTGTCATTTTAACATCATGGGGTTACTGTAAATACTGAACCTTCTCCAGCAGTTTGTTTAGATAGAAAGCAGAGGGTCTCTCTAAAAAGAAAAATCAATGAGTCAAAGTTTCACACATGGATACTGGCACAGTAAATAAAATTAGTGGCAGTTTGCAGCTTTTAAAGTCAAACTGAAATGACAAGAACTTCAGAGAATAATCAATGGAAATCAGATGACCTGATGTTATTAGAGTAATTTTAGGAATTCAGATTAACTTAGCATCACGTATACTCTTGGTTTATTGAAGTCCTAGTTTAGCCTAAAATGTATACATTTTTGTTATCATTTACTCAGCCTTGTTTCGTTCTGAACCCCAAAAAAATTTGTTTAATTTCAGAACACAAATTACAATATTTTGAATAAAATCGGAGAGAAACTCTGTTCACCCAAAACTCTCGTTACGCTAAAATGTTTATAAAGAGACATATTTAAAACAATAAATAAATCCTTTTAGGTTAAAATGGTAGGTTTCAGCTAAAAACAGATAGCTTTTTATGCATTTATAAAAATAAAAAATTAAACATTGTGATTATGATGACTGTGTTTATTATGGCCTGGTTCCACAAACAGAGCTTAGCTAAAGCCAGGACCTTAGTTAACTTGGGGTATTTAAGCAGCTCTTATACAAATGACTTAAAAACAGATTACTGGTGTGCAGTGTTGGGTAAAGTTACTTTTAAAAGTTATGAACATACATACAATCTTATGTCACTTATTTAGTTACTTTTTTATGTTACTTACGTTTTACGGAAGTAATATGAAAGTATGTTATTTTTGTATTTTCTTTTTCTTTTTTTTAGAATAAGGCTTAAGATTGTAATACTTTTCAAAGGTAACTTTACCCAACACTGCAGGTGTGCATCTTGAGACAAATCAATGGCAGTGACATATATTAAGATATGTTAAGATAAGTGCTGGGCAAAGATTAATCGCATCAATTTTTTTTGACAAAATATATGTGTGTCTATTTTATATATTTATTATGCATATGTGATACATATACATAGAAACAAAACTATAAAACAATTTTGTTACACAGATATTTAAATGTATATATAATTTGTATCATATATATATTTTATATCTAATTATAAATAAACTTTCTCAAATATATGCATGCATGTGTGTATTTATATATATACATAATGAATATACACAACACACACACATATATTCTGTCCAAATAATCTTTTATTTTGGATGCGATTAATTTTTGCCCAGCACTAAATATCTCACTGCTTTTATTTTCAGTTATTGTCAATTTAGACAGCTAAAACTTGCAACCTTAGCTAGCCTTAAGCCTTTTCTGTTCATTCATTCATTTTTTTTTCGGCTTAGTCCCTTTATTAATCTTGGGTCGCCACAGCGGAATGAACCGCCAACTTATCCAGCATATGTTTTACGCAGCGGATGCCCTTCCAGCTGCAACCCATCACTGGGAAACATCCATACACACCCATTCACACATACACTACGGACAATTTAGCCTACCCAATTCACCTATACCGCATGTCTTTGGACTTGTGGGGGAAACCGGAGCACCCGGAGGAAACCCACGCCAACACGGGGAGAACATGCAAACTCCACACAGAAACGCCAACTGACCCAGCCGAGGCTCGAACCAGCGACCTTCTTGCTGTGAGGCGAACGTGCTACCCACTGCGC
This sequence comes from Danio jaintianensis, assembly GCA_903798115.1. Lineage (NCBI taxonomy): Eukaryota > Metazoa > Chordata > Actinopteri > Cypriniformes > Danionidae > Danio > Danio jaintianensis. Next base: position 2,193,256 of record CAIGQV010016734.1, read on the forward strand.
CACCGTGCAGCCCCTTTTCTGTTCAACTGGGGAAAAATTTCTTCACAAAAGTTCACTTAAAAGTTCTTTGGGGCATCAAAAAATAGTAATTGTCTGTCTTTTTCTATGCCATCACTGTAAAATCACCCTTCCAGAACTTGAAATCTTCTATAAAGTTCACCTGAATGTTCATTGGCAGCATGTGAGTATGTGAGAGGTTGTTAATGAGGCTGATCTGAGGACACTCTTATGTAACCATCACAGTCACAGCGCTCCATTTAGAGCCAGAGCTGGGCATCTCCTGCCAAACACAAACCCTCATCCTGAGCGGGACGGACAATAGGCTTTGGCCTGCTCCCGCCACTCGACCAATCTTAATGCTTGGCTTAATGGTGATCTCATTCCCATCAGCTTCGGGAAAACATGACTGGATGGCAGTCAAATCTGCAGACTCCTCACCAGCCAATAAATCCTGCTTATACTTTTTTATACATGCCACAAACTTCATGAGAATCATTGTAGCGTTGCATATTGTTAATAGAATTTGATACACCCTAATGTCCCTAAGTATTAGTGAGGTCGAATTCATCCCCGTCTAAATTAAGTTGCACCAGTTGTAGTCTCTTGCCATGGATACAGCCCTTTTGTTAGCAGGAAATATAATTACATCACCTAGTTACATTGGCTTGTTCCTGAACCCCCTGAACTCAAACTCTAGTGTGCGACCCTGGGCAGAACTCAGAGTTTCTTTTCAGAGATCCTTTTTAGATTCAGAAACTCAAGTGCACTTGGGCTGTGCAGTGGATTTATGACTATGAAGGAGTTTCCTAAATTTATTATTATTATTGTTTTAACTAAAAAACAACAACAACAAAAATTATTTATGTTGTATAATAATAACTACAGAAATATAAATTAAACATTTGTTTACAATACATTTGTTTACAATTTATAGGAGCCTATCAAACATTTAGAAATGTGAAATACTGGTCGAATGCTGTAAACGTACATCCTGTGACATAAATGTAGAGCATTATGTTTTTTTATTTTGATTATAATATATTAAACTAAGTCAATTATGTTTTTAACTTAACTTTTTAAGTTATACAAGCTGTTTTATGCCATTGTAATGTTATTTAAGTTAGAATGACTCATAGGGTTAATTTGATTCTACTTAAAAGGCATCCAGTCATTGCCGTCTTTCGGATGAGACGTTAAACCGAGGTCCTGACTCTCTGTGGTCGTTAAATATCCCAGGATGTCCTTCGAAAAAGAGTAGGGGTTTAACCCCGGCATCCAGACCAAATTTGCCCACTGGCCTCTGTCCATCATGGCCTCCTAACCATCCCCACATCATCATTGGCTTCATCACTCTGTCTCTTCTCCACCAATCAGCTGGTGTGTTGTGTGCGGTCTGGCGCAATATGGCTGCCGTTGCGTCATCCAGGTGGATGAGGAGATTCCCCCCAATGTGTAAAGCGCTTTGAGTGTCTAGAAAAGCGCTATATAAATGTAAGGCATTATTATTATTATTATTATTATTAGATATGAGATGAGTACAGTAAATGCAATATAAGCACAAAATAAAATAGGAAAAAGTCAGAATTCTGAGTTTATGTCTTGCAATTTTTCGATACAAAAGTCAGAATCTGTGCTTCTTTGTATGTGGCAGAAACCTCTTCCATAATTACTGTTCGATAATTCCTAGAATACACCATACAAAAAGAATTCTGGGATGCAACTGTACAGACAGATTTTTAATTTTAAAAAAAACTATAATTACATGAATTTACGGACACTTCTTACTGGTACTACACAATAAGAATCTAGAGGGTTATACCAGTCAGGCATTATCATTAAAGGCTTTTGATTACTGATCACTGATCACACTGATTACTGGCTGCCTTTTTTCGACCTTCTTCAGAATATCTAGTTTTTTTTGTTCAACAGAAGAAAAAAAATCATAAAAGTTTAGAACCACTTGAGTGTAATTGATTTGAAAATTAGAATTTTTGGGTTAATTCCCTTTAAATTATAATATTAATAACAGTATTTGAAAAAGATGGGACAATATATGGCTGTATCTGAACAAACCATAACACTGCTAGAACAATGTCCTTTGAACTGATTCAATGTGAAAATGCTTGGCCATAATTCAGAACATGGCATTCGGCGAAAGCCATAAGAACATATCACTAACACGTCATATTAAATATCAAGTAAACTGGTGAAGGAGTGAGGATTTGGGCTTGTTTGTTGCCAAAGGACCTGTGTATCTCACAGTCATTGAGTTTGACCATAAGCCTGTCACAATAATCAATATATCGACTTATCATGCAATACATGGATGTGACCTCGCTAAATTTTGGTGACACAATATATATTTTATCTATCATGTTTACAAAAAAATTGATGTCTTTAACATTTTAGCTTATTGCACAGCCTCTATCATCTCATCTAATACCTGTTGATGGTGTCAGCGAGTTCAGGAAAGTCTTTTACAAACAATGTTTACTAATAGGTGAAGAGAAGGTGAATTTTGAAAATTGAAAACTATTGATGATTTGGAAGGTTCACATGGGCTTTAAATCTGCAGTCCACTTCCAGAAAAGTGATGATTGACAAAAAAACTTTAAAGCTAGAATATTTACATGTGGTTTTTGTGCCTTAAAAGTGTTTGTGCCTATTTACATGCTGTTGTATAATCGTTATGTAAACTCAGGCATTACTTGACGTTAAATGACAATGATATCATTTATCACAAATACTTTCTATGACAATATATTGCGCAACAAAAATTATTTATGCCATCCGATTGACAGCTAAAACTTGGCCAAAATTGGGTCATGCAACAGGACAATGATCCCGAGAACACCAGAAAATCTATAACAGCTGAAAAAGAAAAGAATCAAGGTGTTGCAATAGTCCAGTTAAAGTCCATACCTCATCCTGGTTAGTTAGCTGTACAGAAACTGGAGATATTTGTAAAGAACTCCTCCAGAATTCCTCCAGAACAATGTAAGAGATCGATAAAATCATACAGAAAATGCATTCTCCAAGTAATTGATGTTAAAGTGAATCTACAACCCAGATAGCACAAGTAAGTCGTGGAGACGTCTATGAAAGATTGTAACATCTGTTAAACATCGCATTGTTCGAACGTTTTTATTTGTTTACGAGCCGTTTTCTTTACCTCTATACGCCGTCTGTACGATGAATCTTCAGCTGTAAATATATTATGGATATGTATGATACATTGAGCTAAATGTTCTCTAGTTTTGTTTTTTTTACTGCCGAATTATTTTCCTAAAGTAAATATAAAGTGTTATGTGAAGTTCACTATGTAGGTTTGGGAGGAGCCTGATCATTAGACGTGCCAATCATTATTATCACGTGCGTATATAAGCGGCAGCCATTTCTCTGTCCCAGATGGCAATTTTTTTTTCTCGAGCCCTTCCAGGACAGCAAAGTTCGTTTGCCACTGTCTCTCACGACGGAATGAGCAGGCGAACTCGAAATTCACGGCCATGCAGATTACTTTAGTGTGTAATCAGACAAAAATCTCTGTTCTAGTTGATAAGAACTAGGGCAGATGTTTTAAATTAAATTAACCGACACAGAAAATGCCAGGTATGTAAACTCAACACCTAAACGTCACAAATTGTCAAACTCATGCACACCTTTAGTGGGGAACAACAGCCAATTTTGTGCTCTGGAATGCATTACGGCCCTTTTGACATCTAGCCTAATTTTTGATGGCACAAAGAATTAGTGTAAATGTTCAAGAGTTAGATCAGTTTGGACTTTGTAGCTATAGATTTATTTTAATGTTTGATTTTTATTGAACACATTCCTGGATCAGAAACTATTTTGGATAATGAAGCAGATTTTATCTTCTGCTATCCGCAGTCACAACCAAGATAAATCATTTGGCATTCTGATATGCAAATTGGAAAAGGGCTCAAAGCACATTGTGATAATTAGTTTGACAAGGTTTTAGCGTTATATAAACCGTGTACTCGCCTCTCCTATTCATGTGGTTTAATTTGAAACTCAAAGTGAATTTTCTCTATCTCAGACTTTTAAAGTAACAATCAATGGTTCCATTGTAACTTCTATTTATGTCATTATAAACTAAATACCTCACTGTGAACTTCATTTTCCCATTTAAAGACATTTGCGTCACAAAATTATATTTTTAGACAATAGTCCTTCATAACAATATTACTGCATGCAACAATGCGTCTGAACAAAATGTTCATGAGGGATTAAATATTCACAATAGCTCCGAGTCTCTCAGGTGTCATGGGATATTGGGAGACTCCATACACAAAAGCCAATAGTAATGACGGTAGGCCACGCCCCTTCGTCACAACGCCAGCGGTTCTGACGTTTGATAACACTGTGGGAACTGAAGTATGAATCATTTTACAGAGTCGACTCGTTCGAGTGTTTTTTTTTTTATGTACTACGTTTGAGTTATCACAAAGGCTGTAGAATAGACCTACGTCTTAGGGACGTTAGTGTCATCGCTACGAATTGTTCTCGAAGCGTTATTTTCATGTATTATTTTCTACTTAAATTTAAGTAGTAGTTGACTGTTATTAGCCTATTTGTCTTCTATTAGGCTATACATTTGACTATATTTGTGTTTAGTATAAATGTGTGTTAGATTTTTTTTATTGTGTTTTATTCTTATTAAATTGACAAGAATATTTTTCTAAATATTAAGCTACTTATCTGACAGATTTTGTGCTGATAATGATTTCAACCTATCATTGACCTTTACAATATATATATATTTTTTTAATTTAATAGAAAACTCACAAGGGATTGCTAGTGGGTCTGATTAAATGGTTTAAAAAAATGTATTAATCTACAGATAACTTAACAAAAATCAGATTAAAAGAATTAAACATTAATAAAGAATTAAACATTAAAAAATGATATATTTATAAACCCATTGGTCTGAAGGAAACATAAAAATAGATTTAAATTGTGATCATTGTAAAATACAATAAATGTAGTGCAGTATAGGATTCAAATAAATCAATTTAAATCTCAATAAATATCAATCATATTAAAATAATTCACTGAACATTTGCATGCAAAACAGTTTGTACACCTTTTATTTAGCGTACAGTGTTAAGTGAATTGTTTCGAACGAATCGTTAAAAAGAGTCGACTCCTAAGAACGAATCTGACAACCAAGCATAGAAACCGCGGCGCTAGAGAGTTCACCTCAGTTCAGTCTGCCTGGAAGAGCGTTGACATGGACGCTGCTCCCTCCGCTGCCAAACTGAGAAAACACTACGAATTCTGCAAAAACTGACACGGACTTGTTCGTATGTCATGGTATGTAAGAAGTCGCAGCTTTAAATAACAAGTTCATACATTTGGACCAGTCTATGTGCCACCGGGGTGTTTCACGCACAGCGTGTAGCGGTCCGGACGGGTTTCATTCTCAGTTCGCGCGCTGAATCACCAACACACATGGGTGGGAATCTCGGGTGCCACCGGTCCATTCCCAAGGACCCTACGGACTTCTGCCAGGGCAAACGCAAGTTCAGCACGGCGTGCAACTTCAGCCACATCCTAGTGAACCAGGAGCGGCTGAACATCAACACCGCCACCGAGGAGGAGCTCATGACTCTCCCGGGCGTGAACCGCGGGGTGGCTCAGAACATCGTGGAGTACCGGGACTGCATCGGCGGATTCAAGAAAGTAGAGGACCTGGCCCTGGTCAGCGGTGTCGGTGCGACTAAACTAGAGGCGATTAAACTCGAGATCTGCGTGTCGAGCAAGAACAGCTCGTCCAATCACTCGCCCTCGTCCCTGCGCAAAGAGCACGAGCACCTGCCGTGCACCGGCGTCAACATCAACACGGCCACAACGCCGCAGCTCATGAGCGTCCGTGGCATCACCGAGAAAATCGCCAAGAACATTGTAGAGTTCCGTTCCGTTCACGGCCCGTTTAAAAGCATCGAGGACCTGGTCAAAGTGCCCAACATCAACTCATCCCTGCTGGACCGTATCCGCTTTCAAGTGTTCGTGGAGCGCTCCAGGACACCATCCACCAACACTAATGGAGGGTTCACGCACCCGAGCCCCACGTCCTTCAGTGTCCAAAGCGATGAGCAGGACGTCCTGCTCGGTGGACCCCCGCTCGTCACCTCTGTCCGGCCGTGCGTGGAGCCTCCAGCGAGCACGCGTGATGGGAAGCCCGTGGTGCGTTTGGCCACCTGGAACCTGCAGCGCTGCTCCAGCGAGAAGGCGAACAACCCGGGGGTGAAAGAGGTGGTCTGTATGACCCTACTAGAAAACGAGTGAGTAAACTTACATCACATTTTAATTGCTCTATACAATAATGCCGTTTTACACTTAAAAACCGTAAAATACCCTCATCTTAGTTTTTAGTATTATAAAAATGCCATATCTTGGATTTGGTTTGTGGGCATGTTCCATGGTAATTCAGTGCGTTTCGGATGTGTATTCCACCTTCATTACCGTGGTTTGAAACATTCACAATGTGCACTTCATATCACCACTGTACAACCACTGAACTTCTCTGTAGGTATTTGGTCATTCTGAGCAGTTTAGCACAGATATTGAATATGTATTATAATAGATTTATATTCCCCAGTTGATTAATCAAAGTACTTTAAGAGAATAGATTTTCAATTTTTTAAATGTTTTATATAACATTTTTATTTAATTTATATTAAGTGAAGACAGGGTTGAAATTAGACTTTGTTGACATATTGGAGTTAAAGTTAGTTTTTAGCAGTGCTGGTTTTGGATGTATTTTGCCCATTGGGTTTTAAAAAAGCTTTTGCTATAATACATAAACCAAACCAAACAATGTGACACAAAAACAAAAAACACAAAAACATGTCCCATGCAGATTTAATGAGGGAAAGAACCACAATCCCATGAGGCATTGGGAATGACATAATAAAATAAAAATTGACTGCAAAATATAAATTTATTAATTAATAAAGTTATTGCTTGGATCTATAGAAACAAAGTATTTTAATTGCATGTTTATTGCACAATATATACCTGCTTGTACACAAATGACATGGATTCCTATTTTAAAAACAGATAATAGTTTTGAGTGTGTAGAGAAACTGACTGGGTTATGTCATTTGCAGTGCTTCAAAGGAGTAGTTGGAACCGAAGGTATCTTTTAGTGCTCATTATTTCCTACAGTGTCATGGACGATCTTTTTTTCTGCACAAATTCCAGTATTAAATTTGATTATTAAAAAAAAAAGTAAAAAAAAAAAAAAGGTTAATAAATCAGGTTCTGCAAAATCTTATATATAATTAATATTCTTAGAGCTCACAAGTCTGCCTTTAAAGATTTATCCGTTACTGTTAATAATTTTGGCTGTGGCGACCCCAGATTAATAAAGGGACTAAGCCGAAAAGAATGAATGAATGAATGAATGTTAATAATTTTCCTATTTTCCTACTTTTTGTGCTCTGTTTTCATTTAACTCTACAGGCGGAAATAGTTCAAGAATAGTAGAACAAACACTGTATTTTGGTACTTTTCATTAGTTTAAAAGGAGATATTTTATGGAATATAAAATAGCCCAAAATTCAAAATAACTATCAAATCACAGTCCACAGTTTGTCACTCTTTGGTTTCTTTTAATTATTTTATTTTCATCCAGCAGGATATTATTAGATATTGAAATGATCCAGTTTGTTCATCAAATTCTGTCAGCATTCTTTGGGCCTTTTGACAAGGATTGAATTGTAAGGTTTGTCTCTCCCAACTCTTTTACTACTTTTTTGTAGCTTGTAAGATTGTATAAAATACAATGCTATGTGTGTAGCAGTACTGGATCAGCATTTGGGCTTTACTGGATGTCTGACTGCACCTTATCAGATTTCCACAGAACCTCTCTGCCTATTTTTTTTTATTGTTGAATGACTCTAGAAGATAAATGTTTATACTGCTGGCTGTTTTATGGTCCCCCCCCCCACACACACACACACATACTGTATTTCAGTCAGGTACGTGCCCTCATTCTTGTCATGACTTTGGGAGGGTTGTTATGTAAGACTGCGTGTGTGTGTGTGTGTGTGTGTTGATGGGGATTGAAGTTGTAGTAAGAAGGATCTTCTTATCAGCAGGGAGAATATAGTGTTAGGAATTGCATCAGTGCTGAAAGCTGTACACTATTCAACTGCCATGCATGCAATACAACACCCCATTACAGCAGCAATTCTTAACCCAGAGGCTAAAGTAACATAAAGTAAAGGAACATATTCAGGGCATTTGGAAAGATCTCTAATTGGCTTTATTAATCAGATAAAATACAAATACTGCCACACTGTAAAATTAACATGGTAACCATAATATAAGTTAAATCAATTAACCTGAGTCATTTAGCCTAAATTAACTGTCCTCAACTGACTTAAAACAGCTTTTATAACTTAAATTAGGTAAAACTAATTAATTTTAAAAGCATATGTGGTCATGCCTTATTAATCTATATAATTGATGATACTGATAACATAAAATGTGTTTTTATTAAGACTGATTAAACTGCTTAATATATCAGTGATAAACATTTCTAAGCAGAGTTGATATTGTTAATATATTTATATTAATATACATACAGTATAACAAAGGGTCTCATTTAATACGTTTTACTTATTAAAAAAAAAATAGGAACACCTGAAACCAAATGTACGCAAAATACACATACTCCTGCCTGCCTTATATTCCATGTTATATAGTAATATTTAAACTTAACAGACATTATGCCTGTTATGTATCTATGATTACCTTTCTCTATACTGTATATATTTATTTTATAGTACAATATAATTGGTATTATTAATGAAATTAGATATTTCATCTTAAATATATTTCAGGATATGCAATTTAAGAGTAAGAAAAGAGCTGCAAGATTTCTTTGAACAGTGCAGATATATGCGTGTGAATAGTGAAAGGCAATATTGAATCTGTTTAATGTGTATAAATCCGAATCATTGACGTTTATTAGCAAATGAGACCAAGTGTGATTCAGTGTTCCTTGAGTCTAGGCTTCTGTTCACATTAACATGCATTTTCAGTGATCCGTTCAGAAGCGGTGAAGTGGGAAACGCTTGCTTAAAGTACCCATCATTCTACCTCGCAAGGTCATATGCAGATACTTTCCTAATATTGCTGTGCTAGAATTATTCATTTTGAAGGACCAGCATATCGCAGCATTTAAAAACTCCAGTCAGCTTACTAAACAGCTTCAATCATCTCTCAAGGTCAGTTTTTCATTGTTGGTGTCAGGATTTTTTTTTTTTTTTTTCAGGAGAAAAGAAGAACTTGGATAGGTTTTCAAGTAAGCCGTATCAAAAATACAATGTTAAAACAAACCTTAAATTTGAAATGATTTTGTACAGTTCAAATCAGCAGTTCTGTTAGTTATTTCTTCAGTGTCTGCCCCCATTTCTCTCACACATGACTCTGAGTATCACTCTTTTGCTTTCTAGGGCAAATCCTGGATGCTAGTGACAACAGGAAATTTTAACCAGAATTTTTAGAATATATTGATTATAAAAGGCGATTATTTACTGGGAAAACGATATTATCTGTTGACTACAGTTTAGTCTGTGACAAGCCTTGAGAAACTTTAGAATCAATACAGTCTGTCCAGTACTTTGACCTTTTGACTAGATAACCATGAAAACTCGTTTAACTGACAGACCGAATTTGGGGCAAGACAATAGTTTTGAACAGATGAATGAAGATTTACAGGAATGTCATGAATTATTTTCTGCCATTATTAATGACAGTTGGATTCACTCAATATTATCTCAATTATTTGCTAAAACATTAATGCTGACATAAATGCACTCAAAATAAACTTTACAACAGTTTGGGGCCTTTTAATTTAAATTATTTTTTTTTTAAGAAAAAAGAAATGTGCCTTTTCTTAAAATGATTTCGGAAGGATCAAATTATACTTGAGAATGGTTACTGATTCATCATTGACAGACAAAAAAACCCCTATTTAACTTATCATAAATTATTACATTTCAGAAAATTAGCGCTTCTTGCATGTTTGATCAAATAAAGTCAACCTTATTTCAAATAATAGATTTTCGTCCCACACTTTAAAAAGTCCAATTTTTTTCAACTTTAAAAAGCCCAACATTTGAACGGTAGTCTATTATAGTAGGCCACAGATGCATCACTCTAATATAACACCTTTTTGTCTGATTTTGTAGAACAACTATAGCCCAACTCTCAACAAGCCACATGATTTGCAATATCATTCATCTCCAAATCCAAACGGCAACAGAGTTAAATACTTCAAGTTGCAGGAAAACATTTCTATCAAGGAGTCACTGTAGGTCACTCAACGCCGCCCCATCTTCCATCATCACTGTCACGATCAGTACTGCTATGCAACACAACACAAGTCTCCTTAAGCTACTTATCTGATCTGTGTTGGTCTGTTTTGTCAAATTAAATGCTGTCCAGTAGACAACCGATCTGTTGTCAGTGTAAAAGAACAGATTTAAACCCACAGTTCTTGAGATGATAGGTTAAAATCCTTTAACACAGGGCGGAGGAAGCCGTCAGACGGCCGGATCAGAGGTTACTCTAGTTCACTCAGAAAAAACTAAGTGTTCGCAGAGACGCCCTGTAGTAACCTCTCCATACACACACTAAGCCAAACAATATGACTCATATCTGTCAGCGTCAGCTTACTTTTTGAATTGCCACATGTTTAGTCTACACGGTGCTGTACCACATCATGATGACCCATCTACAAAAAAAAAGTTTCAGATCTCTAATCTAATCTAATGTATTATTGCTTTGTTTTGATTGGAGACTGAAACTATATCTTAAATTTTTTTGCGGGGGAGCAAAAGTACGTGCAAAAGCAAATATTTTTACTTATATTTCGATCCCCTGCTGCTGTGTATTTACAGTTTTATCATTTAGCAGATCAAACCAGACCAAAACAACTTACAAACAAGGAGTATGAATAGGGATTTATGATGTACGATATCATAAAATATCTCTTTATGAAGAATGTCTTAATATATTCCTCCTTGTGGCGTCACGGTGGCGCAGTGGGTAGCACGTTCGCCTCACAGCAAGAAGGTCGCTGGTTCGAGCCTTGGCTGGGTCAGTTGCCGTTTCTGTGTGGAGTTTGCATGTTCTCCCCGTGTTCGCGTGGGTTTCCTCCGGGTGCTCCGGTTTCCCCCACAAGTCCAAAAACATGTGGTATAGGTAAATTGGGTAGGCTAAATTGTCCGTAGTGTATGTGTGTGAATGAGTGTGTGTGGATGTTTCCCAGTGATGGGTTGCAGCTGGAAGGGCATCCGCTGCGTAAAACATATGCTGGATAAGTTGGCGGTTCATTCCGCTGTGGCGACCCCGGATTAATAAAGGGACTAAGCCGAAAAGAAAATGAAAGAAGAAATTCCTCCTTGTATTATAAGATTTTTTGAATAAAAGCATCTACTAAATCAACACAAAGTGCTAGTATTACAAAGTTTCAGACATTAAGCTAGAACATGTTTTATTTAATTTCTGGAAGACTTAAGAGATAAATCTTCAGTTGTCTCTATTAGCACGGATTCTGTATCCTGGATGGGTATGGGAATACTACAGTCGTGGCCAAAAGTTGAGAATTACATAAATATTGGAAATTGAAAAAGTTGCTGCTTAAGTTTTTATAATAGCAATTTGTATATACTCCAGAATGTTATGAAGAGTGATCAGATGAATTCCATAGTCCTTCTTTGCAATGAAAATTAACTTAATCCAGAAAAAAACTTTCCACTGGATTTCATTGCTGTTATTAAAGGACCTGCTGAGATCATTTCAGTAATCGTCTTGTTAACTCAGGTGAGAATGTTGAAGAGCACAAGGCTGGAGATCATTATGTCAGGCTGATTGGGTTAGAATGGCAGACTTGACATGTTAAAAGGAGGGTGATGCTTGAAATCATTGTTCTTCCATTGTTAACCATGGTGGCCTGCAAAGAAACGTGTGCAGCCATCATTGCGTTGCATAAAAATGGCTTCACAGGCAAGGATATTGTGGCTACTAAGATTGCACCAAAATCAACAATTTATAGGATCATCAAGAACTTCAAGGAAAGAGGTTCAATTCTTGTTAAGAAGGCTTCAGGGCGTCCAAGAAAGTCCAGCAAGCGCCAGGATAGTCTCCTAAAGAGGATTCAGCTGCGGGATCGGAGTGCCACCAGTGCAGAGCTTGCTCAGGAATGGCAGCAGGCAGGTGTGAGCGTATCTGCATGCACAGTGAGGCGAAGACTTTTGGAAGATGACCTGGTGTCAAGAAAGGCAGCAAAGAAGCCACTTCTCTCCAAAAAAAATGTCAGGGACAGATTGGTCTTCTGCAAAAAGTATGGCGAATGGACTGCTGAGGACTGGGGCAAAGTCATATTCTTCGATGAAGCCCCTTTCCGATTGTTTGGGGCATCTGGAAAAAGGCTTGTCCGGAGAAGAAAAGGTGAGCGCTACCATCAGTCCTGTGTCATGCCAACAGTAAAGCATCCTGAGACCATTCATGTGTGGTGTTGCTTCTCATCCAAGGGAGTGGGCTCACTCACAATTTTGCCCAAAAACACAGCCATGAATAAAGAATGGTACCAAAACACCCTCCAACAGCAACTTCTTCCAACAATCCAACAACAGTTTGGTGAAGAACAATGCATTTTCCAGCACGATGGAGCACCGTGCCATAAGGCAAAAGTGATATCTAAGTGGCTCGGGGACCAAAACGTTGAAATTTTGGGTCCATGGCCTGGAAACTCCCCAGATCGTAATCCCATTGAGAACTTGTGGTCAATCCTCAAGAGGCCCACTAATTCTGACAAACTCCAAGAAGTGATTATGAAAGAATGGGTTGCTATCAGTCAGGATTTGGCCCAGAAGATGATTGAGAGCATGCCCAGTCGAATTGCAGAGGTCCTGAAAAAGAATGGCCAACACTGCAAATACTGAGTCTTTGCATAAATGTCATGTAATTGTCAATAAAAGCCTTTGAAACATATGAAGTGCTTGTAATTATATTTCAGTACATCACAGAAACAACTGAAACAAAGATCTAAAAGCAGTTTAGCAGCAAACTTTGTGAAAACGAATATTTGTGTCATTCTCAAAACTTTTGGCCACATCAGTAAGGACCAGTGAATGAGAAGGTTCTGGAAAGTAGTTTTGTGTCTCTGTTTGATGTCGAGTTCTCCGGTTTTCCTCACAGTCCAAAGATGTGGTATACTGTAGGGGAATTGGATATAGTAAAGTGGCCATAGTGTACTAGTGAGAATATGAGAGTGTGTGGGTGCTTCCCAGCACTGGGTATTCGCAAGTGTCGGGTTGCGAAAGAGAAAGGGCATCAGCTGGTAAAAAAGTATGACAGGGTAATTTGAGGTTCATTTCGCTGTGGCAACCTCTGATGAAGAAGCGAATATGCCGAAGGAATGTGATTGTTATTTTCTTCTGCTCATGAGTAACATTTATTAACAGTTTTAGAAGTCTGCAAAAATAATTGTTTGAGCTGGTCGTCTAAATAATGGTACAAAAACCAGTATATGAGCAGAGTAGCATACTGTTACTGTATGCATATAAACTACTAACAAGTCAATAAAAGTCACATTGGTAAACTACATAAATAAGCTGAAAACAGCATTTACAGCATGTCATTGGTTGTTGTAGATTACTTTTGTGTAGGTTGTTGATTATAGCCATATAAAATCTATTGTTTCTTTTTAATTTTTCAGTAACAGTCTATCAGCAGTTTAAAGCCCTACTTATGATTTATTTGTTCATTTTGTTCGAAAACTGACTATAAATTCCATATGTTTTCAGTATTGCAAAATCATAAGGCCTTCGTCACACATGCCATCACGAGGCTTTAGTTTTTCCCTGGAGTCTCACATATTTCACACCTATCTTCCGCCTCCTTCTGTTTTTTGTTTTTTTATTTCCCCAGAGAAACCCCAGTCATTTTTATGGCCCAAACGTAGTTATATGAATAATCACATCAATGTTTTGTTTCAAGGTTGTCCAGATGCCAGATCTTGTAGAAAATGCGCTGACTGCTGAACCTACTATTCATTTGCTCTGTTGATTTCTGTAAATGCGGGAAGTAGAGTCTACCATCAGTAGTAGAAAAGAAAGGAGAAGTGTCAGTTGGTGTTCTTTTTATTATTATTATTATTATTATTATTATCATCATCATCATTAATAATTATTTATTATGCATGTACTCCAGCCCCCTAACACCTCCAATCCTCTGTGCATACAGTCTGCACTTGAATTGTGAACACAGATGCTCGACATGTTCACACATTTGTTCAGTGTTAGTGATTTTTCTCTCCAAAAGTTATGTAGTGATAAAAATGTCTTTGTACTCATTTAGACTGGAGTAGAGTATATCTATCATTCCCCTCTGTCTCTCTCTCTTTCTCACACACACATGCACAGAGGTTTGTTTTTGTGAATTATGAGGACATTACATAGGTTTCCATTTGTTTTTATACTGTACAAAGTGTATTTTCCACTGCCATACCTTATCCCTAAAACCAACCATCACAGGATACCATGTACAGTTTTTCTTTCTGAAATAACTTGTGATTTAATAAGCTTTTTGAGAAATGAGGACATCAGCAGTGTTCTCATAATTCACCCCCTTCTTGTAATACCTGTCATACCCATGTCGTTACACACATTTGAGTCCTGATATGTCACAAAAAACATACACACAAACTTACACACTCAACAGAAGCTTTTGTTGTTTCTGCCGCCTTCAGTAGTTTGTGGATGTTTTTGTTCTATTTCCTCTGTTTCTTTTCAGACTGTGAAACAACAGCCTGGCTCCGTGTTCACACCCAGTGGACAGAATAATAACAATTACACTTTTGGCTCTATTTCTCAGGATTAAGAATTTGAGCACTAGTAATATTATGCCTTCAGCACACACCAGCAACATTGATGTACATTGGATGTCAAGTGTCAGTTTTGCAAGAGTTTTAATTTTTATTGCAAAACCGTGTTGTGAAAGGTTTCATTGCAACCTTTTAAAGCGGCAGTCCACCAAAAAATAAACATTCATGTCATCTTTCTGTGAGAATTTTCTTTTTTGGGAGAACTGTCCCTTTAGGGTGTTGACATGTGTTTGGGGTTGATTAGAATGAGAGATTGTGAGAAAGAGGCAGTTGCTGTCGATCTATCCCAAAGACTGACCTCAGGGTCACAGACACGCTTGGATCAAAGTCATCATTTTCAGTTCCCTGGAAACCTTTCCATTTATGCTGACACAACGCAGCAGTGCAGCATTATTATATAAACAAGTTTGGAAGTAGCACAATATGACAGGATGTGAAGACGTATTTGCTGTGTATGTGTGTGTATAGGACAATTTTCCATCCACTTCCTTTAGTGCTATAATGAACTGCCAAACACACTGAGAACTGCAGACTCACCGGTTACACTTTGACAGAGTTGGACCTTGTCTGTATTCTTCAAAAGTCATGTTCTTATTGATTGAACCGTCCCTAAAGCTGTATTAGCACAGGGCAGTTTGTTTTGCTCTTTATGGTTTGTTCTTCACACCTTCAGAATTGTCTAAGAAAACGAATGATGTCTATTTGCAATTAGCATTTCTATTGTTGTTCTATTGTCTTCAATTATTTGAAGTCTTTCACATGATTAAACATGCAGGTTTTTGAAGTTGATCGCTAATTGGCAGATATATTTGGAAGTATTTATATATAATATCACACAAATAGGCCTCATGCTGAAAACGACTAGCTGTCTCTTGACTTTTGTCAAGACGTTGACGTTTGACGTTGTCTCTGGGTTTAGGTCTTGTTTGGTTTGAGATCAAACTTTGGTTTTATGTTGTACAGCATTTACATACTGTAAACATGACATGAGATATCATTGTATGGTCTTGTTAGCATGTGACTGTAGTGCTATATGCTGCACGTGACCTTTGACATTTTCTGTAACATGCAAAAAAGAGAGTTGTTTACTTTTGTGAAAGTATGTTAATTTTCCTGCTTAGTATAATTTTTGTAGTATTTATATATGGTATTTGATAATAATAATAATAATAATAATAATAATAATTCTCAATAAATATGCACAAAAAAAAATATCTGTAACGGGCAAACACTTTTTCACACCACTGTATGTATAAAATCACTTTATAAAATACATTTGATGTGGACCCCAAAATTGAATAATGTGTCTTTTGTAAAACATTTACAGCAGAAGCTGATTTTGTTTTTATTTACATTTTAAACAAATAATACATCAGCTACATTGAACAATGTGTTTTAATTGGCTTCAAAGACAGTTGAGTTTGACAACCTCTCACTCAGTGTAATCACAATCACATCACAAGGCCATACAGAATGATTAAATTACAGTGAAAGTGTGAGAATAGTGTAGTCAGGTTATAAGGAGCATCATGTTATTTGTTGAGCAGTAGTGTTTGTTTCACTGCTGAGATCACAATCTGCTAGGCTACTGATTCATTTTACTCTGTATTAATGCATGATAATCTGCAGTAGATTCACTTTTCATTTGTAGGTTGAGTAATGTAATCCTTCACATTTCTTTATCTTGTTTGTGGTCTTGTTGCATAGTTTGAGGTAAATTACTGCATTGTTCAATTCTGAGAGTCCAGTTTCCTACTTGGAAAAGTGCAACAGAGCACCACTTGTTGGATTTCCTACTTAGAAACTTGTTTGTAAACCCCCAGCTTTAATTTGTAGGTTTGAATACAAAGCTAGTTACAGGACTAATGCTAAACTATCCCTTTTAAGCAAATAAAATGTATTGGTGAGTCATTATTGTAATAATAGAAGCTCTTTGACAGATGTGTGTAAAACACTGTAAATGGCCTGCAAAACAAAAAGAATCCACAATCTTTTGATATATAGGTTGCATGTTTATTTCTGTTTTTTTTTCCTTGAAACGGGCATTAGGTAAGCTATGATGCAAAAACATTTTTTGTTTAGCTTCTGATTGTATACAATGCTTGTTTGGTGCTCAACCAATTCAGTCCATAGTGAATCAATAAGAAGGAACTTTGATCAGCTTTGTTTCACATTTCACATTCAAAGAATGTGTTTACATAGAGCGCACAGAAGGAAAACACATGCATCTCGTTTATTTAAAGAGGTTAGACCTGGTGATACTTGCAATGAAAAATACACTATTCTTATTTGACCTATACTTTCTTAAAAAAAATACAAAAGTAAGTGATCGTACTACACTATATTTTAAATGGGTAAAACATAAAGGCGTAAAGCATTGACTAATGTGAACCAAATAACAAATTGAACCTTATTTTAAATAAATATTGTAGATGAACATAAACTATAAATGTGCATTTCAGTTTCTATAGTCTAAAAAGGTATAAGAGTCTTACATTATGTACTATATTATATCAGTAGACAAGTTATCATATGAAATTAACACCTGTTTATTGTTTATGAATACTGGTATTATGCTTAAAAAAATTTATTGAATTTTTATGCAGGTTATTTCAGCAGGTATTCACTCCCTACTCGATCATAGTTGTGTATACAAAAAAAGTTAAAGCCATTTGGTTCTAATGAATGTCATCTGTGTAGGTTATATAATAATTTTACTGTGTGTTTTGTCTATTAATGTTTATGAGACTTTTAGTATTATTATTTTATGAGCAAGCAACTGCTTGCTTTTTAACCATAAGGTTTATTGATCTAAGTTTTGATAACTGGTCAAAGGTTTGAAAAGATCAGGTTTTATAGCACACTCATTTACATATAAAATAAAAACACACACACAGGTAATGTGCTTATCTATGAGGGAACAGGGTGTTGTCTGAATGTTTGTTCTCAAAACAGGATCTGTGTAATCAGCTTCGACATTAACTGCAAAATACAGCTTAATTCTCATGCATCTTGTTTTCTGTTTTTCTCTTCCTTGAACAGTCACTGCAAATGTATTTGTGACATCAGGAAGGCTTTATTTTATTTTATTAAAGAACTAAAGACCTAAGTTGTAGTAATTTTTATTTATATAGTGCTTTATACTATATTATATAGACTGTTACTTTAAATGAATGAGCAGAAAGACGATTAAAAAGCCATAACTATATTTCAGTTTGTTGGAACTTCAGTTTGGTATTTCAAGCAGGAAGTAGAATAGTGGTAAAATGCTGGTGAAATTTTAGTTAGTTCAAAACTCATTTAGTCATTCAGACATTCATCTGTTGTGGGAAAGATGTAGATTTACTGCAAATAATTCTTGTAGACTTGACTTATCAATGTCCTCTCTGACCGTGTCCTCACTGTGTCTGACTGTGTTAAGGCTGTCCTCTGTTCATGACAACCATCTGCTTTTGTACAGGCCGGATCCAAGATTGTGAACCCTGGGATAAGGAGACAGTCTTTTTTTAAGATGTATTCCCAGTTCCGATTGACCTGATTAATGCAGCCTAAGAATCTCTTTGGAGATATGCATTTTAAAGTTTTGTGTTTTTGTGTGCAAAGAGATGTCTTTTAATGTAGATTTAAACCGACAGTGTGTGTCTGCCTCCTGAACTGTCATTGGAAGGCTGTTCCAGAGTTTAGAGACCAGATATGAAAACGATCTACCACCTGTAGACAATTTTCTTTAATTGCAGCTGTATTGAACGTGATGGACATAAACGGCTGAAAAACAACAAAAGTTTGCTCAAATACTGGGTAGCCAAGCCATTCATGGCTTTATAAGTAATCTGTAGGAGGTTTAATATGGAACCAATGCAGACAGAACTGGCTAACATGATCATATTTCTTAGTTCTAGTAAGCACTCTAGCTGCTCTGTTTAAACCATTTTGAAGTTTTATTTATTAGGCCTGCAGGTAGTCTGATATTATTGTTTTGTCTTTTAAGTACTAAAAGACTGCATGACATCTTTTTCATGACATCATTGCTGCATTCTGTTCAACTCAGAGTGTCCAGTTTTCTACTTGGAAACATGCAATGGGTGCTTATTAAATTTCTTACTGGGAAAACATGGATTTGCAGGTGTGAACACACATCTAGTTACGAGGTTAATGCTAAACTATCCCTTTTAAGCAAATAAAATGTATCAGTGAGTCCATTGTTACAAGAAATGTGAAGCTCTTTAACAAATGTTTTCAAATGCAGATACATGTAAAACATTGTAAATGACCTTCGAAACAGAAGAATCCATTATCTTTTGAAATAAGGGTAGCATGTTTATTTTATTTATTTTACTTGTTTAAAATGAGTATTTGGTAAGCTAAGATACAACAATGCAAAAACCTTTGAACTTTTGATTGTATACAATGGTTGTTTGGTCCTGAGCATAGTGAAGTAATAAGAGGGAAGCTGGATGTTCATTAGGATGTTCAATTGTTTTACATTTTTTTACATGCAAAGAATGCATTTACATAGAAGGCACAGAAGCAAAACACATCTCGATTAATTCAAGAAGATAGAAACTGGCTGACTTGGTCTTGTAAAACTAAATGAAGATGGTTTAGGTGAAAAAAATCATTGGCCTAGAGAGATTTGCAATGTTCTTCACATTACACTATCATTGGTTGAATGTAAAGTTCACTCAAAATTTTCATTTTGTTGTAATTTAGTCACCCTCAAGTTGTTTTGAACAATGTGATAGTTTATTTTTGTGTAAAGAATATTTTGAATAATGTGGATATGTAAATGGTTTCATTTTCAGTTTCAAAGCATTTATTGATCATTTTTATCCCCATTTATTCCTTGGTGAAAGATTTTTGATTTAAGATTTGTGTCTGCATTAAATGAACAATCAAATTGGCATATTATGGGTACATTTACATATATTATTTTCATATTTTATTCAGATAAATTTGTTATTTTGCTTAATGAAAGTATATCTAGACAGCAGGTTATCACTTTCTCCTCAGAGTTGTAAAATACAGAGTAGTTAAAGCTGATTGGTAGTCATTGTGAAAGTCATTTGTGTTTTGGTTATATAATAATTGTACTGCAAGTAAAGATTTTTATTGTTATTTTATGAGCGAGCAGCTGCTTGCTTTTCAATCATAAGGTTTATTGGTCTAAGTTTTGTTAACCGATCAAGATTTGGAAAAACAATGCTTTGTATAAAGTTTTATAGCATAAACATTTATGTATAAAACACACAAACACACAGACACGTGCTAACCTATGAACAGGGAACAAGGTTTCTTAAAAACAGGATCTGTGTAAGCTTCAGCATTAACTGCAAAATGTATGAACCAATGTATGAAAATGTATGAATCATGTAATGAACAAAATTAAATATTTTTGTTTTAGTATAGATACTAATACCAATTGTTTGTATAAGACCTGCACGATTTATCAAAGGCAATTGTGTGCACATTTTGTTGGTAAAGTTGGTTCTATAATCAGTAGTAAATCTCCAGTACTTGCTTTCAGATTGAGCAGTGTTTACTACGGAGTTGTAGTTAACTGACAAGCTAAATCGTGTTCATTGACACAGATTATTTTAATTGTGCAATAATGAAATAATGAAGATAACCTTTCTGCAGGAATGACCGCTGTTTGTTTAGCTTCTCAGTGAACTTCAGCTCTGTTACTTCTTCATGAAAAAATACCATATGCACCTCTGTAGTCTGCTGTTGTTGTTTTGCTTTTTAAGTACTGAAAGTCGGACATCACAATTTCCAAAGGTCTGAAAGCTGAGAATCTTTAGTTGTTTGTTAAAAACAGTTCTGTAAACATCCCCTAATATCTGAAAATGTCTTGAACATGTTATTCAAATATCGTACCTTACATATATGTTAAAATAAAAAAACCTCATTGACTTCAGGATGATAGAAACAGAAGTGTTAAAATACAACTTGTTTGGCCTACAAAACTACATAGTTGACCTTATAGATCGTTATAGAAATGAGGTATTTTAACATTTAAAAATGGCACGTGAAGTGAGCTTTAGGATTTGTGGCTTTGTGTTTTGCCATTTAGAGAAGTGATCATGAGGGCAGTGAACTCTGGGAAACCCTGACGGATTGTTCTGTGCCTCCTGACAGTACAGAATAATTGATTTGTGTTCATAGTTGGTCTCTGAGCTCTTCTCATCCATGACTATTCTGTGGCTCCAGTTTGCAGTTAAAGAGCTCCAGTGTAGATAAACATTCCGGTGTAAACAAACCTCAGAACCATTCAAATACAGTGTTGGTAGCATAATCTGATGAGTAGGATACAATGTCAGGACACAGGTCGAGAGGATCGCTAACATTTTCTCTAGTTCACCTATGAAAAGATCAAAAACAAGTTCTGTGCTAATATGCAGTGTACATTTTGAATAAAAAATTAATCTGTAATATACCCTCCTCAACATGCCATTTATATTGATAGATTCATATTGAAACCTGATCTGCGCGATTATGCTTGAATCCTGACTCTTTTCAGTCATCCATTCAGTTTCCGCTCTGTCCTGCCATCTGCTCATGAATATTCACAAGTTTGCAAAGCAGTTAAAAGGATAGTTCACCCAAAAATGAAAATGTACTCACCATTTACTCACACTTAAGTGATTGTACATTTTTATGATTCTTTCTTTTCATCTGTTGAACATAAAACTAGATATTCTGAAGAATGTTGTGAGGTAAAAAGCCATTGAAATCTGTGATGGGAACAAAAAATACTATGGAGGTCAATGGCTGTTTTTTTGTTGTTGTTGTTGTTGTTTTGTTTTTTTCCAGCAGCATTTTTCCCAATATCTTTTGTGTGCAGCAGAAGAAATAAACTGTAGAGGATGTGTAAATGATGACAATCCCATTAAAATGAATGTTGGAGTGGGAATGATTGTTTAGCAGATCATTCTAATGACTTTTGTGAAGATGGGACAGTGTCACAAAATATTGGGGAAACTATTTGTTGTACATTTGCTGTTGTACATTTTGTTGTATATTTTATTATTATTTTATATATTATTTCAGAGCCAAAATTAGTATTGATAAAGTGAGATTTGTTAGACAATTAAAAAAAGCATATCTATTACAGTGTCCACAAATTGTTGAAATTAATTATACATTTATTTTTTCTACATATTGCTTTTTGATGTCCTTTTTCCACCTGTAATGGTGTTCTGGACTGAAAATAAAACTAGCAAAAATTATTTTCTTTAAAGTAAATCTGAAATAAAATAAGCATTGATTTGATTAATTAATGTAATACTCAACAGGCCATAATTAATTTATTAACTGACTATTATAAATTGGTGCATTTCTTTTATTATATGAAAAGCTTAGAAATTAGAACTGTAGCTTTGTCAACCAACTGAAATAAAATAAATTTAAATTAAAATACAAAATTACTAAACACTAAAGCTGAAAAGAGGTGACACGGTGGCTCAGTGGTTAGCACTGTCACGCCACAGCAAGAAGGTTGCTGGTTCGAATCCCGGCTGGGTTAGTTGGCATTTCTGTGTGGAGTTTGCATGTTCTCCCCATGTTGGTGTGGGTTTCCTCCGGGTGCTCCGGTTTCCCCCACGGTCCAAAGACATGCGGTATAGGGGAATTGAATAATCCTTAATTGGCCTTAGTGTATGTATGTGTGTATGGGTGTTTCCCAGTACTGGGTTGCAGCTGGAAGTGCATCCGCTGTGTAAAATATATGCTGGATAAGTTGGCGGTTCATTCCGCTGCGGTGACCCCTGATGAATAAATGGACTAAACCAATAGAAAATGAATGAATGAATGGATAAAGCTGAAAAGGTTATTTAAAGCTGAACTGTAATCTTATAAATAAACAAATAAATAAATAAGCGAATAAATAAATCTAACATTAAAAAGGAAGAGCTTAAATTGAATAGTAAAATAAAAGAATTGCTAATGCAAATAAATGTGATATAAATATATATAATAGGATATAAATAATTATAAAATAACGCATTTCTGGACAAAGTAAATTCCAAAAAGTTGTTTATTTAGCTAAAAATGTATCACAGAAGCTTGGTTAAAGGCTCAAGTGTGTCCTGGAAAGTTTTGTGTAATTATTTATAAGGGATAAAACAAAGCATGTCCATGTGTTCAGAGGACAGTGAGTTCTTGATTTTGTCAAAAGAGCTGCTGACCTTCCTGTACAGTTGGCTTCTGTATCAACATTTTTTGTTGTGATTAATTGCTGAAACATTTATCATGATATATGGTATTACAATATTGATGTAAGCTGTGAAAAACTTTAGCAGTTATAATAACAAAAAATACTTAGAAAGCTAAGATTGATAAATGCTTTTGTTGCCTTTGTTAACTGATGTTAACAAATGGAAACTTACTGTACAGATTTAATGCACAAAAGGTCTATAGATAGTCGCAGAATTTTCAATGTTGTAGGTCAGATTAATGTGAAAATTGTCATGTTTGAAAATAAATATTAAGTCTTTAAGCATTTAGTGCTGTGATGAACAACCACTGGAAAACAACAGTCTGAATATTCTTAAGACACTCAAAGTTAAAATTATTAGATAATTATTCACTGCGTTTTGAAGTTCCCATGGTATAAATATTGTCCATGTTCATTTTCATGATATATTGAATATCAGCATATGTCTATGGTACAGGGGTTGATCAGTGAGCCATTTTCAGATTAGGTTATTCAACTTTTTTTAACATTTGGACGTCCCACACACATTATCATATGACATCTTAAGTTCAAACTGATTTTAATGAGAAGCACTGCTTTGACATTTACACCTGATTGATAAACTAAATATAACTGTAGTATTCACAGAACCATCTGCTCTTTGTTGTATTATATTGTTTGAGCATTAACCAGAAGAAATAATTAGCAAAACAAGCAGCTCAGTGGTTATCAGGGCTGTAAACACAACACTGCATTGTCATTAAGTCCACTGTCATCACCTTGTGTTTGCAATATATATAATTTATGCTGAAGGGACCTGCTATACAGCATTAGGTGAAATAAGTGAGTGTTTTAAAGGAGGCAGTTAAAGATGACAGCCAATGTGCTATTAATCTGTTTGCATGGTCTGATCCAAGCCTTCAATATGTGCCGTCTATTTTTATTGTTCATTTAATTGATTTAATATCCAATTATGTTTTATGTAGTAGTGGTACTGTTGTACTGTAAATCTCACATGGCTTGTTTTTTCTCTCTTTTTCCAGCATTAAGCTGCTAGCGGTTCAAGACTTGGCCGATCGAGAGGCTCTAGACAAGGTAGTGTTACAATAATACAGACAAATACACTTACACATTAGCCTGCAGATAATGTTGTAAATCTTTTTTGCAATAAGAGACCATGCCAGAAGAAACCATGGGACCCCTAATGTTGAAATGGATGTACTTCAAAATGTCATCTATTATGTATCAATTGGTGTTATGTGTTTGATGAC
Source organism: Danio jaintianensis (assembly GCA_903798115.1). Lineage (NCBI taxonomy): Eukaryota > Metazoa > Chordata > Actinopteri > Cypriniformes > Danionidae > Danio > Danio jaintianensis. The sequence continues at coordinate 2,217,647 of CAIGQV010016734.1, forward strand.
ACCTTCACCTCACATTAGTACCATATTAACGTAACCTATTTATTAACACATGCCAAAACCCTTGCCAAAACAAATCTCCTACCATTCAGTTTAAGTAAAAACTTTACCTGGTAAAAACAGACCAAAGAGTACCCCAGAGGGTTTAGTACATTACATCTAGTACACTTGTACCTTTGTCTTGTTTAAACTCCAAACACTTCGTTTTTTCTTTAAACTTTGAATTAAAGTTGAAAATGTGAATCACCTCGTGGCCATTGTGGGCAAGAACTGTTACACTTTGTTGACATTTGAGGTTGACGTGTAGCATGTGACATCAGGTAGCAAGCAGAGTCCGTGTTAATAACCTTACACATATACAAGGCTCAAAACGAAGTTTACACTGTTAAAAGGATTAGCGAAATATGTGAAATATAGTGAAATTAATAGTGAAATATGAAAGATCATTCAGAATTGCAAAAGAAAACTCTAAAATGAGCTTGAGCTAATAATATTAAGTGTGGGAAAAAAAAGCTCATGTCAAACTCTCTCCTTTATTTTTAACCTATTCTTACCTATTCTTTTGCATTTTAAGATGTTGTTTTTATGAGCTACGTCCTTCTGCTCTGGTCCAATGTGACCATGTACATGAAAAGCTGTGTGTGTGTGTGTGTGAGGTCTTCTCTGCACTGTCTGATGCTGGGAATAGACTGATAAAGTAGGTTAGCAGAGCAGCACTTTGTCAGTGTAGGGCAGAATCACTGCGTTTCTCCCTTTTCCTCTTTCATGCTCACACTTTTTTTTTTTTTTGTGGTCTCTCATTAAAAACTAGAGCAGGACTTCTATTTGTCTTTTTAGGACACATTGTGTTGATTTGATGTCACATTGTGGTTAAAGTTTAGACTGGTTGTCAAACCTTTTTGCAACCTTTTTGTGAAATCGATTAGCCTGATCACCCTTGTGCCCTTGAGGTCCAGGGCAGTTGTCAGTGTAAAGGAGTGTACAACCTAAGAGCGATTGTCAATAACAGAGTGACCTGAAATTAATCTATTTTTCCAGTGGCAATTTGAAGTGACATAAGACACAATAAGTGCGTTGCTTTTTTGTGCATTAATTTAAACATTCATTGATAATGGACCATATTATTTTAAGATGTTAAAATGTACTTCTAAATATTAGTGTTTCGATCATGACAGCTCTTAGATAGTAGATCAAGACAGGTGGTGCTGAAGGAGATGGAAGTTTTGAGAGAAATTCCTTACAACACTGAGCCAAAGTATTCAATTCAATTCATGTTTATTTATATAGCACTTTTCACAATATAGATTGTCAAAGCAGCTTAACATAGTTCTAGTAAAGTCCATATGTAAAGTATGTACATATTAACTACATATTAACCTCAACTTGTGGAAAAGGTACTTGTGGTAAACTTTCTTTTTAATAACATGTATTTAAGGTTATTTTAGCATATTAAAAAGAAAACATCAGACTTTAATTTAGTATATTACATTAATTTGTTTAATGAAACGCCATACCTTTTCCTCGTTTTATGATTCATTTCTGGCAACTGCTGCTGATTTATTTTATGCATTTATTTTTGAGTCTGGTATTGAATTTAGTCCATTTTCAGTCTCCTTTTTTATACATTCTATTAGCTTTTTCTGTTTCTTGTTTCTTCTGGGTGCATTTTTTTGTAAGTGAGAGTCATATGGGGTGTGAAAGACATGCGTTTAACCGTGCTTCTGTCTGTTGGTGTTATGCCGCAGTGAACCCGACGTGCCATTCTTTCCTCCAGACTGCATTTGCAAGTGCTGACTGGATGAACAGAGATGGAACGGCATGCTTCTTTGACTTTTGGCCCAGAATGAAATGGCTTGGTGTTCTGAATGTCTCTCTCTGGACTCTTGTTGTCTAACATTAACTCTGTTCAAACTTAATTTGAGGAATAACTGAAATTTACATTCTTTAAAGGCAGGATATTATCTAAATTTGAATGGATTTGTGCCATTTAAAAAAAAAATGGTTGAGCAAATATTAGTTGAATAATCAAAATTCTGTGCTGACATTTTTGTTGTTGTTAGGACTTATTTGGGGGCTTGTACTTTTTAAATAGGCAGGAGAATCATTTTAGGTCACAGGTCAGCAAAAAAAACCAACGTTTGCCTACTGTTAGATCTAGTCAGTAGTGATTTCAACAATCTTTCAGTTTCAACAAATTAAAAAAAAATTTACCTTTGAGGAAAGATAGGCTTTCAGGTTGGAACATATAGTAGCAACAGATATTTTCTTGTTCATTGTGAAGCAAAAGAATAATCGAAACAAAATGTCTTACAGAGACTCAGAGTTTCCCCCAGAATTTTATTTGTTCTACTAGGAGGCCTACGTTACTCAACCCCCCTAATCCTCACTTCCATCCGGGTCACGGCACCAATGTTATCCCTCCGGTTCAACTGCTGTTTCTGGAATTAAAGGGTGGGACACTAAGAAGGATAATATTTTACATTTTTGAACTTGGTTCTATCCATTGGTTATTGAAGTAGCAGGGAATAAAATATAAAAATCTTCAAATTTAAACATGCACTAATGAATCATCAAAATTAGACTTTTCTCCTATATAATTTCTCCTGCTGACTTGTAGGCCTGACGACAGTTTGCTGTTGAGTACACTAAACTAACAGACATGGGGAGAAACCCACAACACTTGAATTTAGATTTGAACATTGCTGGCCTGTTTGTTTGAAGCTTGTCTTGGTTTCCATGGAGTCTGTGGTTTAGCTGTTGCTCTGCTGTAATGCATATTTCCACTGAACTCCTCATGACCAAAGAGACTTCCCTCAGACATCAGAGCGGTGCGTCATCCAGTTCATTAGCGGACAAACAGACCGCTCTTCAAAGAACCTCTCGAAAGGCACACATTCTCCTGTCTCTTTCACTTCCTCTCCTGCAGTCGCATTATATGATCTTGTAGAAATTGTCTGTCATTCATCAAAATTTTATATTATTTTACATTTTGTGCATTTAAGTTTAGCTGCATACCTGTTAAGGGAGCAAATATCATTTAAAGTCTGTTGCTCGGATTTCCCCTTCACTGTATTGATCTTTGTAGTGTGTAGTCAATATGTGGGTGGCATAGGGAACAGATGACTAGAATGACCCTCAGACTCTTTAGGGAAAATATTTCTATATTTGACTATAGTTGCAGGACCAGTCATCTCAGTAATTAGTAAATATTATGATCCCAGCTTATCAGTCGTTATCAGCAGAAAACTTTACCCAAGGAATATGAATGTGATTTACTGAATCTTTCTCATGCTCTCATCTCAAAGGTTCCAGATACAGTGTTTACTGAAAATAGTTACAGGTTATAAACGATTTGCAGTATTTAAATTTGTATAGTACAATATAAAAGAATGTTCAGCTTCTTGTGCAGTTTTTTTTAGCTCTAAAAAGTCACTTTCATTCTTTGAATATCCATAAATTTAGCTAAAAAATATAAAGGGTTAGTTCACCCAAAAATTATTATATATTAATTACTCTCTCTCATTTCGGTCCAATCCCTCGAGACCTTTGTTTGTGTTTGGAACACAAACAAAAAATATTTAGATGAAATCCTAGAGCTCTCTCATCCTCCATTTACAGCAACAGTTCAAAGTTCAGAAAAGGAAAAATATGTTGTCAAAACTTTCCATGTGACTTCGGTGGTTCAACTGTAAACATATGATGCTCCAAGAATGCTTTTGTACAAATTTTCCATGCACAATACAATGTATAGTCATTAGAGTCACCTTGATCTGATGGGAACAATGGTCTTGGGTTTGGAATTACATGAGGGTGAGTAACTAATGAGAGAATTTGTATTTTTGATTTAACAAATTCTTAATGTTTGGTTGAAATATCGCTTTTATTGGGGTGGTCAATTCCTGCCTTTGGAAAATTGAATTAAATCTTTAAAAACTGTAGAAATATTAGATGAAAACTAAAGCAAAAAAAATGGAAGATTTGCCTTGGTAAATACATTTTTTAAAAAGTACTAGATAAGTACTATTAAGTACTAAAACCACTAAAACAGCAAAAAAAAAGCCAAAAAAGCATTAACTTCAAATTGACAGTCCAACCCAATCTCATGAGATATTGTAACTTTCTAATGTTTTTAGCAAACTAGTAGCGAATTCACATGAATGTGTATATATATATATATTTTTTTTTTTTTTTTTTTTTTTGGCAAATTTTATATTCATTATATAGCGCATTTATTGTGTATGGCCATACACCCAAAGCGCTTCACAATCATGAGAGGGGCTCTCTCCACACCACCACCAGTGTGCAGCATCCACTTGGATGATGCGACGGCAGCCACAGGACAACGGCGCCAGTGCGCTCACCACACACCAGCTATTGGTGTAGTGGAGAGACAGTGATAGAGCCAATTCAGTGGATGGGGATGATTTTGAGGCCATGATGGGTAAGGGCCGATGGAGGGAATTTGGCCAGGACACCGGGGTTACACATGGGATTTTTAATAACCACAGAGAGTCATCCGAAAGATGGCGCTCACTGACTTTCCCATTCACTTTTTACTGGGGCATTAGGACTCACACAGACCGCAGGTTGAGTGCCCTCTGCTGGCCTTACTAACACCACTTCCAACAGCAACCTAGTTTTTCCCATGTGGTCTCCCATCCAGGTACTGACCAGGCTCAGCCCTGCTTAGCTTCAGTGAGTAACCGGTCTTGGGCTCCAGGGTGATATGGCTGTGGCCATTCCAAAGTATTAAAAATCAATGAGTGTAAGCGATTGCAGACAATGATTTTCATAGTACCTCATGTTCAACAGCATCATCTCCATCAGCATATGTGGAAATGAATTGATCGGCTTCCTCACGTTGTTTGTGTTATTGTAAATTAGATTATACATGCTGTATCGAGTACATTAGGAAATACAATGGCAAAGCCCTGTGTGGCGTCATCACCTGGCTTTAGTTGCAGTGACTACCTGACACCAGGCTTTCATTGTGCTATTTCCAGAGTTACTGGAAAACTGCAGTGAATGTCTCTGTCCTGCTTACATTCCTCAAGATCAGCTGATGGTGGCCTTCTTCTGTTGAACCTCTGCCTCTGTCCCCTGGTAGCCTGCAGGAAACTCTCCCCCTACTGCTCCTGGTTAATTATAGGACATAACCGGGAGGGTCGGAGGTAATGGGAATGTCAGATGGAGTTATCAGATTTCCCTGCTCCTGCGAGTGTGCTCAGCACATACTCTCTGCTAGTGTAATGTCAGGTTGTGTTTTCTAGAAGATTCACAGATCTGTTTGCAGAGGTTGGTTTTGCTTCTCTGCTGTGAGACATTCACTTATGTATTTGGTTGACCCTTTTAGATTTTTTAAAACTACTTGCATTGCATACATGTTGGTTGGTTGATTGATTTTATTTTTTTATTTTTTTATTTTCTAATTTTAATGTTAATAAAATTTTTTTATTTTTTTTCTAAGTTCGCTGTTGCTTTACATGGGAGGTTTACCTATGACCATGGCATTCACATTTTGCAACAGGAAAGCTGCAAGACAGTCAAAATGCAAGTCCAAGCATCAGAAAGTTGTCTACACTTTTAAGTACACTTATAAGGGAAGTGACCCTAAAATCTTCAAAAAGTACATTTATGTAAGTGCATATCTAATTCCTACTGAATAGGACTGTTCCTCCAAAACTGATTGTTCTGTCATCATATAATCACTATTATATTCTTTCAAACCTAAATAATTTAGGTTATTTAAGGTTACTTTAAGTAATATTTTAAGGTTAATACATTGACAATTAATCTTTGAAATGTTGCTTAACTAAACGGTGTTGCTTGGTTGTTCTGGTGGAGCCTCACAATAGCAAAAAGGCGCATGCATGGAAAAGAAAGCAAATGTTTTACACCAGAAAGACTTGTTAAATAGAGAAGTTAAAATATATATATATATATATATATATATATATATATATATAAATATATAAATATATATATATAAATATAAAAAAGTGGAAGTGAAAAAAACACTTTATTATTTTGCCAATGCATTTCAGCATGCAGGTCTTTAGCAGGCCTGAAAAGTACAAGAAGACACAAAAAATGTTTACTTATTTAAATAACAACAGTCATCACTGCTATGTTATGTATGGTGTATATATGTAAAATTTGTGTTTTCATTGATCAATATTTATATGAGGGGAAAAAAAGTAATGTAATGTTTATGTAAGGGATGCACAGATATTGGCTGATAATGATAAACTTTTTAAATTTGGTTAAGTCAATAATCATACATTCAGTAAAAATCTTCATTATTATATATTTTTTCTGAGCCTGATTACAAGAACAAAATGCAAACAAATACAACTGAAAACTGATTTTATGTTAAAACCTAAATTCGGAAACAAAGAAACATCTAAATCTTTCTTTTCACAAAATCATTTACAAATTCCTGTTTGATTTTCTTGGTGAAAAACACTGCCATCTTTTCTTTCCTCCAGTGTAAACTCTTCTAAAGCCTGCATCTGACATGTCATGTGAAAGGCAAATAAACATAACATTGTAATAATTTATAACATTAAAAAGAAGCATTTGTCAGCTGATATAACAATATACTTGCCAGTATATTGTGCATCACTAATATGATTGTATAAAGAGATGGTGTTTCTTCAGAAATCTTGGAGTAGTGTACATGTTTGCTTGCTTAAGTATAGTGTTTCTGTCATCTAAGAAAATTAGAGTAATCTGCAAAAGAAAGACTAGGCTTAAGAATACTAGTTCAGTAGGGCAAATATACACCCTGATATTATCTAATTGAAATATTTGTCAGCCCCAGTAACCGGTTACAAAGTTTCCAATGCAGTGCGAGGGGTTTATTTAACAATATAATCTGCATGTGCATTATCCTTCTTGTTTTATGACTACTTTCCACATTAGTAAATAATTAGTGATTTTGAGTTTAAATATTTTATTACCTCTCTGAATGTAAAGTTTCCTCAAAACTGTTGCTAGCAAGCAGCTTTTAGACTGGACGAATGAACAAGACAAACATTTAAGGGATGTGGTACTGTCCCTAATAAATATTATATGGCATAAATAATCATGGGGTAAAAATGGAAAAATAGTTTGTATAATATAGTATAATAGTTAGTTAAAAATAGATTTGAGATTAAGAATACAGTTTTAAAATCTAACCGGTTTAGTATTCCAGAAAACCATGTAATAGTAAAAAATGCACAAATATAGGAACAATTTATAATGCATTTTTAGTAGAAATCTTATTGATGATTATATATTTTATTGCATTTCCTATCCTTTGCTGATTTGCTGAAATAAAGTAGTTTTTAATGATAGGTTACTGTGTAATCAATGGTAATACATGCAAGTGTTTCAAGAAAATGATTTTTTTAATTCTGTAGTGGCATTCCTGCTTAATATTAAATGATAGATTTGAGTTTCAGTAAGGATTTGCTTATGCTGGACCATGGAGAACAAGAATCCAAGAAAGTTGCCAATATCAGACAAGTTTTTCCTAGTTATTAAATGGTTATTAATTAGTTACAGTTACTGTCTGAGGGTATCCCTGAGGCAGTGTAATATTTGTTGATGTTTCACTGCTGATCAGCTGTACTTTGTGTGTGTGTGTGTTTGTCAGTTTTGTGCAGAGCTGAATCAGCCCACTCTCTGCAGTGTACACAGATGGAAGAGCGCCAGAGGCCTGTGGAAATGTGCCGTTTCAGAGAAACCCAATGGAGTGTCCAATAGCGTGAGTTTACATTCTTAGAGCACAAACACATACACACTCATATATGCAAACAAGTTTAACAACAGCCTCAACTAAACATATCATGGTGTCTAGAAGTGCAGAGAAAGGCATTAAAGCAAAATTCAGATATAGGTTTGTTTTCTGACATGTACTGTAAGTGGTCAATCAATCACAACAGACTGGGCTACCCGACCAATTAGAACAGAGCAGGAGTTAAGACAGACATGTGGCCGTATCCATTAAGGCATTCAGAGTAAAATTTTAGTCTTTAGTGTGTCAAAATACTAAGATAGACATAATTTTTAATCTAATTCCTAGATTTAAGAATAAGAGTGATTCATAAACTTATTTGACTAGTTCTCAGCTCCTAAATTCCATTTGCTTCAGTTTCAGTTTTACTTGCTCTGTATGCAATAAAGAAATCTATGTATTCCGTTTCTTTGCCAGATATCTTCCTTTAATCTTTTAAAAGATAATTAAAAGACATTAAAACTCTAAACCACAAATATCATGCATGCAGTATAGAAAAGTGTGTGACTCCAGCAAACGCGCTCCTGTCTTATTGACTGATGTGATTATTAAAGAGCCAGTACACAATTTCAACATGGTTCCAATTTTTTAAATGTAAAATACAGAATATTTGTCCAAATTGTACACATTAATAAAGTTTACAAATGCAAAGAGTCCAAAAAGATTGCATGCAATACATAAAACATGAAATCCAAGCAAAAAATAGACTATTATATAATAAATAGACTATATAATAGTTACTGACATTGTCAGAATATTCCTCTTATCATCTTCTATTTTAGAACTTGTTTCAATATAAGAAGATTTTATTCTTTGGACCAGTTTGGTGTTCTTTTAGAATTTTGGTTTGCAACTTTCTAGTGCGATTAGGAATGCTATGATTCATCAGCTTAATTAAATTTTCTTTTAATGGAATACTTATTTATTAAAGTCTTTTACTCTTGACACTTAAGTCAAAGATTAAGACAGGATAGTCGCTTCTATAGTAGGGGAAAATAAAAAATATAATTATATATATTGAATGAAATCAATGGGCCCATGCAACCAGCATTTTTTAAAATATCTTCTTTTGTGTTCAACAGAAGAAAGAATCTCAAATTGTTGTTCAAGTTTGAGCAAGTGACGGCTTAGTAAATGATGACTGAATTTTCATTTTGGAGTGAACCATCCCTTTAACAGCACATCTGAGAAGTTTTATACATGCAGGCTCCAATCCTCGAACCAATCATTTCAGACAATGAGAGTAAAGAGCCGATGCTGCAATGTATGTAATGAGAAGATTAAAGTGATTTATGTATTATTGTAAAACTGTTAAAGGAGATCAGGAACCTTTAAAAGCATTTAATAAGTAAGGGACAGTTTAAATCTGCCTTTAAAGGATCAAGACAAAAAAAACATTAGTTTGTGTAAAGCAAGACTTACATAATAGTTTAAGTCCATGTGAAATCAATCAAAAGTTTTTTAAATGTTAATATCAGTATGCTAGTTTTAAGGATATCTATAATCTAGTGTTCTTCAAAACAAAATAAGCATTTATAAATCAATATATAACAATATACAACAATATTTTTACTTCAGTTTCTCATCAAACCTTCTGACCAATCAAATGCTTTCTAGTATCTTAAATGCCCCGCCCCCTTCAGGACTCTTCTCATTTGATGCGCTTGAGCTGAACCACTCTCACTGGCAGAGCTGTGATAAAAACAAAACACTATTGACTGAAACTTCTAGTTGAAATTGTCACACATGGAACAAAAATGCACATTTCGAAGCACTTCACGGGATCTTGAACACTTTAGAAAATGTCTGTCCAAACAATAGGTGTTCTCTGCACAGCTCTGTTTACACACATGCACGCACACACGCATGTGGCAGATATAAACTCCAGAGGGACTGTGCTGTCATGTAGGATTAATGAATGTGATTACACAGGACAGTATGAGTTTTCCATTCACACAGCTCTGCTTTTCATCACAGAGCATAACTGTAAATATTAATCTGAATCAAGGTGCTCTGGGATGCTTTAGACCGGAAATCCTATTCTAGTTGAAGCATGCGTAACATCTGATTACTGTAAGTGTCTAAGTCCTCATGTGCCATTCATAATTCAGGTTCCTTTTTTTAGAAGTACATTTAGGCCAAATCCTGCTTCTCTTTTCCCCTTGTGCAAGCGTAATCACCATCCATTTTCAATGAAAACTCCATTAGAGCTGCAGCAGATGACACTTTTAATAGAGATGTGTTGTGAATCACATGAGCACGGTGTACTTTTCCCCTGACCTCTTATCAGTGTTTTCTCTGAGCATATAAATGGGACATCAGGCACAAAGGCTGAGCTTTCCTACATGTGAAACCAACCTGACACACTGGAGTCGTGATGATCCAGCTAAACACACACCGCTAACATGAACAATAAACAATGCATACACTCTGTCTATGCAAATCTAGAGTTACTGTGTCTTGTGCCAAAACCATCTTACAGTCATTGTTTCAAATCCTATTGGATCAGTTATTTTACGGATCATTTATGATTAGATTATTTTTGTAAATATTTTAAAGTAGCCATTATTTTAATGTATAATTTTAGTTTAATAATTTGCTATTTATTTTCTTTATTGATCCATAATTATGTTTATTTATTCTTTGTTTAGTTTTATTATTAGTATATTACATTTTGTTACTTAAAAAAAATCTAAATAATACAAGCCTACATTTGTATTTCTGTTATTTCTAGAACAACACTGATTAAGGCAGCATTTTTAATAGTTTGTTTTTCAAATTTTACTTCAATCTAATATTTGTTTTTATTTTATTTCAGCTTTATTTCGATTAATCAAAACATTGGTACAGTTTTCAGTTTAAGTTAACAATAGAGCGCTGTATTTGGTGTGCTGTATTCAGAAAACTATGCCTTTTTAATGAAAACCTCAAAAATATGTACCCATATGTGTTTTTATATTTATTTATTGGTGTATTTATAGTCTCTGAAACACAAAATGGGATATATATATATATATATATATATATATATATATATATATACTTTTTTAAATATCATGGCTGTGTATTTGCACACTTGAAAATCTTGGAGTACGCTTAAGTTTAGTCTATCACACTAAGCTACCGAATAACTTCAGAAGGTTTGATTTAATGAGAGAATGTCAAGTTTAGACTATACATAATGTGAGTTTGGAAATTAAAAGAGAGAAAATGATTATCAATAAGAGTTGTAGATGCTCCTCTTTGTTGGTTGTTGTGTTGTGAATACTGGTCATTATTCAGGTTTTTCTGTGCTCCTGTAGGCTCCTGAGTTCTCTGGTTTTCTGTGGGACTGCTCTTCTGGCATCGAAATAAAGGATTCTGCCATCTTAGAGAGTTTTACCACTAATGGTAATGGAAATCCTCACCCCCAGCCATACCTGGGACATTTTTATGTAAGTAAACCTGCAATACAGATCTTTAATTATGAGTGTTGCTACATGCAGCTTTGGGGATCATAAGAGACTTCTTTCTTAAATAAACCTTACCAGACTCAAATATCACATTATAAAAAAAAGTTGTACATTATTGTCTTTATCATTTCACCTAACAATGTGTTCACAGATGATCATTTGAACTAACTTTTTCTGTAACAGATTGGATCATCTGAACTGACGCTGGTCAATGTGCTCCTGACCGCAGCGCCGTCGTCTACAGAAAACAAGAGGAAAAGCACTAATGATGATCTGAAGGCTCACAAACTGAGCTCTGGTGTCCAGGAGACTCTCAAAGGTCTGTTTCAGCATAACACTTAATGCACCATTGCAGAATTAAGTCCTGTGAAAGCCTCTTATCAGTTGTGTGTTCATCTCCATGGTGCTATCAAACAGGTCTTTATGGTCATATGAGCTGTATGTTATTGACTGATGTTGTAGTGCTGGGCCAGAGATAAGCAAGACTGGTGTTGGTTTTGTTGTAGGTGAGCGAGAGCTGCTGGTTTTGGGTCACTTCGGTGTGGCTCCTGACAGCCCTGAGATGGAGATTTTGAGGAAAGAGAAACTGTCAGCTCTCCTTGCACCGTCCGTCTTCACCAACATCAGCACCCGAACACCACAGGGGTCCCGAAGTCTGGACAACATCTGGGCCAGTCGATCACTCAAAAAGATTTACACTGGTGAGTGGAGGAGAGTTTTTAAGTGCACTTATGATATTTTTTATATACTGTACGTACATATCGCATATTTATAGGATCTCATAATGAACCACAAACTTAGTAAAAACGTACCAGTAGAAATGTCCTATTCATGTGGCGCTTTTGATTGAGACTGGGGTTGATCAACTAGGTTTTCCAAGGTTTCATCATCTGACACAGGCTAAAACTGAAGTAGTAAAATCTTTCAACGCTATCTCATACCAATTCGTTACTTTTTGATTCAGTGGTTAATTCATATGAATTTGTATGTCTAATCGGTACATCGCAGCACAATTTGCTCATCTCCCAATGACGGTTGGGTTTAAGGGTGGAGTTTGGTGTCATGTCTCCTTTTAAAAATTGTACATTTTTATAAGACTGAACTCCACTATCCACTAATCTGACAAAACGTAAAATAGATCAGGCTGATTCTTGCAATCTTTCATGGAAGCATTAGTCCTGTCAAATATGGTAGTGGGTGTATCGTTTCTGACATGCGCTATAAGCTGTAGACCAATAACTAGAGACCAACAATCAGAGAACAGCAGGCTTTGAGACAGGAGGGGTTCATCTTCAAATGAATCAAACTAATCGTTTGAGACTCTTTGAAAAATTAGGTAATTTTGAATATATATCATGAGAAAATGAAAGTGTTTTTTGACCTTGCTCGCATGCTATAAGGATAGGTCACCCAAAAATTTACTTTGTGTCATCATTTACTCATTCTCTACTTGTTCCAAGCAAGTAGGTTTGAGGTTTTTTTTTCCAAAAAGGAAGATGTGCTGGGAAAAAACAACCATTAACTTCCATAGTATTTATTTTCTTCTCTGGAATATGTTGTTTTGTGTTCAACACTTGAGTGTGGGTAAATGGTGAGGACATTTTCATTTTTGGGTAAACTGTCCCTTTAACTTATTGCAGGAGACCTCCAAAACAATCCAAGGAACATTTTAAATGGTGTACATTTTTGTAATTTGAAAAATGTACAGTTTAAATTCATTCAAAATGATTACAAAAATGATTGCTTCAATAGTCCTAAAAAATGAATTTTGGTGTTCTCGAAAATATTAAGCAGAACAACCATTTTCAACATTGATAATAGGAATAGTAATAAACTTTTCCTGAGATGCAAATCGGCAGTTTGGAATAGATTTTTCAAGAATCGTGACACTGAGGGCTGAAGTGATTATGCTGTAATTATTTTGCATCACAGGAATAAAGTACAATTTAAAACATATTCAAGCAGAGAATAATCCGCATTATCACTATTTTGCTGTAAATAACTGCACCCTTGATGATGAGCAATCTTTCAGTTGCTTGTATCTCAGTATATTTGTGTGTGTGTGTGTGTGTGTGTGTGTCTGCCCTCTGCAGGTCAGTGTTCGGTAGTACGTGAGGGTCTCACCAACCCCTGGATACCTGATAACTGGTCATGGGGCGGTGTGGCATCTGAACACTGTCCTGTTGTTGCCGAGTTCTTCCTGGATGTCCTGAAGGAGCACCTGTGCAGCGGGCCTGCAATGCCAGTGGTGGAGAGAGGAGACACTATGTCCAAACATGAGCGATGATTGATGGACTGATTGAATGAATGAATTAACACACATGAAGAGATGGACTGAGGTGCACCGTGATTGCCTTTGGTTTGTCTGCTCAATGTACAGTACAGATTCTATAGCAACAAACATTTGATTTTAATATAGAGCAATATAATGAGACTTATTTAAACACAGATTTATTAAACATGTACATAAAAATATGAAGGAAAATAAATAAGTATATGATATATGTGCCAAAACTTTAAAAAAACTAAAAAAAAACTTTAAATGCAAATAATAAATCAATATTTACAACCTGAGTTTGTCTATAATGCTGTGATTTTAAGTACTTTTCATGATTGTGTGTGTGTATAATTATTATTATTATTATTATTATTATTATGAGACTATATTAATTAACAATTGCACTTTTATAAGGTTTTACAACAGTGTAGTTTCTTGTGAACATCAGGTATTTATATAATAAAGTTTCATCAGGCAACAATCAGAGTCAGCCTGAATGTGGCCTATTTATATTTCAGCAACAAGGTCACACAGGCTCAAGGGAGTGTTATAGATTTAAGTTTTTTTTATTTATGCATTTATTTTAGCTGTTTTTTGCTCTTATTATGTCCTCTCCATAACACATCGATTAATGAACTGCATTTATTCTTATAAACCAGCAGCACCAGACAAGCAAATACCTCTCCATTTTCACATTATAAATGTCCTGCACAGAATCAGAATCGGCTCATTCTGTATGGCATTCTTAATTGTCTTCATTCTAAATGGCAGCACTGAATGCTAGCTTTGTATTAGCTAAATGTTTTGACGTGAGATGTTATACTTAATTTTGCTGCCATTTCAGATGAAAGTATGCTTATAATCACAGTTAATATTTCTACCTTTTTATTGTCATTGTCATTCATTTTATTGTCTTGGATTTGTTTAACTCGAAATGGTTAACTCTGGGTCATTCTCAACCCTGGATAAATCTAGCTTTTCATTTCACACTGCTCATAATTTACCAGGTAATCCAGTGTTAAGAACAGTCCTCATTCCTTAAGAAGTTCTCATTTTTAAAAATTCAAATAATGAATAAATAAGAGTGTTGGTTTGACAAACGTTTGCAACTGCTCAAAGTTTAAAGGTTATTTAGGCCTTATGCGGTTTCAACACTTGTTATGGACACTAACCATTGGAATGAATGGCTAGTGTCTGTCCTCTAGTGGCCACTGA
>CAIGQV010016734.1:2272371-2341809 GCA_903798115.1 Danio jaintianensis
TCCGCACATGATCCATCAGAGCCAGACCTTTCAGACGCTCCACATCCTCATAAGACACCTGCACAACACACATACAGTTATCTTCGTCACTTAGCAGACAATTTTGTCCAAAGTGACTTACAATTAAGGAGGCATTCAGTGATTCAACAAGAAGAGGCAATACAAGAAGCGCTAATTATACAAAGGAACTGTTAGTGCTTAGAAAATTAAGTGCTAGAGTAAGGTGGGGTTGGGGGGGGGGGGGTTGTTATAGAGAGAAGATTGTTTTTACAGGTGGTTTGTCAAGCCCACTCACCTGTGTGAAGCACACTTCATAATAAATGGACAATGTGTGTGTTTTTTTCTTTTCTTTTGAGATATAGAGTGATTGTTCAACTTGTTCAGTCTTTTTCAGGGAGGCTGAGGAGTGTGATCTTCTGCTGTAAACAGTGTCGGTGTGGAACTGCTTTCCCCTCCTGAGGCGCCGGACGGTTTGCCAGAATCTCTTTGGGGTCGACCGGTAGTCTTCCTCCATGGTCTCCTCAAACTCTTCCCAGGCACAAGTTTTTGCTTCCGCAACCGCCCTGGTTGCAGAACACTTGGCCTGTCGGTACCCATCAGCTGCCTCGGGTGTCCTACAAGCCTTGTAGAACTCCTTCTTCAGCTTGACGGCATCCCTTACTTTCGGTGTCCACCACCGGGTTCGTGGATTGCCATCTTGACAGGCCTTACAGCCACAGCTACTCACGGCTGTGTCAACAATGGAGTCAGAGAACATGGACCACTCGGTCTCAATGTCTCCAGCCTCCCTCGGGATCTGGTCAAAGGTCTTCCGGAGGTGAGAATTGAAAATCCCTGTGGCTTGTTTTTCAGCCAGACATTCCCAGAGGACCCTCACAATATGTTTGGGCCTTTCCAGGTCTGTCCAGCTTTCCCCTCTGCCAGCAGATCCAATTCACCACCAGGTGGTGATCAGTTGACAGCTCTGCCCCTCACTTTACCTGAGTGTCTAAGACATACGGTAGGAGATCAGATAATACAACCACAAAGTCGATCATTGACCTCTGCCGTAGCGTGTCCTGGTGCCATGTGCACTGATGAACACCCTTATGCTCAAACATGGTGTTTGTTATGGACAAACTGTGATTAGCACAAAAGTCCAATAACAAAGCACTACTCAGATTCATATCACGGAGGCCATTCCTTCTAATCACGCCTCTCCAGGTGTCACTGTCATTACCCATTTGGACGTTGAATTCCCCCAGTAGAACAATGGAGTCCTCAGTCTGAGCACCTTCCAGCACCCCTCCCAAGCACTCCAAGAAGACCGGGTACTCTGCACTGGTGTTTGGCCCGTAGGCACAAACTACAGTAAGAGACCTATCCCTGACCCGAAGGCACAGGGAAGCGACCCTCTCGTTCACCGGGGAATACTCCAACACATGGCAGCTAAGTTGGGCTATAAGGGGCTATAAGCTAGTCCACACCAGCCCGCTGCCTCTCACCGTGGGCAACTCCAGAGTAGAAGAAAGTTCAGCCCTTCTCAAGAAGTTGTGTTTCACAGCCCAAGCTGTGTGTGGAGGTTAGCCCGACTATCTCTAGTCTGTAATGTTAAATTTTTATGGACAGAATTTCTATGCACAGCCTTGGGCCGAAGGGGGTCCGGTTCGGTGACCACAGGATTTCATCACTGTTATTCGCAGATGATGTTGTGCTGTTGGCTTCATCGGACATGGACCTTCAACATGCACTGAGGCGGTTTGCTGCGGTAAGTGTGAAGCGGCTGGGATGAGAATCAGCACCTTCAAATCCGAGGCCATGCTGCTCCACCGGAAAAAGGTGGCTTGCCATCTCCAGGTTGGAGGAAAGTCCTTACCCCAGGTGGAGGAGTTCAAGTATCTTGGGGTCAGAGATGGGAAGTAACGAAGTACAAATACTTAATTATTGTACTTAAGTAGATTTTTCTGGTATCAATACTTTACCCCACTATTTATTTTTTTGACAACTTTTTACTTTTACTCCTTAGATTTTTACACAAATATCTTTACTTTCTACTCCTTACATTTTTAAACCACTGTCGTTACTTCGTTTTCATGTGTTTGGTGGCGTGATCTTTATTATGTCTTATCATTGCGCAATTTGAACGCCTTTTTGATGCAATCAATCTATTTTTCGTCATTGCGCGCCTGTGTGCTGCAGTGTGCGGCTTTTTCAACAAAGATTATCTTATGAAGTTTATGAAGATTAATATGAAAAAGGCAATGAGGACTACGCAGATGAGACAGAGGGAGTCAGCGAATTAAACATGACTGATGCTGCCCAGTTTACACGGTAATAAGACACATTTTGCTCGATCGGATCACAGGTAAACAAGAGAGACACATTCCAGTTAAAAAATATGCCGTTTAAATGCTTAAGCCTTTTGTCCACTTCCCAATTAAAAAAGTAAAAAATACTTTCTAAAAACTTTATGCATTGAGATTTATATCCGATGAGTTCATATTTCCTAGCTAATACAGAATTTATGCTGTTTACAGTTTTATTGATTATATGACTATATTATATTGAATATATGATTTTACATATAGGCCTCTACTGTTGTCTTCAATTAATTCTTTTAACAAATATTGTACAACAACAAAAGTAACGATACTGGGCAATTTATGAATAAAATTATAATGCAAAAGATCCTAAATTTATCATGTGAAAAATAGATCATTCAGATGTTTTGTAGGTTGTAGTCATGCCTGTGTATGTTGCTTTTAGCATAGAATAAATGTATTAACAGAATTAATGATTATCCATTAAATAAAATTTCCACAATACCCTTGAAAAAAACGCTGAAATAACGGGTTATGTATGAGAGCTGCCCTTTGAAGAGAATAAAGCAGCTTTAGTCTAATGCAAAAAAAGAAAATAATAATAATAATTTGCAGATACGTTATTTATTTTAGCAAAAGAAAAAATATATATTTTGGACAGAATTCAGTGTAAAATGTAAGACATTATTTATAAAGATATACAGGCCTACAGAATTCATTTTAGTGTATGAACATGAATGGCAGCTGTTGCTCTTGTTCTAACAGCCACAAAACTACATGCTGAACGCTATGAGTTTGCGTCAGGATGATGATACATGGGCCGAATGTTTGAGCAATGTTACTGGCCAATATTGCATTGCTGCTTGGGTACTTTCATAAAATTGGTAACAAACATTTTACATAAAAATGTGAAATGTAAATTATTTTATTTAAATGTATCAATAGGATGTGAGGTTTAGTTACCTACCTATCCTCACTCACTATCCTTAAGCTTAGTCCCTGATTTATCAGGGGTCGCCACAGCGGAATGAACCACCAACTATTCCGGCACATGTTTTACAGAGCTGATGCTCTTCCAGCCACAATCCAGTACTGGGAATCACCAATACACCCTCTCATTCTCTCACACACACACTACGGCCAATTTTGTTTACCTATTCACCCACACTGCATGTCTTTGGACTGTGGGGGAAACTGGATATTTACCAACCTAGTGAACCTAAACATGTAGTAGTAATGGGTACTTTTTACTTAAGTACACTGTGGCCATACTTCTTTGCTTTTACTTGAGTACAAAAGTGTAATCATTTTAAACATGAGTATCTGTACTTGTACTTGAGTAAAGGATGTGTGTACTTTTGCCATCTCTGCTTGGGGTTTTGTTCACGAGTGAGGGAAGGATGGAATGTGAGATTGACAGGCGAATCGGTGCAGAGGCAGCAGTAATGTGGTTGATGTACTGGTCTGTTGTGGTAAAGAAGGAGCTGAGCCAAAAGGCCTGCTGAGGTGGCTCGGGCATTTGTTTTAGAAGCCTCCTGGACGCCAACCTAGGGAGGTGTTCCAGGCATCTCCCACCGGGAGGAGGCCTCAGGGAAGACCCAGGACATGCTGGAGGGACTATGTCTCTCAGCTGGCCTGGGAATGCCTCTGGATCTCCTCGGAGGAGCTGGAGGAAGTGTCTGGGGAGAGGGAAATCTGGGGTTCTCTCTTGAGACTGCTGCCCCCACGTCCCGGCCCCGGATAAGTGGATGAAAATGAGATGAGGAGTGATTGTAAGAAAGTGTCTGGTGCAAATGTGCAAAACTGGTGCAAATGTTGGTTAAAGTGTCAGAGAGAGGAAAGAGTGTTTCGTACAGGTGGTTTGTCAAGCCCACTCATTTGTGTGAGGCACACTCTGGAATTCTGGAAATGTTTATTTTCAAAATACTTTATACTGTATGATTTATAAGCTTCATACCAAACCAGAAGAATAATAGTTTAAAAATTACTGGTATTGGTCCCCACAGTGTAAGGAAAATCCAGATACACACACAAACACACACACGCACTAGTTTATTGCCATCCAATGCTGCAAATTTAACTTGTGTGCAAAATTAGAATATTGCATAAAATATGCTGAATAAAGCACTGTTTTCACCCCTTGTTGTGTTCAAGAGAACAAAATAATCATGTCTTATATCAATAATAAAAAGTATGTTTCCACTCTTTTTCCTGCATTAGAAATGCGTTACGCCTCAGAACTGCAGTTTTGGAATTTGAAAAAGAATCTCTGATATTTGGGACAATTCTGGGAAGTAATTATACAAAATCAGATTTATTTGATCAATGTGTTTTTCTTGTAGTTTATGCGCACAAGATTAATTAAGTGCATAGGATTTTTACAGCATTTTTTAAATATATCTTTAAATATCCATAAAGGTGGATGGACGTATAGTATGACCGAATGATTTGGGGAAAAATAATGTTTTGTTTTTCAGCATAAGCTGATATTTGAACATTTATAAGACTGTTTTGAATGTTGACTTTAAACGTACCTTTCCCAGAGCCATGAGCAGCTGGAAGTCAATCTTGTCTCTGTGTCTGAGGATCTTCAAGATGCCATCTAAATAAACCTGGTCCTTACTGAAACACCCTGAATAACAAACAGTCTGTTTTAAAAAACACTGGGCCTCATTCATCAAACATTCATAAATATAGTAATAAATTCTGGGTAATTTGCATGTAAAACAGACCTTCCTGAAAACTCCTCCGGATTCACAAATGCATTGTAACATCTGAATTTATATTTAAATTTCTATGTTATACAATTAGCATTAGTTTAATTTCAATTAGCATAATCCCCTCCTATAAATTACAACTTGCCTGTGCAAGTTACAAGTTCGAAGTGTTATATTCTGGACTCCCTTCTAAAGTTTGGCTCTACTTTATTACATTAATGCAGAAAGACTAATATGCCTAACAATAAATATTGAATTAATAAGTGTCCACCAAAACACCTTTAGCTAGCGTCAAAATCCCAAGGGCTCTACAAAAAATGGGTATTTTTTCAGCTAACACTTTGGTTGCTATTTTCTGGAATCCATGGCAGTAATGTTATATTTTTTATATCATTTTGAAGAATAATACTGAATATTAAAATGCAGTAACCAGTAATATTAACTTCTAGGTTGTTCAGTGGTTGTACAAGTATAGAATGATAATTGGTCAGTGTATTTGTCCCGACCTTCATCCACTGATTGGACAACTCTAGTGATGAGTACTCAGTATCAACTCTCCTTTTTAAAAAAAGACCAAACAAACTTGTAATATATTATTATGCCAGTGCATAAAAATTCAGTGTAAGCAGTTTGCCAAAAAAAACAATTAACTTTTACAGACAGTAAGAAGCAGGTGTACATTTACCAAACATTTACACCAGAACAGCTTTACAAATGATTTGCACAAAGAATAGTTCTGCTTGTGTTTCATAAATGAACCCCATATGTGTGAGAGACTTGTGTACTTCTACTTGTGTACCTGGCAGTGTGGTGTCGGTCTGTCCTCGTTTGGCTCTGACGCAGTAATCCCATCGTGTGTTGGGGTCATGGACGAATCGGCGCAGGTCGTGAAACAGCTGTGAGAAGGACATGCGGCTGGCTTGGTAGACGGTGTAGTAGAGCAAGGCTGCGCGCCACAGGATGGGGTCTTTGCGGAAGAGCACACTGTGGATGCTTGCCAGACCCTCCTCAGTGGGGTTGATGGGCCGCAGACTGTGTTTCTTCCTGCCGCCGATGCTGCTCCACGGCTGATGACTGTTGTTGATGCCACGGAAATAGTGCGTACCTGAGCCAAAGAAAATGAAGACTGGTTTACTTTACCAATCAAATCAGGCCAAATTGTGTACAATTACAATTTACCCACTGAAGTCACATGGAATGTTTTGACAAAATTTTGGATTCCTTTTTCTGGCCTTTGAACATTCAAGTAAATTCAAGTTTATTTGTAAAGCGCTTTTCACAATAATTATTGTTCCAAAGCAGCTTTACAGAAAGTGCATATTATTACATTACAGTCAAAAGAAGAAAAGTTAAGGAGTAGTGTATAGGGTGGACAATATATAAACATGGTTAAACTGCAGTTATAGAGTTTATAGGGTCCAACCAAAAAGTTGATGTCTATGTGTATAATACATGTTCAATGAAGTGTATCTGTGTATTAAGTGTTTATGTTATCAACATCTCAGGACTGTTGCTGTCTATGGAGGATGAAAGAGCTCCTGGATTTCATCTAAAATATATTAATTTGTGTTTCAAAGATGAACGTCTTAGGTCTAAGGGGATTGGAATGACTTGAGGGTGAGTAATTAATGAAAGAATTTTCTTTTTGGGTGAACTAACCTTCTAAGGACACACATGCAATACAATTAAAGAAATAGTTAACCCAAAAATGAAAATGTACTCATTGTTTACTCACTCCCAAGTGGTTCTAAACCTTTATGAGTTTCTTTCTTCTGTTAAACACAAAGGTAAATATTTTGAAGAATACCTTTGACTTCCTTGCATGGAGTGAGGGAGTGTAATTACTGTGGTATTGACACTGAGCTTTGATATGCACAGGGTTTAACAGTCTCTGACAACAGGAACACAAGCTGCTGGAACACGGATGGCTGATTTTATTGGGGTGACCGAGACACGATCTCAACCACAGAACATGAGTGAGTGGAGCAATATGAGACTCAAATGACTATGAGAGTAAGACGAACACACACCGATTTCATGCCTCAGCATCCCCTCCAGCCACTGCTCTCTGGCAGTAGAGATGTTGATGGTGAGTGTAGGTCTGCTGTTCACCACAGTCATTGACGCTCTGGACAGCAGGTCATCAGTAAGATGAACCACAATCTGCAGACAGAAACTTCTAGATTTACAAAGTTCTCAAGATAAAAAAGAAAACACCTTAACATTAACATTCAAAATATTGGGGTCAGTAGGAAGCAATGGTAACTTTTATTCAGCACAGATGCATTAAAGGGCTAGTTCACCCAAAAATAAAAATTCTGTTATTAATTAGGTTGTTCCCTGTTTGGAACCACTTGAAGGACAGTAAATAGTTAGTACATTTTCATACATGGGTTAACTAACCTTGTAACTAAAAATATAGCAAAAATCTAAAATGATAAAATTACCAATTACAATATTGACAAACCATATACGTATAAAGAGTAATAAGGTAAATAAAAATATTAATAAAAAATTATAACAGTGTTACTAAAATAACACCAGTATATATTTACATCATAAAATTCATCATCATGCAGAAAATATTAAGCATCAAAAATAAGAAATGTATCTTAAGCACCAAATCAAACACATCAGAATGAAGAAACACTTGTGGGAGTGAGGTAATGATGCTGAAAATTTGGTTAAGAGTAATAAATACAAATATAGAACATTGTACATTATTTTTGATCAAATAAATGCAGCCATGGTCAACATAAGAGACATATTTAGAATTTGTGTTTGGCTTTTATAATGTTTTGTATTTTCTCAATTTTTTAAAATTTCCAGATAACAAAATAAAACACTCTCTCGCCTCTCCTGTGCATCCTTCCTTCTCCATGTATTTTTTGACATGGGACCCGATGCGGCTCTTGGTGAGGAGATTTCCTCCTGTGGCTTGCTCAAACTTCTCATAGGAGCCGTATTTCTGCAGGGCCAACTCCATGATCTGCACAGCCTGAGACAACAGTAAACATTCAGACACAGCCAATAGGCCACAACTTAGGGACAAAGACAGGGTGTAAAATGTTTTGAGCTTGTCCACTTTTGATGACTTCTTGAGATAGAAACACATTTGAATGTTTCTTAATGCATCTTAATACTGTTTGTACTTTGAGATGAAACAATGTAAGTGAAGTAAAACATGTATACATGAAGCACAGCTTAAAGTAACACTCAACTGTAATGATGTGAATGTATAGACCTCAGCAAATAACTAGGCCACCGTTGAGGTTGAGTGTGGATTTATGAAAACTGATTTGTGATCTGTCAGGATACGCCTAAGGGAAATCCACAATGAGCTCAGCACTCTGAGATAATCAATAAAATAGTCTGAAATGACTCCATTCACCCACACAAACCTCTAATACAGCTACTATACACTGCAATATGTTCTTGTAGACATTATCAAGTTCACTGGTAAAATATAATTTTTTTATGTAGTTGTTGTTGTTGGCATTTGCTGCCAGCTGAGGTAGAAAACTATTGTGGGATCTCTGATGTCTTTTACAAAATGCTCTGTAGTGCCTTTCCAAACCCCACCCCCCTGGTTTTGAGCTGGCGGGCTCTGTTAATAGCTATTGGGAAACTGAACTAAATTGAATTAATGAACTCTTTAACCTTCAAAGAGGTTTATTAGTCTGATTATGTTGTTGGCAACACACAGTAGTAGCACTAGTAGTGATTTTAAGCTGCTGGATTTCAAGCATATAAAAGTAATACACCTGTTTCTTACAAAATCCAAGTTGATAGTGCTGAACTAAAGCCAGAAAGTTCACTTTCAGGGGCAAATTAATCTTATTTAATTAATTGGATATTATAGTATGTTTATGAGAATTACTAACAAAAAAACTTTGCTACCACTTTTGGCACTCTCATTCAATTCAATTCAATTCATCTTTATTTCTATAGCGCTTTTACAATGTAGATTGTGTCAAAGCAGCTTCACATAGAAGATTATAGTGAATTGGAATGGTGTCCGTTCAGTTTTTAGAGTTTAAGTTCAGTTTAGTTCAGTGTGGTTTAATTTTCACTGCTGAGTCCAAACACTGAAGAGCAAATCCATCGATGCGCAGCATCTCATGCACCTCATGCACTTTAATTTATTTTAAGCCAGGTCAACTCAGACATTCCAAACAAACATGACAGTCATAATCTACTAATTATACCCCTAAATAATTTTTGAAGCAAAAAAACTAAAACAAAAGAAATATATGTGGTTTAATAGCACTTGTTACTAACTTCAAGTTACTCAATTGTGTCCCAATTATCATATCTATCTGGCTTAGGTAGCATTAGTGTAATCCACATCAACACTACGTTTACAACACTAACAATGCTAAAGTCTGCTAAAGCATATTTGACTAATTTTTGCAAAATTTTTCCATCTAGTAGTATATTAACCACAAGGATGAGGTTGTGATGTTTTTCCATCAATTTGATTAACTATGAATTGGTAAAAAAAAATAAATGTATAAATATTAAGTCAAGTGAATATGAATTTTAGGGTTATGAAATTAGCAAGATGTTAAGGCTAACATGTAAACACAAACAGTGAGCATCAAAGTCAATATTCCTCATTTTCACGCCAATCTGCTTTCTGTTGGTCAACACTGCAAATTTATTTGAGAAAATATTTCCCTCTCATGCAAAATTCCAGATTATAAGCCATTGGATGAAATAACTCAATTTCAACAATAAAAATTTACAGAACAGTAAATTATTCCATCTTAAAGGGATAGTTCACCCAAAAACAAAAATTATGTCATCATTTATTCACCCAAATCAGTCTGAGTTGTTCATTCATTCATTCATTTTCCTTCGGCTTAGTCCCTTATTTATCAGGGGTCACCACAGCGGAATGAACCGGCAACTATTCTGGCATATGTTTTAAGGATGCCCTTCGAGCTGCAACCCAGCACTGGGAAAACCCATACACTCCCGCATTCACACACGCACTCATACACTATGGCCAATTTTTTTGTAGCCAATTCACCCATAGCGTGCATTTTTGGACTGTGGGGGAAACCGGAGCACCAGGAGGAAACCCACGCGAACACAGAGAGAACATGCAAACTCCACACAGAGAAGCCAACCGGCCCAGCGGCCCAACCGGACTCAAACCAGCAACCTTCTTGCTGTGAGGTGACAGAATTAACCACTGAGCCACCGTGCCGCCCCAGTCTGAGTTGTTGAAAACCAATAAATATATATTTTGAAGAATGTTGGAAACCTGGAACCATTGACATCTATAGTAAGAAAGACAAATACTATGAAAGACAATGCTTACATTTTCAACATATCTTCTGTTGTGTTTAACAAAATAAAAAAAACTAAAACTAGTTTGGAACAAGTAAAGGGTAAGAAAATAATGACAGAATTTAAATGATTGGCTGAGGCCCATTTTTGAATGTACATACCATTTGACTACATATTGATGGATGCTTTGTGTTCTCACACAAAACAAAGGTCCTAATATGATGAGGTTATGGCCACTTACCTGTGTGAGGAAGCGATCTGAAGCATTATTATGCTTTGCTAGTACCTGTGGAGGCAGAGGATTGCTGTACTCAAACTGAGGGTTGCTTTTAAAGTCTGATTTGAAAAACCTGGCCTTTTCCTTCTCCACATTGGATGGTTTAATGGCAGTGAGGACGCACAGCTTTTTGAATGAGTTCTCTCCATCACGAGCAGTAGGCAGCACTCTGGGCAGCTGTGGGAGTTTTGTGCTAGCTGGGCAGCTGTTTTTAGGCTTGGAGATGGGGCAGGGGGACAGACGGATGGAACTGCCAAGCACTGTGATGCTGTTTGTTTGCTTGGAATTGCAGGTGGAGAAACAGGAGAACACAGACTGAGCGTGCCTAGTGTCTCTGCAACCAAATGCCAGCCCACTCATGGAGAGAGGAGCCAGGGACGGCAGGTGTCTTTCACGATATGTTGCTGTGGAGACTCTTTTGGGGCCCGTGTAGGAGAAATGTTTAGGGTTCTCCTGAGCATCTGACTCTTTCTGCAGCAGCGTGTTGTAGCTGTTAGTGGCCGTGTTAAACAGATCTTTCAGTATGCCAGAGGATATGCGCTCCAGATGCAACTGACTGGGGCTCACAGGCTTCTCCATGGGGCTCAGGATGCAACTCTTAGAAGTTTCCATCTCTGGCCAACGAAGACTTTCTGAAAGGAAATTGCAAAAGATGTAATATTACATTTATATTTATTCATTGAAAATATGCATTTATTGAAAGCAAATTACAAATGAGGGAAATATCAACAGCATATTTACGAAGAGGCAAATTAACACAAAATTTCAATATATTGCAGTGCTGTAATCTAGACTAGCTCGGACCAGAAGAGTGCCCTGTCATAGATTAAGGGCAGAGGAAAGTCTCATCCAAAGCAAATATCAAGTTCAGATCAAGACCAGAAGAGAGTCATGTTTGAGTCAAGTTTGATACCAGAAGAGGGTTGTGTCCAAGATAAAAGCGAATTTAGTTGAGGGTCACATTCCAGTCAAGACCATATGCAGGGCCATGTTTAAGTTAAAGGTCCCATAAAGTTTTTTAGATGCTATTACCAGTACGTTAGTTTTAAAGGCATCAATAAGCTAGTGTGCTCTAAAACAGTGAATTTTTTTTAGAAAATATAAAGCTGATACATACATCCAAAGCTTGCCGTTTGTTACTTCCGCCTAAATGGATCAATCATTTTTTTATGTCACCTCATGCTTCAGTTTCTCATTAAATCTTGACCAATCAAATGCTCTCTAGTGTCTGACATGTCCCAACCCCGTCATGACACTTCTCATTTGTTTTTCATTTGATTCGCTTGAGCACAACCACTCTCACTGGCAGAACTGTGATAAAACAAAATGCTATTGGCTGTTTTTAAAAGGGGGAGGGGCTACTCTATTTCCCATCTTCATGTTTCATTTGAGATTATGTCAAACTACGAATAAAAATGCACATTTCAAAGCACTTCATGGGACCTTATGTCCAAACCCTCATGGGGGTCATATCTGAATCAAATTGGAGAAGAGAAGAGAGTCTTGTCAGGGTGGCACAGCAAGAAGGTTGCTGGTTTGAGTCCTGGCTGGGCCTGTTGCCATTTCTGTGTGGAGTTTGCATGTTCTCCCTGTGTTTGTGAGGGTTTCCTCTGGGTGCTTATCCACTTATCCACAGTATAAGTGAATTAGATAAACTAAATTGGCCGTAGTGTTCCAATGCAAGAGTGTATGAGTGTTTCCCAGTACTGGGTTGTGGCTGGAAGGGCATCTGCTGTATAAAACATTCATAGGAATAGTTGGTGGTCCATTCCGCTGTGGCGACCTCTGATAAATAAGGGACTAAGCCAAAGAAAAAATGAATGAAGAGTCTTGTCTGAGTTAATATTAACTCCAGAAGGTGGCCAAGTTTCAGTCAATACTGAGTCCAGAAAAAAGTTGTATCCAATCAAGTCTTAGACCATAAGAAGGTTGTGTCTTAAGATAATACCAGGTCAAGACAGATTCCAGAGGAGGGTCGTGTGTACAAGACCAGAAGAAGGTTGCATCCATGTCATGTTCCAGTCAAGACCATATGCAGAAAATATTAAGTTCAGACCAAAACCAGAGGAGGGCAATGTTTGTCCAAAACCACAATATGTTTGTATCTGAGTCAAGTTTGAGAAAAGAAGAGTCTTTTCTGAGTTAATGTCAAGTCCAGAAAGGGGGTCAAATATCAGTCAGTACTGAGTCCAGAAATGGTTGTATCAGAGCCAAGTTTGAGATCAGAAGAGGGTCATAAGCAAATTAAAACAAAGATTTGAAGAGGCTCACATTTGAGTTAAGACCAAATCCAGAAGGGAGTCATGCTCAAATCAGACCAGAGACCAGAAAAGTGTGTCCGAGTCCTATCTTAGAACAAAAGAGGGTCATGTCTGAGTTAATACCAAGTCCAGAAAGTGGTTGCATTCGAGTTAATGCCAAATCCAGAAGAGAGTCACATTTAAGTCAAGTCCGAGACCAGAAGAGGTTTGTATCTCAGTCAAAAAGGTGAACAAAAGAGGGTCCTGTCCAAGTCCAGAAGGAGGTTGAGTTCCGAAAAAAGTATGCGTCCTAGTCTCTGAGCACTAACAGTTCCTTTGTATAATTAGCACTTCCTGTGTGTACTGCTTCTTTGTGGTGATTTGCTAAGTGTCTCCTCAATTGTAAGTCGCTTTGGACAAAAGCGTCTGCTGAATGACTAAATGAAGTCCTACATTAATACAGCACACAGAAAGCTCAGGTGGAATTTCAAGTAAAGGAAATACAGTAGGTTCAAAACCTGAGACCATCACTGCCATCGTCAGTTCAGTCTTGCGTCCCCATTTCCTTGGAAACAAAATCTCCTTCGCCCACTTAACCTCGGCTCCAACAAAAGACGAGAAACAGATCCGAACAGAACAGTGATATCAATCACGTTGCAAGCAGCTCTTTCACTGTCTTGTGAGTTCCCTTCACAGAGCAGGCTAATCCTATTAGAAAGCAAAACAAATAGTCTTACCCATTCAGAATGACAGATACTGCTGAACAATCATGTTCTGCATTCAACAGTCTTTTATAATCCACTTGTCCCTTAGGATACAGGCATCTGATTTTATAAATATATCTACATCATCCAAGGAGGACGGACTACGGATACATATAAACTATCCTATTATGTCAGGCAACTCTGCGGCACACAATGGCAACACTAGTCCACGTGCCTCTGTGAAACAATCCCATGCTCCTCACAGAGAACAACACTGACAGGTGCATTGAAGTAGAAGGACCAGTGTCAGCATCAGAGAGACAAACTAGAAGCACATAAAATTGTATGTATGATTGCATTCTTAGGGGTTCATTGGTTGATGTAGCATGAATACAAATGAACGGTACATTTATAAACATATTTAATGTCAATGCTTACAAACACTATATTCTTTACTAAAAACTAGTTTTGATTCTAGCAATTAAAAGGTTTTTTTTTTTTACATTTCATTTTAAAGTTCTTCATGTTGACAAGTTTTTCTGCACGATAAAAATCATGTTTTAATTAACTTAAGCACGTTATTAGTCTTCAAAAGGCAGTAGGCATTTATGTCTAACCAATCATTCCACTAAAGAACAATTCATTTATAACATCACCATGCACTGTATACTAACATGTACCTTATTGTATTAAGTTACTCACCTGTAACTTCAATCGACTCAAGCATAATCTCGCTTATGCAGTCTCAACTTTTCAAACGTAAAGAAAATTTGTGTTTAAAATAATGAAGCACCCAAAAGAAAAATATCTATGCGGAGACGATATATTGTGTACTTCTAGCGCAGAATAATGCTGCAGTTAGCAAATCTCGTCTTGTAATATCTGTGCGCCATTCGTTCTCCCTTCGCAGCTGCTTCGGTCTGAACCCCGAGGCGAGAGCATAAGCAAGCCCGTTGCTATGGCGCTCTGTCAACGTCACTCTCCAAAACGTCAGTTCCGTTTGAAAAAGGCTTCAGACTTGAATTAGTTTTTCTCGCTACGAGCCATTGTTTTACTAAAGTTGATACATTTAAGAAAGATTAATAACATATAATATATACGTAATACAAAAAAAACATGCGGCTAGCAGGCAACCAAAAATACATTTACAGTTAAGTCAAAATTATACATGTGGCTCATAACCTCCAGTCAATGGTTCTGACGATACATAAATACAATATATAATAAATGGTTAAATTATGAATGCTGCATTTCTTTCTAATTATTTAATAATTTATGCATAATTGAAACGTATTGATTAAACATTAACACGTAAAAAAAAAAAATCTAATAAGCAGAAACAAAAGTTGTTTTGTCTCTCACACACACACAACTTTTGTATCTGTTTGATTAAATTTAAAACATGTTGGCTGTATGCATTATATACATCGTAAATATATTAAAACGATATTTGGTATGATTCTGGTTTTTATAAAGAAAGTTAAGACACATGGAAAAGTTAACTGCAGAAAATTCAGTCCTCAAAACCATACAATCGTTCTTCTAGTTTCAATTCAATTCACTTTGGCCAAAAACACTGAACTTATGAGGGTTGCAAGACAACTCAAAGCTCTATTTTAAAATAAAAAAAATAAAGAAAGAAATAGTCACTACAACAGAATGATTATTTATGTTAATGACATCTAGAAAGATAATGTCCTTAGAAGCACTTAGATCTTATTAGCCAAGATTTATTTGAAACCAAAAGAAAAAAAAAAGAAAAAAATTGTGGGTTACAATAGTTAAAACTTTTTTTTGACAAAAACAAGACTATGTAATGAATAAAAGTTCTACTTAAAAAAAAAAAAAAAAAAATACAATAATAAAAAGGTAAGTGACATGTAGAACATTACAGTCATTAACAGCTGTTCATTTACATAAGCCACATTTTTACCACTGAGTGATCAAATGTCATTTGGAGTTCACGGTTCACACATTTGAGCCATTTTCAGAATTTCAGCCAAAAAAAAATAAAAATAACAGGAGGTACAATCTCTATTATTATGGTTCAATGAAAAAAAAAAAAAATAATAATCCTTTACGGCCAACATTTTTCTAACAGGGCCTGTGTTTTAGAACCATAAATTGTGATGATGCTTTGTGATTTTATTCAGAAGTCATGAGTGGCAACTCTCAAATCTCTGAATGTAACTTGGCTGGATACATAACTTTGTACAAACTTCAAGTTTAAACGCCTTAAAATGTAAATGTCTCAGAGTGCCCAACAGCAGCGGCGGCTTTAATGGTACTGGATGATTATGTCGTCGATCAGTCTATTATTTGCAGATCTTTGGGAGCTGGTTTGTCTCAGCTCAGCTGTGGTTACTCCATGCTCTCAGGATCTGCCTGGGCCATATACGCATCCAACTCTGCATCCAGATGGCCCTTGGTTTTAGACATGTAAGCATCAAGCTGGTTGTCCAACTGCTCGCGTGTGACTATGGGACGACCTGCTCCTCTGCCTCTGCCACGTCCACGACCTCTTCCAGCAAACCCTCCACGGCCTCTCATACCTCCACGGCCTAAGAAAGAACCATATGCTTTTTCACATACTACAGCAAAACAGAAAACACTATGTGGCAGATCTATGTGCTTAATATTTCTCACCTCTTCCTCCAGGCACTCCACGTGCTGCGCCTCGGCCTCCTAGAGCCCCTCGTCCTGGAGGTCCTCCCCGATGACGCATCCCTCGGCGGAAACCCATGCGCCCAGGACCACCTCTACCTCTCATCTGACCTACACCTAGGAAATATAAGCAATTGCTTCACTAAAAGAAAATCAATAAGGAAAAACACTTGTAGAAATGAATGAGTCTACTTTAAGCAAGTCTGATCATATTTAAGAACGCCAAAACTTTGCATCAATTTATAGCAAAGACAAGAGTAATAAATACTTTTTTTTTTTTTTTTCTCTGCGGCTCTGTCAGTTTTGCCAATCTTAGCCAATTGTAATTGCTTGTTTTAGTTCAATTAGGAATTTCCACAATCATCGCAGAGCCCCAGGGATCAGAGAGAGGCTCGACTGATCTCCCCCTGATCCAAGACCAATAAATTCTTGCTTTATTACTGGTTCAGTTCTAATTAAAGATAAAAGTAAAAAAAAAAATAATAATAATAATAATTTGACAACCATCACTAAAGAGGGAGTTTATCCAAAAATGAAAATTTCCTTACTAGTTATTCAAACTCAAGTGGTTTCATACCTTCTATGAAAGGTATATTGTAAAATGTTGGAAACCAGTAGCCATCAACATTCATAGCAGGAACAATGGAACTATAGTAGTCAATGGCTTTCCAACAGTCTTTAAAATATCTTATTTTGTGTTTAACAGAAGAAAGAAACTCAGGCCCCTGAGACTTGCATGTAAAAACACTAATATGTTTTAGTTTTAAAACACATAACTTTTGCTATGGTTACACCTTCCGTCCACACTACCACAGAGTTTTCGAGCCCAGAAAACGGAGCGTTCTGAAAACGATGTTTTCGTTTTAAAATGCTGCTGCTCCGTGTCAGTGTGGATGGGGGAAAACGGAGACGTCTGAAAAAGTGGCGTGGCTGCAGACATTCGCCAATCTGATTGGGGCTTTTTCTCAATATCAAGCACATAGTCTTGCATCCTTTCCTTGTAAGTTCAGACTTCGCAAGTTTGATATGGAAAACAAACACCCAAGTACACGTCGGATAACTCTTCAAAAGGGAACAGTGTACTTTAGAACGTCATTCACATCACCCTGGCTATGTTGTTTTACTATCTTAACAATAAAATGAAAACATGATATAAAGGAACTGCCTATTTCGTTTTGATAATTTACAACTTAACAGACACCAAAAACGTTGAGGCGTCGTTAGCTACATATTTATATGACCGTCATCTTCGCTGTATGCATATTTATAAAACGGAGCCTATAACATAACCGCTTCCTTTCATTTTCATTGAAAAATACAAATACCCTGTCTCTTTTGCTGAATGTCGGTTTTAATAATCAATAATGACTATTAGAAAAAGTATAACGTACAATACGATTATACAACATAGGAAATAAAGGCAGCAATCAGTCAAATTGTTGCATACTGTTGCATAAATTAATTTGTGTAACTTATCTTTGTGTTCAGCCAATACACGTTACCTGAGAACAGGTACTAGATTCAAAAGACCGTTAGATAGAGACAAGAATTAAATATCACGTTTAACAACTATAGTGAGATGAGATCCAGCGGTAGATCCTTGATGACCTGTCCGACATGCGCTGCTCTCACCTGGGGTTTTGTGCTCATAGCACCCCCGCTGACTGCCTGGGGCTCAGCTGTCCGCATACGCTGCAGTGCACGCCAGAGTGCGTGTATGGTCACGTGATGTGCGTTTTCAGCGGTATAGTGTGGACTGAGATCTTTTCAGAAATGCTAAGTGAAACACCAGTGTGGACGTGGATCGTTTTTGTTCCAAAACGCCATTTTAAAACTAAAAATTGGTGTAAATGAGGCCTCAAACAGGTTTTGAAACGGAGGGTGGGTTTTTAAAGACCTAATTAATTTTAGGGTGAACTACCCCTTTAAAGTAAAACAACAACAACAACAACAATATATCAAAGAATATCATAATCTGAATGTTGTTAAATGGTAAAATAAACAAATAAAAAAAAAAGATTCAGAGCGAGACAACACCATATTTTGACTACTGCAGCTTAAAGCAGTCCTCAGCTGTCTCCTTTCGTTACCACCTAGAGCTTGGGAAACAGGTGCAGGAATTACAAGCACATGAGGGGTCTTTTAACAGCCATAAAACTGCGGATTCAGACGAATCAGCAAAGTGAGGTTCAGAGGGTGAGTGCTAAACATCTGTTAAACATTCACACCAAATGTGATTTAATGGCTCAAGTGTATGATGTAACGACTCGCTTGAATTAACACAAAAGTTACCAATTGCAGTCATTCACACCAGGTGCAATCAATCACGGCACGACAAAGGGTGAAAAGTCAACTTGCTGTAGGTGATCAATGGCTTGTATTTGGTCTAAAAACATTTGGTTTGTCAGCGAGTACGTTTACATGGACACCAATAATCTGATTTTAATGTGATTAAGACAATACTCTGATTAAGAGTCTACCATGTAAACAGCAATTTGATTAATTTAACCCGACTAAGGTCATAAGCACACTAACCAGAAATCAAATTAAGTCGTGGAGTATGCCGATTTTAGTCACATTATTGGAGTGCAGTACAGACATGTAAACACCTTAATCAAACTGTTACCGTCATGTAGAATTTTCACCGCATTTTGCGACAGGATAGTCTATTCACACACAGCTATGACACCATTCTCTGCACCTACCGAGTCAGTAAGGACAACAGACACCTGCACCGTGATATGCAAAGGTTTTTTTTTTCCCTCATACGGTGTGCGGTATCAAATTCCATTAAAACAACACTCTTCTAGCAGTTCCTCACATCCAATATCTCACTTGTCACGGGGGCATGCATGAAATGCTCCTGAATGAAAGTGCCAAACTGCTGTTAAAGTCGACAAATTAAAAATGAAACACCTGAAATGACATGAAACTCTGGAGGAAACGTGGATAGCGCAGTGACGCAATGACTTTAATCGAATTATGTGCATGTAATGTGCATGTCCATGTAAAACAGGATCAGGAAAGGAATATTCAAAAAGCAACTCATGTAAACACCTTAATCATATTATTGTCTTATTCAGATTAAGGCAAATAATTTGATTAATGATGTCCATGTAAACGTAGTCAGTGACACTCTTGAGTCCGATGTAGCCTTTGCATATTTGCGTATACTTTGCCATTGCCTGACCCATTTCTGTTGTGTTTATTCTATGAATGTGATGAATGTTTGCAGAAATGTCTCATCAATGAATGAGTGTGGCTTTGACTTACTGCTACAATAGCATCATAAGCATTTCTGGTGTAAACAGTGAAACATAGAAACCCCATTGACAGCTAGCGTTTCGGAAGGGTTATTGCTAGGGCAGCACAGATAGAAAGCAGAAATATAAATGCTCACAACTACGGTGACAACGTGCAAGGTATGCACCATGGGGTACACTGATTGACCCAGAAGTATAAATCAGGCTTTAGTGTAACAGAGCCTTAAAAACTTGACTGTAAAGCACAGGTGTCAAAGCCAGTTCCTAGAGTGCCGCAGCCCTGCACAGTTTAGTTCCAACCCTGCTTCAACACACTTAAGCTGCGGTCACACTGCACTTTTCTCCCCATAGCCTTCCATTCACACGCACGCGAATACATTAGACCGGAAACGCAAGCTTGTGCGACAAGTTTCGCAGCTTGGTGAACTTGGTGAACCTGCGAAATCGCATCACATGATTGCGTGAGACCAATCGAAGATCAAAACATGACCTCTCTGGACAGAAATTTAAAACATGGACCAATTGCTTACATATCTAATCATCTTGTTTAATCCCACCCCTTTTCGCAGCGCTGTACAACAGAACTTCGCACGCACAAACTCTAGTGTGACCGCAGCATTACCTGTAGGTTTCAAACAAGTCTGAAGGACTCAATTAGTTTGATCAGGTGTGTTTAATTAGGGTTGGAACTAAACTGTGCAGATCTCCGGCCCTCCAGAAACTGGCTTTGACACCTGTGCTGTAAAGCAAAAAAACAGTACAAAGCTGAAACTGCACTTCCAGTAAAGGACACATACAACTTGTATCTCTTCATTTAAAACTACAGTGAGTCTGTATACATGTATAATCAGGATCTGTGGCTTTTTAAAGCAATCCTAAGCATTAGGGTCATGAAAAGACTTTCACCTCTAAAAGAGAGTGCTCCTCTCATGGTACCACCTCTCGCTCTTCCTCTCAGTCCTCGTCCTCTTCCACCACCCTGCATCAACGTGCCGATGGGTCGACCCAGTCTGGCCTGGATGTTGCTCTTTCCAAGACGCTGCTTCAGGCTCTACAGGGGGGTATAAAAAAAGAATTGTTTCTCTGGGCGGACTTTGTAATTAGGCTAGGCATGCCACAAATAGATAGATATTCACAGACATTGTATCGATATAAAACTTTATACAGAAAGACATACACAATTTTTTTTAACAAATGACTTTGCTGCTTTTGTTCACATTTCTGGAGCTGCTGAATTTACAGTAAAACATGACTTGCTGGCACTCAAGCACAAAATGGTCTAGGCAACCACACCTTTGCTAATGAGGAAGGAGGATACACCAAGCAAAAAGAATGTGGAGCTGCTTGTTTCATTGGTGTCAGTAGCTGATAAGCGCAAGCAAAAATTATCCCGGTGAACAAGTCTTTATATTAAACCCCAAAACCACTTAAGAAAAGATTTAGGACCTATATTAAATACATTTCTGCAAATTACTCACTTTGCTTTATGTGTCAGGGTTTTACCAAGTCAAATTTAAGACCAAGACCTTTTAAAGACCATAAAGTACGAAATTTCAGAATTATATAGGGCCAAACGAAGGATTTTTTTTTCAGTGGCATAGCAGAAAAAAAAAGAAAAAAAAAGAAAATCCCCATCAAAATACTAATTCTAGTCAGTTATTTCTCGGCGACATATTTGAATGCATCCTAAAACAAGCAAACCCTTGATGTATACATACTTTATATATATTTTTTCAACATAACTTTAAATACTTTAATAAACTAAATGTATGCAGAACAGACTTATAATATGTTATAATTAGAGTTTTGCTAAAAGTTTTATTAGGTTGTTGGTGGTTGGATGTGCGTTGGATCAATTAGATGGCTTTACATAAAGGAAAATGAAGACCCATTTAAATGATTTAAGACCAAGACAATATCTTATTCAATTCGAAACTTTTTAAGGTCTAAAATTGTGTTTTTGAAATTTAAGACATCAAGACCCCGCAGACACCCTGTGTGTACCATGACACTGACATCTCTACCACCTCTAGGTGCCATTTCTGGTGGTCTGCACTTTGTGTCCTCTCACCTGTTTGTGGTGAAGGGCAGCCTGCACAGAGGGTCTGTTCTCCATCTGCTGAGCGAGGCGGCGGTTGTGTGCACTGGCCATGTGCTGCTGCTGCATGGTCGCCCGGATGCTACTCACTGTCGGCTGCTTGTTCTTCAGCATGTTTGTAAAGCTTTTAGGACACAACAGGAGGAGGAGGAGGGTAGACAGAGAGAGAGACAGAAAAAGAAAGGGGGATACGAGGAAAGGATGGTTCCAAATCAAATCATTTCACACAGCATGGACGCAGGCACAGCGGATCCTGTAGCAATCTAGTGAATGGCCTTTATAGACCACATGTTCTGTCATTTACTCTCTCTCTCTCGGTTACATGTGGAGACACCCCAACATATCAGTGGTTTGGGTTAAACTGAACGATTGGAATATGGTTTCAAGCACAGAGGGATGACAGACGAGAAGAAAGAGACAGAGGCTACATCTACATTAGTCCAGAATAGCATCCTTTTCCTCAGTTTTGAAGCCCCTAAACACTATAATTGTAGAATAAAGAGCTGAAAGTTGAGTTGAAAAAAAGTTTCAGATTGTCAATGCCACAAAAGATGCAACTGATGCAGTAGGCTACATAAATTAAGACACATTCATATTACAGAAAAATATTATTTGATTTGTAGCATTTAATTCTGTTAAAATAAGTGCTACTTTGTACCATCTTTATACTACTTTCTCGCAAAACATTGCTGAAAAGTGCTATTGACTGTGAAATTGGTATAGTATTAAGTGGCGAGATATATTCCTGATAAAATTGTCTCAAAATTAAGCAATTATTTCCTCCTATATTGAAGGTTATAGGTCAATACATCACAATAAGGTCAATTTAAGTGGTCTGTCCAGAAAGAGGAGGGTGGTGAAAAGGCAGGTCGTAAATAATGTTTACTTGTGCATTGATTTGAATCTGTAAACTGCAGATGTAAAAATAAATAAATATTTAAACAAAAACGGTATAGTAAAATGACAATGGGATAGTTCACCCCAAAATAAAAATTGTCAAGATTTACTCTACCCTCGCTTGTTTTAAGACTGTTTGACTTTCTTCTTTTAAACACAAAAGAGGATATTGTGAAGAATGTTGGAAACCTGTAACCACGGACTTCCATAGTATTTGGTTTTGATACTATG
Organism: Danio jaintianensis; assembly: GCA_903798115.1. Taxonomy (NCBI): domain Eukaryota; kingdom Metazoa; phylum Chordata; class Actinopteri; order Cypriniformes; family Danionidae; genus Danio; species Danio jaintianensis. The sequence continues at coordinate 2,295,061 of CAIGQV010016734.1, forward strand.
GAAGTCAATAGTTACAGGTTTTATTCAGCTTTCTTCAAAATGTCTTCTTTAGTTTCCAACAAAATAAAGAAAAAGTAAAAAATTTGGAAATAATTGAGGGAGAGTAAATGGTAAGTATATATTTATTTTTGGGTGAGCTATCCATTTAAGGGTTTTTAAATTTCAGTGTGGACGAGCTACTTTTGTAAAACACTTGAAAATGCTAGTAGATGGAAAGAGTGATAAAATAAAAACTATGTAAATAAATGTACTCAGACTAATGTAGACACAACCAGAGATAGAAAAGAAACAGGTAGACTTCTTTCAGAGTGATTGCCACTTACAGGCCACCATCAACCGATTGTGATGTCATCAGTCGAGACACCACACGGTGAGTTGGCCCAGGACTACAGGGGTGTCTGGCCACCCAGCCACTTACAACTAAGACCGTGACCTGATAAGCTGCTTTGTAAGACACTTCTTATGAGAAGAAGGTTGGGAAACAGGTCACGTCTAGGTACGGACTAGGCACCTTTTTCTGTAGACAGAACGAAAGAGAGAGACAGAGGTGCAGAAGAAAATATCACCATAGAGAGAGAGAGTGTTTTTGTATGAGAGAGGGCAAGTAATATGGATGGCACACAGACCATCTTTCATTATCAACTCAATCCCATGGCTGAGGATGCTCTTCTTCAGCTTACCTCACCATTATTACCCTCTCACCTCCGGGTGTGCACCGCTCACACAAGAGACACTCATATGGCATATTTTTACTTCTATATCGATTTAGAAATTGACTCAAGTAACCGCTGTCATGTTGTGTAAGCGGAGCACACCGTGTGGGCAGTTTAGCGTCCATGTCAGGTCTGATGTCTCCCCCTCAATGACCTCCATAGTACACGTGTCTTGAGGTCTTAGATATCTCTGTATGCTTTCCCCCCGGCCTTGAGATAATGCTGTCAGGATGCGTAGCGCCTCACCGCTCATTCAGGGACACCTTGGTGGTGCTTTTCAGCATGACTTTTTGAGAAGGGGCACTCATGTTTCTTCAGGCTTGCAGTAATCTCTCCTGTGGGTCAGTAATGATGTAAATTATCATTATTGTATTCAGTAAAGTATAACAAAATGACATTAGCAAAGACTTGATGTCTGATAAGAACTTTTAATAAAACTAGCTGTATTTTAACAACTTAACTGCCAGTGCCATATTTTACTGACTTTTCCTGATCACATATTTTGAATCATCCTAAAAGGCATCACTCAAAAACAAACAAATTCATTAAATTATCTTAAAATCAGAAACTGCATTGCCACAGAAAAGGTAGACTGAAACCTTTTATCAAGCTTCCCCTCCCAGTGGACAGTGCCAAGTTTCGTTTTACAGGAATTACAGCACATCTGTGATATCATAAATCTCTTAATGCACTGCATGTTTCAGTGTAAAGCAAGACTTTAAACGCTTAAAAACAAAGAAAAGAGATAAATGTTAGTTTTATATTATTACAGCAGTAATTATCAATTGTATCTATAAATAATAAAACTATACACATATAATTTGCAGTAAAATGTTGTATCGCTTTTGTTTGGTTATTGTATTTGTTTTTTTTTTTATTCCATTCGGAAATCCTTTGCATGTTTGTGCAGTTTGTAGTACGGTAACGTATGCTGGAAGAAAGCCAGAACGAATAATGCTGAAAAATAGGAAGGGTTTAAAACTTTTTTTTTTATTAATCCTAACGTTAGCGGTCAAAATAATAAAACCAGTTTCACCGGTGTTAGCTTTACTAATTTACTTGCATAACTGTGTTCCCTAGAACTTTAATTTCGCCGTAACCCACACAAACATCATTAGTATCCATATACAACTCAATTAAACATTACATTTACTGGTATTAAAGACAAAATAAACTCTTACCTTTTCTGTGAATGACTCGTGAAGTGGAGTCAGGGCAGATTTGTTAGCCGTATAATGTTAGCTAGCACGGCGCTGGAGCAGCAGACTGACTCGACAAAATTACTATTTAAAACTTCTCTATTTGACGCCCGAAAATTGTACAACTATCGCCCCCCTTCTAAATGTATTTAAGAACTAAAACAATGATATATCCCTCAGCTTATTTAACATCAATCTACTTTAATCCGCAACTCTATCTTCGAACCCTGCCCTCATACATCACAAAATGGTGCTAACAACTACGCGAGGACGGAAAATGGAGCACTATTTACTACGTCAGATATCGCGAGATTTAAGAGTGAAAGGATGCGTTCCAAATACAAGACTACCGTACTAGTAGGCCTACTAGGGTTTGTGCAAATAAGACTAGTATATCATGTGTATAAATATAGAAGTAAAACGGTACAATTAAACGTAAACTGTAACCTTATTTAATGACATTGTAGTGTTTTTTAGGTATTTCTCACACATTTACTGTCATACAGAAATACTGCAGTACAAAATGAATAAAAAAATATTTGCTGTATATTTAATGTTAATATTATATTTGACATATTAAGTGTTTATTTTGATTTGGTAAGTAGTGTCAATTTTTAGTAAGTCATTATTTTGACATTTCTATGATAATTTTGATTGTAAAACTCTTAATATTGACTTTGTTTCGACTTTTATTCTCAAAATATAATAATGATCTAATTATCAGATGTTTATATCTTTATTTTGAGTTAGTAATTCATAATTTTGACTTTTAAGTTCAATTATTTTTTTCCTTATATGGTGAAATGGGCTTCCACATTGATGAGTTATTTAAAGTTATTATTATAATTTAGTATGGTTACTTTTTATTATTTTTTATTTATTTTAAGATATTTTAATTTAATAGTACACTTATTTACATTTTTATGTATTAGAAGCTAAAAATGTTATTTAAATAGTTTAATCTTATTTATTATTAATAATTTATTTGTACATTATTCATGCAGTTTTTTTTTTTTTTTTACTTTTCAACAGAGCCCAAGCACTTACTATTGGCCCCTGAGGGTCCCTGGACAGCCTTTCGAAAACCTCTCAATATTATTTATAATTAGTATAAATTATAGACAGTAAAAATGTTCTGTACACAGTAGCCTATATTTTACAACTTGACATTATATAGTTATCCACTGTATACTACATATAATTACTAACATTCTGCTTTACTTGCTAGTTTCACATACTACGTCATATAGTAAGCAGTACGCTAGTATTACTAGAGCATTGGAACACAGCCGTGCACGTGACGCAGTATGTAGGTAAATTTGGAGATTCGCTGATTTACAAGTCATCTTACCGCTCTTGTGGTTGGACTATTTTTATGCATATGCTCTAACATCCGCTCAATGACTCCAGCGTTGTCAAATCAATGCGCAGTAAAGATGGCAGCGTTAGCAGTGGCTGAAACCCCATCAGGGAAAGATGCTCTCGCTGAGGGTTTACTGGACCTCTTGAGACCAGCTGTACAGCAGCTTGACTTACACGTGCACTCAGTCAGGTAGTACATGTTTTGGAAACGTGTGTGTTTAAAGAAATATCTTATTTATGCGGTGCGGTTTTGTTTGCTAGCATGCTAATGACTGTCATGACAGGTCTTGTGACTCAAGAGATGCTGCTTGTAGTGTATAACCAATGTTGATTCATTTATTTTCCTTTCGCACTATTGCACGATTTTTTTTTTTACAGTTTATACATTATAGACAATATAGGACAATATAATATGATTTATATATTTAGAGACTTTAAAACGTGCAAAAATACTTGTATTGTTGACTATACTGTAAATCTATATTCACAGAGAAAGCCAAGTGGAACTCAGGGAACACATTGATAATTTAGCATCTGGTAAGTTGGTATAACATTCTTATTTGCATGTAAATGAAGTACCTTAAAAATTGCCATGTAAATGTGAATGATCTGTTTACATGTAAAAGTGAGTTACTACAATAATGTACTGTATAATACAAATTATTATATTATAGTGCAGTATAATGATTTAACAGTAAAACATACTGTTAAGATCTGTAAAAAATACTAAAGTATTCTGCCTTTGTTTTGGTGGCTTTGGCCAGTTTACTGACCCAATAACTAGGCTTTATAACATTTATTATAACCTTTTGCAGACATGCAATAGAGTTGAAGTGAAGTGAAGTGTAGTGTGGCCAAGTATGGTGTCCCATACTTGGAATTTGTGCTCTGCATTTAACCCATCCAAGTGCACACACACAGTTAGTGAACACACACATACCGTGAACACACACCCGGAGCAGTGGGCAGCCATGCTGCGGCGCCCGGGGAGCAGTTGGGGGGAACGGTGCCTTGCTCAAGGGACTCACCTCAGTCGTGGTATTGAGGGTGGTGGAGAGTGCTGGTCATTCACTCCCCCCACCCCCAATTCCCGCTGGCACCGAGTATCGAACCAGCAACCTTCGGATCACGAGTCCAACACTCTAACCACCAGGCCACGACTGCCCCACCATTGTTATGGGTAGTAAAACAGTTGTGACAATTTCACTTTTTTTAAAATGTACAATTGGCTGTTTTAAAAGAAGAGCTAAAATGATTGAGAAACAATAACGTCTATGACTTAAAAGAAAAAACATATAACTGCACATTTCTTCTGCAGAGTTGTGTAGGATCAATGAACACCAGAAGGTGGCACTAGACTTAGACCCATATGTAAAAAAGCTTCTTAATGCCAGGAGAAGAGTGGTGCTTGTCAACAACATACTCCAAAATGCACAGGTAAGTTCGTATAAACATCATTCAATATACATTTATATATATATATATATTTTTTTTTTTGTTCTTCATCGTCTCAAATCTTTCTTGCAGGAGCGTTTGCGAAGGTTGAATCATAATGTGGCTAAAGAGACAGCACGCAGGAAGACCATGCTTGAGGCATCTGGAGCATTTACCCCACGCTCTCCCAGCAAACCATGATCTCATGAACCTCACATTTTGGGAATGCACCATTACACTGTGCTCAATGCCAAGGACCAATGCTGTAGATTGGCAGAATCTTCCTCACATCTTTTAAGGGCACTGGGCTATTCAAAGCACTGCTTTAGCATTAATGTCACTTCGTTTAAGAGCAGTCAGGGAGACAGCAGTGTGTAAATATGCACTCGTTTCTTTCTTGAACGTAACTGTTTGAATTAAAGAATGTCTGTTTGAATGTTAATGATGCTGAAAAATGTTCAAACTGTGTATTTGCAAATGTAGGGTTTTAATAATAATAGTAATAATCGTAATATAAATCATATTTGTTATTGTTATTATTATTATCATTACTATTATTATTTTGGCTTGAGGAAGTTATGACCACTCAAGTCGGACCTTCAGTATTTTTTAACTTGGTGTTTTTTATGTTTTCTGACTGATCAGTCTCACCGTTTTCTTAAACTGCGCGGTCCAAACTGAAATTGTTCACCCAAAATTTAATTCCCCCAGAATTAAAATGTACTCACTATTTACTCTCCCAAAAGTGGTTCCAAACCTTTATGAGTTTCTTTTTTCTTGTAAAAAAAAAAAATAATAATAATCTAGAACCCAGTAATCATTGGCTTTCATAGTAGGAAAATAAAAATAATTGACTTTCATAGTATTTGTTTTTCCAACTATAATAGTCAATTGATACTATTTTCCAATCACTTTCAGTAAAACGTCTTTTTTGTTCAACAGAAAGAAAAAAAAAACTCAAAGAGGCTTGTGACAAGTGAGGGATGAGTAAATGATGATAATTTTCACTTTTGGGTGAACTATCATCTAGCTGACTGTCATTGATAAAAACTAACTAGCCTGTTAATTCATGCTAGCTTTAGTTAAAGCATGTTTGCAGCATATTAAACTTGAATTCTGCATGTGTTAAATGTGTTAAAACATGTTGAAACCTGTTAGCAACATACAAAAACATGTTAGCCACGTGTTAAAGCATGCTAGAAACATGACAGCAACATGCTAATTTGCTAGCAATGTTTTAAATGTGTTATTGGTTTTTCACTTCATCCTAAGTTTACATTAGCTGATTTGAGTTTACAAAGCTGTTGCAAACATTCAAGCAAGGTTTTCTCAAGCCAACATAAAAGTCTGTCCCAATTAACTTTACCATTTAAATAATAATTTGACTTATAGTACCTTCAGAGGTAGTAACCAGTCTAATGTACTTGATAAGTAAATATGATTATAAAATCTGATTATTGTTGTATATTTTTGCCGACGTGGAAATTATGCACCCTTATCAAAACTTTCTTTTTTTATTTACTTCATTTTGAGTGTAGAGATTTTTATCTTAATTATTTTCTTGTGAATGTGTTTTATTGATTTCAATGATTCTTAATTGTTGAAGTTTATATTTTGTAGTGGAAAGAAATTTAAATTTCTTTCTATATATATTTTTTATATTCTTGCAATCCTGCACATATTTCTTCTGTGAAACAGAATTATTATTATTGATATATATTACATTCATTCATTCATTCATTTTCTTTTCGACTTAGTCCCTTTTTTAATCAGGGGTCGCCCGGAATGAACCGCCAACATATCCAGCATATGTTTTACGCAGCGGATGCCCTTCCAGCTGCAACCCATCACTGGGAAACATCCATACACACTCATACACTACGGACAATTTAGCCTACCCAATTCACCTATACCACATGCTTTTTTTGGACTTGTGGGGGAAACCGGAGCACCCGGAGGAAACCCACGCGAACACGGGGAGAACATGCAAACTCCACACAGAAACTGACCCAACCGAGGCTCGAACCAGCGACCTTCTTGCTGTGAGGCGAATGTGCTACCCACTGCGCCACCGTGCAGCCCATATATATTACATTCACTAGCAAATAATATGATAAAAATATACATTAGTATTTATACATATAATTATTTTTTTTATTCTTTGTGTAATTGTAAAAATAAATAAGAGTGTCATAATAAAATACAGACCGAGTTTGAAACTCAGAGATCAAGTCAATAAATGTGTTTAGATACAAAATACAACTTTAGAGGAAAGCTGAACTTCCCTTGAATTGTATGGCATTATAATTGAATCAGCAGTAAAATCTTAGGTATGCACATGTCTTATGTAAATAGTAGATGCTTTGTAAGAGGATATGAGAAAGGGCCGATGAAGGTGACCTCTTGTATTAGCCGAAAGGGAGAAGGTTAGTAAAAGATTCAGGACAGGTGAAAGGTCAAGGGAGGGAATCTATCAAGGAGGAAGTTGGAATTACATGAGGGGCCTCCTTAAAGTCACTCTGTTGATGAAAGATTAAAGACAGATTGCTGAAAATCACATGACTGAGACAAGGAAAATGAAAGAGGAAAAACCTATTGGAATCTGTTCATATTTGATAGTGACAGTATACTGAAAAAAAATGATTCAAAGATGATTCATTGGATTTACTTACATTTTTTAAGGTAGGTGGTTGTAAACAATTTATTTGTGCTGAATTTAAACAAGCAAATTCAGTTGAACATTACTAAATTTTTTTTGTTTGTTTAAATTTAGCCCATATAAATTGTTTGCAACAATTTAGCAGAAACCATTTTTTTGATAACCTAAAATGAAAGATGCATGATGTTTTAAATTGCTAAAATATATTTTGTGTCTAAAGGTCATGAACATGCTAGAAAGTCTGATTCTAGTCATCTTAATGGCACTTTTTACAATGTAGATTGTATCAAAGCAGTTTAACAGACGAAGAAAAGTGAATAAAAGACTTCAGATTGTGGAACAATCCAGCGTATCAGGCAGGCAGAAGAGTAGTGGTAGAATGCTGTAGTTCCAGTTAAAAGGGATTCAGTTCAGTTTAATACAAATGTCTCTGTTGAAGTTCAGATCTGTTTAATTCAGTTCAGTGATCTCACAAGCAAAGAACTTATAGGGATAGTTTACCCAAAAATGAATATATACGTGGCCTGCAATTTATTTGCCCTCAGTTGGTTATAAACTTATATGAGTTTCTTTATTATGTTGAACATTAAAGAAGATATTTTGAAGAAAGCTAAACACTTGCAACCACTGAATTCCATAGTAGGAAAAACAAATACCATGGAAGTCCGTTGTACACGTATATAACATTCTTCAAAATATCTTCTTTTGTGTTTAACAGAAGAAACTCATAAAGGTTTGAAACAAGTAAAGGTTGAGTAAACGATAAAATAATTTTTTGTGAACTATCCCTTTAAAATGGTTAATGTTACAAATTTGATTAGTTTTTGTTTTATAATCACAACTTTTTATTTAAGGTTAAAATTAAAAGTAAATCTCAGGTTTCTTTTTAAATGTATAGTACTTAAAGGTACTGTTGTATGTTTAGTCGATTATTAAAGCTGTCCGTAGCCTATTAACAAGAATATGATACAAGTTTTCTAGTGCCTATTGCATGCGCACTAGTCTAAAAGTAGCCCTCACTGGCTGTTGTAAATTTCAGTCATCGATGGAAACTGAGCAGGGTTGAATGGGGCGGGGTGATCTGATACGGGGCGGAGTAATCTCAGCGGCGCCACCTTAAAAAAACAGTCGCGCCGATATGTCAATCCAGACGCGACCCAGACAGACCTCGGCCCGGGGGCCCAGCCGTGAGAGCTGCGTGCTGATTAGCTGAGCGCCACCGTCCTTTTGAGACTCGGCCTCCTATTGGTTGACGCCGACTGAGACGCTCACGCGCACAATGTCTACCCGCTTTTGTTATTGTAGCGAGCGCGAGGAGAGCGGGCAGGATGCGCGGACGGAGACAGCGAGCCTGATAGTCCGGTATCGACTCCGATAGACTCAAATTAGATGCTGGAGGGGGAAGGGACACGGATTTCTACCTCTCCGTCCTTGTCCAGAACACTGCTTTTTGCTATTCTCTGAAAACACGACCGATGTGTGAGTATTCTTACATTCTTGTGATCGTTTGATTCATTTTGAATGCACACTGCAACAGTCGAGACCTTATAAGAAACCGAGCGGTTCGGCGATGCATTGAAGGCATATTACGTCAAAGGTGTGCCTGCTCGTGTCGTAATAACTCATCTTTGCCCTTGTCTGAGCTTTGAAATATTTCGTAACTGTCTAGCGTTTTGAATACTGTCTCGAGACGCTGACATACCCACCCTCGCACAGCAAGTTCACGATCAAGAGGCTGTCCATTCAACAGTTCACCTTCATCTTATTGATCCGACTAGTTAGTTGGAACGCATGAAGGGTTTGCATGTCATATCAACTGCTTATATCCAGCAGGAGCTCATGAAATGTTTAGACGGCGGACTCGATGACGTCATGTGACCAAATATGGCATCTGCGCCGCTGCATTTGTTTGCCCGCAGAGCAGTCAACAGTTTGGCTTTAACTTTGCATGACATTTTATGAATATCGCTAACTGCGGGCATGTTATTGTACAATATGCTGGAAATGTCTTGGATGAGGTTTAAAGTGAACAGTTCATCTGAAATGAAACATTTCTTTTGATTCACTGACCCTGAAGACACCAGAAATGTTGGTGACTTTTTTTTTTTCCAGTAGAACATTAAAGAAGATATTTATTTCAATTTGTACGCTTTGGTGATTGTATAAACAGCTAGTCAGCGGCTAGTGCTATTTTGACAGTCAAGAAACACATTAAGGAAAAACAAAATTAAAACCCATGGTTGCTGATAATACATTGAGGTGTTATGATGGTTGGCCTGTGCAATAAATCATTATATACAACATTTTTACCATTATTCCACAGCCTCAGCAGTCAGCCCTGAGTATGCTAACAAACTCGTGTGTGAGTTCATGCTGTTTGTTTTAAGTGAACTGTTGTGTTTTATTACTCATCAAAATGGTTCTTTTGCTTTGGATGCTTCATCCTATACACAAAAAAAGTAAAATGACACAATTTCAGGTTCTCTTTTTACAGATTCCCAACATTTGATAATCACATTTGTGACTATTGTGAATGTGCTCAGGACTGGTTACAACAATAATGTTGTAAAGTTTTTTTTTTTTTTGCAGATTAATCATTTTGCTTCAAAAGACTTTAATCTATCGCCAGGAGCCACTGGTATTGATTTTGGTTAAAACATTTGTATGTGTTTTTGACTCTGCTAACAACTTGAATTTTATAAATATCCAAGGACGACCTTTTCAGCTAAAAGTCTTTATTGTTCGACTGAAGAAAAAAATCACTGTATTCTAAAATCAGTAATTTAAATGCAAATTTTCATTTTTAGACAAACTATCTTTTTAAGATGTTGAATTAGACCTGCTATAATTGTGTTTTTGTGTAATATAGACATTATAACATGTTAAATATGTTGATCCAGGCTTGTGTCTTATGATGTCACCAAACACCTTGGTGTTTCATCATACTGTGATGACTAAAGCTGGGTTTGGAACTGAATGTCCTCTAGAATCAGGCCGCCATGCTTTTCTCAAATACACTGTACTATATATGATGAAATAACGGAGTAATACACCCAGATAAGAAGAGCAGAATAATGCATGAGCGTTCCAGTTAAATCCTAGAAGAAACTCCTTTTTCAAAGATTACAGTGTATGAAATCAGTTAGTTCATCTAATAGTCTTGTACGTTCTGTCTTAATGCAAAGTTGTTCCTCTGGTGCTCTGCCTCGAGGGCCACTTGCGCAGACATGGAGAGCATCACTGAGTCTGATAATAAGGGTCTCAGAGAAGCTCCCTCCAGATTAGATTTGATGATGCTCAGAGATCTGAAGTGTCAGGATCCGTCAGCGCTCCACCAGCTCTCAATTACCACTGCACTCCAGAAATCTTGCACTTTTGCACTTGCAACATCTCATGCTAAGATCACAGGGCTTTTCATCACAGTACCAAGAACTTCTGGTCCTTATGTGCAAAACACAAATTCAAATTCCTCACACCAAATTCCACGGGTTGTTGACGTGACGTTGCATTTTCACTTTCACACGTGACAAACATGTATGTAATTAGTATTGTCATCATTTAAAATGCAGTTTCTTTTTCTTCCGTGGACCTCTTGTTATAAACTACAGTGTTATTATATATTTTTAACTTTTGAGCCAAATCTCAAAACTGTTCTATGGTGTGACACTGCTTTTATAAAAAGAACAAAAACAAAATCATAAAGTCATTAATAGAAATCTCAACCCTAATTTTACAATTGGCTATTTTAGTAATTGGCAATTATATATTTTTTTTCCTCCATATATTTCTAAAAACATAGGAACTTAATACATTTTGTCACTGAAAACCATGTGCTTTGGTGTGACACTGTTTGCTCATTTAAATCAGGCAACTCCACAGAAAACTAGTTGATATTTAATTTTATTGCAACCACTATAAAACTGTTAAGCTTTGTTGTCTTTTGGTGTGACACCCCTATTTATTGAAAATACAAACAAGTCGCGGAGGAAAAAAATAGTATTCATTATTTCATATAAAATAAATAACACTGCATGAAGATAAGTGTTCAACAATGAAGATAAATTGCTCTCATGCTATTTGTATATGTTGTTTTTCTTAATTTTTGCTGTCACATCATTATTTTTACAGTACTTTTCAGTAGAAAGCAAAAAAATCAACCGTGAAAGAATTGATAAGGTTAGAGAACCCTTATATTTTCTCAAACAACATAAATGTCTGGGTTTTTTTTCTTCAAAAAGGGTGTTTTACTGCCAATTTGTCAAATACCCGGATGTATTTAAATAGTTTTTTTTATGTTAAAACACTCTCGCTTCTTCAAGTTTAAAATGCAGAGACAACTATAAGTAAGTCACTTGTTTGTTGGCTGGCTCACCACAAGAAATGCTATTGCTTTTTGGCTCTTTCAGACTTTGCCTGCTATGTTTGGACTTGCATACAATTCTATTACCGCTACTGTACTATATGCGCTGGACTTTTTCTTTATACATGGTGCAGATGACCTATTACTTCATCAAATTGTGTTGTAATATGACAATTCACATTGCACGGAAAGCTGTATTCCCAAATCCAGTGCACTTCAATTTTTCTTTTTATGTTATAATGTTAAGACATTTTTTGCTAAATGTAATCAAAAATGACAAATTATACACCCATGCACATGATGTTCTGGGAAAAAAGCAAACGCATCATGGCCACAAATTAATCTCCATAATGTTTCCTTGTTTTAGTTAAATTGTGGCCACACTTAGAAAATGAAATGAAATGAATTTGTCCAACATAATGGAGGAAACTAATTTGTACAAGGTTGTTACAATTTACCTAGACAGAACAAATCAGTACAACATGGTCACTATTTAATAAAATGAAATTGAGGGAATAAATTAGTTCAATATGGTCATGATACTGAAACGAGGGAATGAATTAGTACAACATGGGCACGCTTTAACAAAATGCCTACTGTTTCAAAATTGAGAGATAGACTGGGCAGGTATAAAGTGGAGGCTGCACATTATTTCAAGTAGTAGTCATGTATACATTACAAACACAGATGTTCTGCAGGGTTTAGCTCCAGCCCCAACTGGACTCAACAACTGAACCAGCTAATCAAGCTCTTGCTAGGCAATCTAGAAACTTCCTGGCAGGTGTGTTGAGGGAAGTTGGAGGTAAACTTTGCAGGACACCAGCCCTCCAGGACTGAGTTTGGGCACTCCTGCTCTAAACAATGTCAGACATGGGCAGTGAATTTTTTGGGAAACCAATTTGAAAGTGTTTCTTATTTGTGCAGTCAAGTTGGAAAAGATACATTTCATCTTTAAAGGGTTAGTTAACCTAAAAATGGAAATTATGTGTAATCATTTTCTCTTTCTCATGTCATCCCAGAACTTAAAAAAAAAACCTTTTTATCGAACACTCTGAAGCTTCAAAACATTTCTAAAGATATGATCTCGAGCAGTTTAATCCTCCTGAAAATTTTATATGATTATTTATGAAAAACATTTTATATGATCAAAAGATTTATTTTAGGCTTGAACATTGAAACACTGTTTACAGCACTGAAGGTCACACAATGCATGTTTGCTTGATGCACAAGAACAATATAGTTTTTCTGGACATTCAGCAGGCTTGGATGAACATCGCTTTATTTTCAATAAAACATGTTTAGATGTGAAGAAGGTAAAAAAACAATCTGTTCATCATATAGAATGCTTGAATTTAACTTGATTCATAAAGAATTTTTTGAACTCTTGACAAAAATATTGAATTGTCGAAGTTTTGAGAAAATAGGCTTTCAGTGAAAGGATTGAAATCTCTAAAGTTTGATTAAAATATCTTTCCTCTGATTTGTTTTGATGATGAATAAACGTCTTATGTTTTTGGAACATCATGTGGATGAGTAAATGAATATTTAATTCTGGTGTAAAGTAACTCTTTAAGACCACTAGATATAGTAAGGAAGTTGAGTACAATTAAAAGTTTTGGCAACCAGCCTGTGTTGGTGTTCAACTATAATATACAGTGCCTATAGAAAATCATCATACCCTGTGCAAATCTACACATTTACTCACATTATAACCTTCAGGATAAAGTTGTAGAAAGGCACAGGTTAGGAGAAGGCTACAAAAAGCTTTCAAAAGCTGGAAAATGTATTTGGAATTTGATTTGATTTCAGGCTGTATGACAAATGATGAATGATGGAGTATGATGATTTTCTATAGTCACTGTTTATAGAGACTCTACTGTTCCACTAATTTCCGTGAAGCAATAGTACTGCCTGTGTGTTAGTATGCTAGATGTAGTGTGCAAGAATCATGTGTGTTGATGCTGCTGTTCTGTTTCCCATCTGTCAGAGCAGCAGGATGTCCGTGAACCCTCCCAACAGTAATGACGCCTGCCTCAGTATCGTGCACAGCCTCATGTGCCACCGGCAGGGTGGTGAAAACGAGGGCTTTGCCAAGCGTGCCATCGAGAGCCTGGTCAAGAAACTGAAGGAGAAGAAAGACGAGCTGGACTCCCTCATCACCGCCATCACCACCAATGGAGTTCATCCCAGCAAGTGCGTGACCATCCAGAGGACGCTGGACGGACGCCTACAGGTGAACCGCGCTTTACAGTAATTGACGTCGAACCATTAACATTTGCTTTAAAGCTCTTAGCAGTGATTTACAGGAATCCCTCCAAATGTTAATGCTGAATGGACTGAATGGATGAGTCATTTCTGTGTTTGGCAGATTTTTCTTGTCTGTGTTGCTGAGTGTTAGATGGCATTTTCAGACAGGGATTGAATAGCTGTTGTCGGTCTGTCAGTGTAAAGGTTTGACTGGACTTGACCGTGCTACATGTGTCATGGGACCTGTTTGGTGAGCATCTGTTTTTGACTACATCTACAGTAATCCGGATAAAATCTAAAAATGCTCTGCATCCACGCTGTCATTTTCAGTCATTTCCCAAAAGTTGTTTATCCACACTGAAGCAACAAAAACATTTTCGTCTCTGTACACTGTAAAAAAAAAAGCAGTGGCTCAAAAGTAAAAAAATATATAATAACACTGTAGTTTAATGGGTTCCACACAATTCCTTCATCCTGTCCCAACACAAATCAATTAAGCTAACTTTAATTGTTTTTACAAATTTAAGTGGATTGAACACAAAACAATTAAGTTGTCCCCAAAAAAACTCAAGAATTGTAGTTATTCAGCTCATTTTAAATGAGTAGTTTGAACAAGCAGCAAAAATAATTTTTTGAAAGTACTGCACATGCGTTAAGACATAAGATGCTTTGACCAGTGTCATTTCCACCTGCCGTTTATTTACTTTTCTGGCTTATTGAAGTGAGTGGCAACATGAGCATCCAAAACAACTGCTGTATCATGTCTTCCATCATTTTAGCTGAATTGGTCACATGACTAAATGTGTCATTGTTTTCGAAAGCCTCTGTTGTCACTCTGTGACATGAAAACTGAATTTTCAAATTGATCCACTTTGCAGAACGTTTTTAAATAGATATGTTTTTGTTGCCTGAAAATGCTCAGTGTGGACAGAGGACTAAAAAGGAGAGAAAAACTAGGACAAAAACTAGAAACAGACTGATTTATTAGCCAAGCTGATCATTTGGTGGGTATCTTTTTAAACTATAGATCCTCCAGCAGTAAACATGCCCACATCTGTAAAGAGCTGTAAAGACAAGTGGTAGATTCTGTTTCTTTCAATTCTAAATCTTCCAAGAATGCTGTCTATTAATAATTCACACATTTTCCATACAGCTGAGTAAATATAGCCTGGTAGTAAACAGACATTGCATACCTGTTTTAAACTTTAAATTTAATATAAATATAAATTTTAAACTGAATACAATTTTTTATATGATGACAGAATGTTTTGGTTAAGTCAGTGGTCAAATAAATTCAAGTGAAAAAAATTCTTGCAAGCTATGAAGGATTGCTTCTCATTTGACTAAATATTGTATAAAAAATAATGAAATTAAATAAATCTTTAATTTGATATTTAATAAAATGATATACACTCACCTGCCGTTTTATTAGGTACACTTAAGTACCAGGACCTTCCTTATTGTTTTCATACTTCTTGTTATAAATTCGACAAAATTCTGAAAACATTCTTCAGAGATTTTGAGATGATGGTGTCACACAGATGCATATTTGACTGCTGAACGTCCATGGTGCATGGTGCTCTTTTTGATTGAAATCTGTTCACTGCAAGCCATTTGAGGACAGTGAACTCACTGACATCTTCAAGAAACCAGTCTGAGGTGTTTTGTGCTTTGTGACAGTGCTTGTAGTAGCCATCTCAAGATGAGCACACTACGGTCAGAAAGGAAAGGACATTGTCAGCAACAGTACCCAGGTAGACTGTGACATTTAAACAATGCACACATGGTACTAATAGGCCCAAAATGTGCCAAGAAAATCTCCCCCACAGCACCAGCAGCAGTGTGAACCGTTGATGCAAGACAGGAGGGTTTTATGCTTTCTTCTGCTGATGTTGCAGCAGAAATTGAGATTCATCAGACCAGACAATTTTCTATTGCTGAATTTTGGTGTAAAAAGCTGTTTCAGTTTGCTTTTCTTAGCTGACAAGAGTGACACCTGGTCTGATCTTCTGTTGCTGTAGTTCATTGTCTTCAAGGTTTGACATGCTGTACGTGCATTCAGAGATTGTTATCTGCAGACCTATGATGCAACCAAGGTGCAAATTTAAGGGGTGTTTGACCCTCCTAGTTAATGCTTGACACACCTTGAAGGACATCAAAACAAGATGTCTGGAAAATCTGTGTCTGAAATATTAATAATAGTACTAATAGTTAATATAAGTAGAAATTTGACTAAGTTAATAAAAAAAACTAAATTAATAAGCAGAATATTATTGCCAATGCATGATCGCACCCAGCAGTGATGTGGGAAAATATTCAGTGTGGTCTGAAAAAGGCAAATCCAGCCCACAGATAAGTACTGTAAGTGTTCAAAAGACCCTTTTTCTCGTAAATTGGATGTTTGTATCTACACATAGCCTAAAAGTGAAGTTAGTTTGTATCTTAATAGAAAACTATGTTTCCACATACGTTATACAGTAAACATTAATTGCGATCTTTAATGCTCATCCTTTTATCAGTGCTGGAATGCCAACTTGTCATTGTTCGGCAAAATGTGCTGTTTTATATCATAAATTTGAAAATCTTTGTTGAAATGGCTAATCAGAGGTTACTGTATGTCAGAATCGAATCGTTATACATAAAAACACTGAAAATCAGTTTGATTTATACATGAGATATAATTGAATTAAACATATCAATTTGGTTTAATGAGGCATGCATGTGTATTTTACAAACTACTAAAAAATCTGACCCCCCTGATAGTAATGGATAACACTGGCTTTTTGAGTTCCTGTTGCTTTTCTGTCAGCTCGAATCAATCTGGCCATTTTTTTTTTTTCTGTGATCACCCACAGAATTGCCGCTCAATGGACATTTTCTCTTTTTCTTAACTACTCTGTGTAATCCTGGTCATGATTGTGTATGAAAATACCTTCTGAAATACTCAGACCAGCATCTCCTACTAACAACCATGACATGTTCAGAGTCATTTAAATGACCTTTCTTCTCCATTGTGATGATCAGTGTGAACTTCATCAGATCTTCTTGATCACGTCTTGCCTAAATGCGTTGAGTTGCTGGCATGTGTTTGACTGAATAGATATTTGCATTAACGAGCAGCAGGTGTAACAGGTATAAATAATTTTCCCATGGTTATTTTAAGTTTCGCATCGGTGCTGAGTGTGTATATATAGATTTTTTGTTAAATACCATTTTACTGTTTTGAATGTGTATCACATATGAAGAAATGACCATGTGATGAACATATAAAGATTATTTTCTGGTGTTTGTATAGGTTACACAGGTTTTTATTCATTCATTCATTCATTTTCTTTTCGGCTTAGTCCCTTTATTAATCTGGGGTCGCCACAGCGGGATGAACCGCCAACTTATCCAGCATATGTTTTACGCAGCGGATGCCCTTCCAGCTGCAACCCATCACTGGGAAATACACAGGTTTTTAAATGTGTGTAAAAGTTAACTTTAAAAAGAAAGTGAACATTTTAAAACGAATTTAACAATTTTTAAATAAATAATTTAAATGTCAAACTGTAATGAATACAATAAAATGTTTTGTATTTAGATATATATTAAAAAATGTATTTAAATGTAGCCCCTTTTCCGTAGTCATTACTCCAGTCTTCAGTGTCAAACTGAATCATTCTAATATTCAGGATTTCCATTTTTTTTTGTTAAAGTTCAAAAGAAGATCATTTATTTTAAATATAAATCTGTATTTATAAATGTAGCATCATAAATGTGTCACTTTGTCTCAAAATACCATCATATTATTAGCCACCTTAGTCATATTTTTTGCCTTTAACTGTATATTGGTATTGATACTCAGCAGCACCCGGAACTACACAGAAACACTGACAGAACTTATATTGACACCTAAAATGAATTCTAATCAATAAAAGTGTACTAATTAGCTAATTTCTATATTTTAACAACCTTCAAATCCACACCTTACAAAATAAAAAAAATCATAGAAAGTGCAAGAAAGTTCTTAGATTCTGTCTGAGATTCGTCCTGCTTTCTCAATATCAGTTTTGTCTTTACCATTTAAAACCCATATTCCTCAGCCACTATATAAACTCCGTTCCCCCTGTCTAGAAACACTTTCCAAATTGTGCTGTTTTCCTACATCGTTCACACAATTGTGCTTCCCCCTAATCTATTTGTGAATCCTGCGATAAATAAAGCGAGACAATGTAAATAATCAAGGCATTGTCTAGTGAATAAACGTAGTGATTGGGTGTTGCTTCGGGGCCCGGCTCTAATCACATCCACCCACATCAGGAAAAAAACCACATACGGCTTTCATATTGAAGAGTGATGCAGTCGCGGCTTCGGCCAATGCTAATAACTTCCTGCCTGTAGCATCAGTGGCCATCATGATTGACGGCGGCTACAAAGAGAGACACTCATCACAAGGCCTTTGACTGTAAACCTCAACCACCTCAAAGTGAAAGCGGTGGTTTCTATGGAGGAGGACGGCGTCTGTGCAGATTTTCAGCCTTGTGTATGGGCAGAATTTGGAGGGAGGGGTGGAGAAGAGGTTGTGAAGGTTGTTTTGTCTAAAACACAGGAAAGAGGCTGGGTTAACTTAAGGCCGTCTATTTTTTCCTCTGTGTAGAAGGGCTTCGAGTTGATGGTACACGCTATTCTTTTTACACACTAGATGTGATGTTATCCAGGCAACACAAGTGGAAAAAAACTGTGTATGTGCGATAAACGAGACTCTGCTGCAGTACAGCTGAAATACTGACTTGAAGACATATTGGGGCATCTTTTTTGACCTTATTAGAAATTGTTGGAGCGTGGGAAGAAAGAGAGACAATAATTTACCATTAGGTGTATAATATTTGCACACATTTTACTGCATGGTTATTATTGTGTTGGTCCCTAATATTTGTATTTTGAGCAACTTTACATGAGGTATGTGATTATGTATTATAATTAGTACATTGGGGACACGGTGGCTCAGTGGTTAGCACTGTCGCCTCACAGCAAGAAGGTCGCTGGTTCGCGTCCTGGCTGGGTCAGTTGGCATTTCTGTGTGTAGTTTGCATGTTCTCCCTGTGTTGGTGTGGGTTTCCTTCAGGTGCTCTGGTTTCCCCCACAGTCCAAAGACATGCGCTATAGGTGAATTGAATAAACTAAGTTGGCCGTAGTGTATGAGTGTGTGTGTGTGAATTAGTGTGTATGGATGTTTCCCAGTACTGGGTTGCAGCTGGAAGGGCATCCGTTGTGTAAAACATATGCTGGATAAGTTGGCGGTTCATTCCGCTGTGGCGACCCCTGATATATAAAGGGACTAAGCCGAAGGAAAATGAAAGAATTAATACATTTGTAATACATTGTACATTGATTGATTGTATTTTACTGTGTTGCCCCTTGTGAAAAGAAAGTCCTCTTAAAGGGATTACTTAAAAATGAAAATTTATGTCATCATTTACTCACCCTTTACTTGTTTTAAACCTTTATGAGTTTCCTTCTTCTGTTGAACACAAAAGAAGATATTTTGAAAAATTTTGGAATCTTGTAACCATTGGCTTCCATAGTAGGAAGAACAGATACTATGGAAGTCAATCGTTACAGGTTATCAGCTTTCTCCAAAATATCTTATTTTGTGTTTAACAGAATAAAGATTTGGAATTACTTAAGGGTGAGTAAACAGTGAGTAAATAAATATTTTTGGGTGAACCATCCCTTTAAGTGTGTTCCATATGTATTTATAGTGTAATTTAAATAGCAAAAGTATACATTTTGTTTAAAAATATGTAAGTGCCAATAAAAGGCCTCCAAAATATTCTTAGAGACTTTTTATCTTATCTTTTTATGACTGCTTTTAAACACAATTAAGTCAATTTAATTTATATTTTATCTTTCCTATTATTTAATGTTTTGAATAATATTTTTTTGCATACTTTAAATAAGTGAATTTACTTAATTAAATAATTACTACAAAACTGTCAAAAAACCAAAAGGTTTACAGTTGTGAGTTTCTTTCCAAGTATATTTTTCCATAAAAAGAAATCATGCCGAGGATGATAATATCAAGCATGTTCATCGTCATGATTTATTGCATTATTGAATCTCAGCACATGTCTAACCTCAACATGACTAAAATAAAACTACTAATATGTAGTGGATGTTCTATAATATTAATCAGGCATCTGTTAATATTTAGCTTTTTTTTAAACATAAGCTGTCTTATTTTTATATAGATATTAAATATTGGTTTGTTTTTCTAGAAATCGGCAGATTAAACAGGATTATGTTTCTGGTGTTGCTTCTAGTTGCATTAGTAGATGTTTGATAATATTATTAATGTTATATGTTTGTTAATGTTTGTCAGGTGTGTTTCAATGTGTAGAATTTTAACACACAAATAAGTCTTCTTTGCTTTTGTTATATTGTAAAAAAATATATACATACAGTTGAACAGTCATATGTACAGTTGAAGTCAAAATTATTAGCCGTTCTGTGATTTTATTTTATTTTTTCTTTTATCTTTAATTTTTTTCTTTCCAAGATTTTTTTTTCTGAATGATGTTTAACAGAGCAATGATTTTTACAGTATTTTTTAATAATATTCTTCTTCTGAAGAAAGTCTTATTTGTTTTATTTCTGCTAGAATAAAAGCAGTTTTTCAAAAACCATTTTGAGGCCAATATTATTAATTATTAGCCCCTTTAAGCAATATCTTTTTTTGATTGTCTTTGGAACAAACAATTGTTATACAATGACTTGCTTAATTACCATAACTTGCCTAATTAACCTAGTTAAGCCTTTAAATTGCACTTTAAGCTGAATGCATCTTGGAAAATATCTAGTAAAATATTATGCACTGTCATCATGGCAAAGATAAAAAAAAATCAGTTGTTAGAAATTAGTTATAAAAACTATTATGTTTAGAAATGTGTTATTTTTTTCTTCTTCTTTCCGTTAAAAAGATATTGGGTAAAAAAATATAGAGGGAGGCTAAAAATTCAGGAGGGCTAATAATTGATATTGTATATATGTATATATTTTTTTCTGGTAAATGTCCATCTTGTTACTTTATTTGCATTAGTAAAATATTCTTTCACTAAGTGTTTGAAGGGTTTTCTAAACACAAAATGATATAATTTTAAAAGTATTTAATTGTTTTCTTTTTTAGACCTCAAAGTAGAATGTCCATTTGGTGTAACTTTAGTGTTTTACTCAGTGTCACACCAGTGGGACATCAGTAGTATTCGGTCATCAGTTTGGTCATTTTTGCCCAACAGCCCCATCACATTTGAGCCGTTGTTTCAGTGCGTCCATCTAAATGGCACTGACAGCTGGATTTATCCCTCCCCTTAGCTCTAGTGTCACGCTGCGAGAGCACAAGCGTCGCGTCATGCTTCTAGTGTTAATCTACAAAGGATTATCATATCACACACACGTCCTCCCTGCTGTCCTACTCCACTAAACACACTCTGGCAGCTGTGAAACGCACTCAAAATTCAACGTGTGACCTTCGCTCAGTGCGTTTGCAGGATATTGTGATGCTCTTTTCTTGTGCTGCTGCAGTTCTGTCACAATGCCGCTGTGTTCAGATATTTTGTTCATGTTGATGTTTCTTTAGCAGAAGTTTGACTTGTGTTTGTCAGAGCAGTGGCAAAACAAATGAGTCATGTGATCCAATGCTATTCAGTTCCTGATCTCGGTTCCCATCTTGCAAAACACGTACAGGCCAAAAATAAAATGTAAAACAATGCTTATTCTGACTTGCATGAGGAATCGATAGGCTACCAAATATGAGTTACAGTAGCCTATATAAAAATAATTCATTCATTCATTCATTCATTTTCTTTTCGGCTTAGTCCCTTTATTAATCTGGGGTCGCCACAGCGGAATGAACTGCCAACTTATCCAACATATGTTTTACGCAGCGGATGCCCTTCCAGCTGCAACCCATCACTGGGAAACATCCATACACACTCATACACTACGGACAATTTAGCTTACCCAATTCACCTATACCGCATGTCTTTGGACTTATGGGGGAAACCGGAGCACCTGGAGGAAACCCACGCAAACACCAGGAGAACATGCAAACTCCACACAGAAATGCCAACTGACCCAGTCGGGGCTCGAACCAGCGACCTTCTTGCTGTGAGGCGATTGTGCCACTGTGCTGCCCATACATACTGTATGCCAATACATTAAAATTATATTTTTTTAGAAAATCTTTTGGTTTAACTATAATAACTTTACTTCATATTTGAAACTGGAATACAACATACAGTACAGTATACATCATATTTGTATGTACTTATGGAGATCAATGCAGTGTTGGTATGTAAAAATACATTTGCAAATCAAATGAAATGCACTGATCAAGTGATATTATTTCAAATTAAAGTTACTGAAAATATTTTTTGTAAATTAAGGTAAGATTAAATCAAGTAATAAATTTATGAATTATTTATGAATGGATTTAAGTTAAACTACTTTAAACTACTTTAAAAAGTTGCAAATAACTGAAATAAAAAAAAGCCAAATAGAAATGCTTAAAAAGCAAGAACATAATTAAATGGCAAAGCACAGAAAGTTACTAAAACCTGTACAAAAATTTTAAATGACAACAGAAAACATACAAATAAAATTTATATTATATTAGTTTATAAATTTACTATAGATTATAATGTAAACTAGTTGTTTAGGGCATTTTTTTCAGTAATTGTAAAATAATAAAAATGTTTTATTTGAAACCAAATCATGATCAAATTTGTGATTTTATAATCTGAATTCAGATTAAATTCTACTCATTAGAAAGAAAAGTAACCCCAATATGATTTTGCTGTTGATATTATTAATTTAAATGTACTTACGTAAATTCACAATATTTCAATAAATAAAATGCAGCCACTAAATTATTGTGGATTGATTGGTGCCACCGAAGTAGCTGATTCACTGCCCCTCCCCCTCCCCGATAGTTGTTGACAGCACGCGCACACCTTCAACAGACAGCAACGGGTTACGGGTATGTGTGTCATACTTTCTATGTTCTCTGTTAACCTTTCTAGTTAAATACTAAATGTGTTAACGTTACTTAACAGGGCTCGGAATTAGGTCTTTTTGGTTTGCATTGTTTAATGTTTTCGCTTTTCTACAGAACGTTCGCTTTTGATTACTACACATCTTAAAATAAATTAAGGGTAAAGTTCTTATAAGTTGTTTAGTATTGTTTGACGACGAGAGACGAAACAACTTTGGGTTCACAAGATTGTACACTTTTTATTAATAAATAATGTTTTATTAGATTTAAAAAAATTACAAATCCAAAATAATAATAATAATTATAATAAATAAATGCATTTTGAAATCAGCTTTTCAGAATTTAGCTTATTTAGCACCTCCATTGTTTGCTTGTTGACTTACAAGGGCCAGAAATCTCAATGATTTTTTGCATGTATTTTGCAAAAAGGTACATCAATAGAAAAAGCTGTAATAATAACATTGTAGCTCAAAAAGGAATATGGATAAATGATATTATTAGAGTCTGTATAGTGAGTGAGTGTGTGTGTGTGTGTGTGTGTGTGTGTGTGTGTGTGTGTGTATGTAGTAATGCATTTTGTTCAGTTTGTTCATTTGTCTGTTTTATTAATTAATTCGTTAATCTTCATTAATTTTAGACATGGCATGTGCTGTATGCTGTACAATAAAAGTATGTGAAAAATAACTGACCTGAAAAGTGTTTTTAAACTAAATATTGATTTTTATTTGGTTTGCACATGTACTTGCTGAATTATTTCAAGGAAAAAATTGCAATATTTTAAGAGTAATTCAATGAATTAAAACCACATCATTTAATTTACTAGAAACAAAAATATAACATTACACTGAATTCATTATTTTTTTGTGTGCCACCCTAAGATTTGGTATGGCCTCATCTGGCCACCCCTAAGAAACTTTTCTGGGGTGCCACTGGTCACACCACCTCAGAACACTGGAAATACAATGGCTGCGCTTGCAACACTCACGCGAGTCACGCCAATAGACTGTATAAACAGGTCACACCACCGCATCTGTATATATTTTAACTGCTGTGACGTGAGCGCATCGATCGCTCACGCCCCCACGCATCATTTACCTGTGTTGTGGCTGCTGTAGGCTATGCATGATATACGGGAGCGCACGTGCGTCTTCGGTCCTGTCAGAGCGCGCACTCTCATTCCCATACATCAGAGAGATTGGCTGTGGAACTCCACCGTGCGCGATTCAGAGAGCAGAAATTTGTAAGCGCGACCATGAAGAGACAGAAATGACATGCCGTTGTGTAAATAAGATATTACATACGGCTATTTAGCTTGTTTATTAAAAAAAGTTGTGATCTGGCGCTATATAAAAAATACAATTAACTTTACTTCAAGGGGGGTGGGGAAAGTAAGCCGTTGGGAGGGCGGGTCACCCCCCTAATATAATGGTAGAGGAAACACTGGGTTTTGTAGTTATTCTTGGAACATTTGAACATAACTAAAATATTGCATTAAAACAAGATTTCATTTAAGTTAACCTTCATCAGGCATAACTTATGGGATTTTAAGAAATTGAGATGTCATTTAATTTCAATTTTGACATTTATAAATTTAGAATTGTTTAAAATGTTCTTATGACTGATTAACAGACCGTTATTATTATTGTTTTGCATTATTTATCTTATTACACCATATTGTACTCCTCCTTAACTTCTTTTTCTTGTCATTTTTTTTCTGTAGGTTGCGGGTCGTAAAGGTTTTCCTCATGTAATCTACGCACGTTTGTGGCGCTGGCCTGACCTTCACAAGAATGAGCTGAAGCATGTGAAATTCTGCCAGTATGCATTTGACCTCAAATACGATAATGTCTGTGTCAACCCTTACCATTATGAGAGAGTGGTGTCACCAGGCATCGGTGAGTCTGCTGCTCTTTTATTCATCACCATGAACAGCTCTGCATCATGCTTCTGTCTCTGGAAAATACAGTGCCTCACAATTTCAAAAAACAATGCATGGAAAGCTTTCTTGTTCAGTTGATAAAGTTTTGCTTTTTTATTTTTTTTCTTCTCAACTACAGTTGGTCTCAGTCTTCAAAACACGGGTAAGTTATGCACATAATCATTTTTGCATACTAAGGCCCAATCCCAATTGTATTTTTGTACACCTACCCCTTGGCCCTTGAAACAGAGTGTGAAGGGGAAGGGCTTCAAAATTTACCCCTAAGAAATGAGACACCACAACACCTGCACGCGTCATCATATGTCATCGCGATCTCTTGCTTCATATGAGATTGACGATCGCAATCGCTGTAGTTATTCCAGTTGCGTTTATTTTTTGGTTTTTATCTTCAGGAAATCACTCAAGGCAACGATATCATGTTATTCAAACGATATGATGTGGCAATAAGATCGTATCTGTACTGCATTTACACCGAGCCATATTCATTTAAAACATTTTAAACACACGAAAACAGCATTAACATTATACCAGACACTGTAAAAAGGTCATTCCCAGCCACTAGACTTTCTGACAGGGTATTCGAGTGTCAGATGTGAAAGTATGTTGTGGGATTGCTATACAGGAGTTATTATTATAGATTATAGATAGCGAAATTATGCGTTTTTTATTTTAGCTTTTTTTTTTTAAAAGCATGATGGTAAAACACGAATGCAGTTATGAATGTATTGAAACATATGCTTGTTTGTTGTAAAAATTCGTAATAATGACAAAAAATACTAATTTGTGCATCTACTTCCGTGTGCAGCCATGCTGCCGTTGTAGATGGTGTATTCTGGGAAATTTTCTTACCCCTTGGTTTCGAGTGTGGTCCTAAAAAATCTCAGTTTTGAGGGCTATCTAGCCCTTCCCCTTAGCCCTACACCTTCAACTCAAGTTAAAGAGAATTGGGACATCCCTACCCCTTCACGTGAACTCGCAAAACGAGGGGTAGGGGTAAGGGGAAGGGCTAAGGGGTAGAATTGGGATTGGGCCTAAATTTAATGTTTACTCATTTTATTTTTATCATGCTAATTTTATTTATTTTAATGTTTCTATTTAGCTTTATATGTTTATAAAAATATATTTTTCATTGCATCATTTTTAGTGCATCAGCTTAAATGTGTATTTAAAGTAGCTGTAAAGGCAACATTTCTAAATTTTGTTAATTTCTTTTTTTAAGGCTTTTACTATAACATTTATAACTTTTCATAATTATACGTTAAATATCATATTCATCATACTATTCATGATTTAATTTCTTTTTGATTCACTGATTCAATAATAACACATTTGTCCTCTGGCTGGTGTCTAGGTCCCACAGGCAGACTGATAAAGGAAGAGTACAGCCACGACTGCATTCAGATGGATGTTCCCCCAGGCCTGCCTCCCCAGCAGGACCACCAGGGGGTGATGAAGCTCCCTCCACCAGACCACTACGGCCAACCACTGCCTCCCCTACAGCTGCCTTCAGAAGGCCCCCGCGCACCCCCGCCAGTCAGCCTCTACTCTAACATGCCCCTCTCACCCACCGGTAAGAGAAAAGACACTTAGTTATGTGCTTGCGAGCATACGCTGCATCACCTGTTCACTCATTCACTAATCACTAAATAGTAGGGTTGAAACTGTTCACAAAATTGTTGGTTCTGTTCTATCATAGTTCTGTGGTTATGGTTTACAATGCAATGAACATTCCTAATTTTACCATACTATTTATGGTAAAAACTGGCAGCTGTGGTTGCCAGAATTTTACCATTTAAAAATACAGTAGAGACTTTTATAAATTTAGAGTAAAATACTGTATATTCATTTGCATTCATGCATTCATTTATTATGCATTCATTTATACAATGTTAGTACATTGACATTCTGATGTATTTACATGTACTTTGTACCTTTGTAATACACACAAAAACATGATGAGCCAATGCTCATCTCAAACATAAGCAGAAAACATACAACTACTAAACACCATCATGGTAACACACGACACTAAAGTAATGTAATAGACTATATTTATCAACATTAGATGTAACATAAAACTTTAAGTAGTTAGAAAAAGAAGCACAGTAATGTCAACAAAACATAAAAAGAGAAGTGTCATGCAGGGAATTCTGGGAAACTCAATTTACAGTTATTCACCGTTTATTGTATGGAAACTTACTGTTAACCAGGTAACAATTTTGTACTTTTTTTTTTTTTTTTTAAACGTTTTATTGTTAAAATCATGGCCATTTTTTTACAGTGTAGTGAACAAATGTAGGGCATGAAGTAGTTCACTCGGCTCTACAAAATGCTTTTAAAGTGCACTATAGGAAGCGACTACACTGTAAAGTTCTTTCTGCCTTAAATTTTTATTTGAATAAAATTAACTTTTCTGGTCATCTCAACTTACATCAATCAAACTGACAAACTTTGTATAACTTAACTTGTATATTTAGTTAAAACCTGATTATTAAATTTTTTAATAAAGTTAAAGCAACATAAAGCTATTTGCTGTCTTGACTTTTTGTCATTAAATTTTTTACAGTGTAGGTTTTGGACACCGCTATAGTGTAATCTTATAAACCCTCTTGTCTTTCAGCTTCAGGCTCTATGATGCCGATGCAGGGAGGTCATGGTGAAGGCTTACTACAGATAGCGTCTCCTCAGGGTCAAGTCATGACCCCTACCCCTCCCCCCTCCACCCCTACACATGGACCCCCACAGACCCCCGTCCCGCCACAGCCTCCACCCAACCAGAATGGCTACAACAGCTCCAAACACTCCCAGACGCAAGGCTCCTTTCACAGTCAGTATTACACAGGGAACAAAGCAACAACAACACTATTTAACTGATTACCAGTGTTGTTCTATCATTACTTTTAGGCTGTCATAACATTTTTTTATATTTGGAAAAAGGTTTTATTGTTTGCTACGTGTTTGCTGATTTTGTTAGGTTTTTTTAATAAGTAAAAATGTATACATATATTTTATTAAGCTTAGTACTTCAACTTAAGCTTATTTCAGTTTGTTTGTTGTTTGAATGTAGCTTTTACATTTTTTCCCCTATATCTCAGTTGAATATTTTTATATTTTTATTATTTAAAGTCTAGGTTTTTTGTAGCTTTGCTATGTGCTTTTTATTGTTTTGTTTTATTTATCTTTATATTTAGCTTTAATATATTTATATTTTCAAAACCTCCTTATGAGTGTCATAACATCGAGGACCATGACGTCGCCCGGTATGGCGCAGCCGGGGCCCCACCCTGGAGCCAGGCCTGGGGTTGGGGCTCATATGCGAGCTCCTGGTGGTCGGGTTTTTTCCCATGGAACCTGCCCGGGCTTAGCCCGAAGGAGCGACGTGGGACCATCCTCCTGCAGGCCCACCACCTGCAGGGGGAGCCGTAAGGGGCCGGTGCATTGTGGAATGGGTGGTGGTCGAAGGTTAGGACCACGACAACCCGATCGTCAGGCACAGAAACTGGCTCTTGGGACATGGAATGTCACCTCACTGGGAGGGAAGGAGCCCGAGCTTGTGGTACCGACTAGAGATAGTTCCATGAGATAGCTCCATGCACAGCTGGGGCTCTGGAACTCAAGTTCTTGAGAAGGGCTGGATTTTCTTCTACTCTGGAGTTGCTTACAGTGACAGGCGGCGGGCTTGTTTATAGCTCCCCAACTTAGCCGCCATGTGTTGGGAGTTTTCCCCGGTGAACGAGAGGGTCGCCTCCCTGCGCCTTCGGGTCAGGGATAGGTCTCTCACTGTGGTTTATGCCTACGGGCCAAACACCAGTGTAGAGTATCCGGCCTTCTTGGAGTCCTTGGGAGAGGTGCTGGAAGGTGCTCAGACTGAGGACTCCCTTGTTCTACTGGGGGACTTCAGTGCCCACGTGGGTAATGACACTGAAACCTGAAGAGGCGTGATTGGGAGGAACGGCCTCCCTGATCTGAATCCGAGTGGTGTTCTGTTATTGGACTTCTGTGCTAATCACAGTTTGTCCATAACAAACACCATGTTCAAACATAAGGGTGTCCATCAGTGCACATGGCACCAGGACACCCTAGGGCGGAGGTCAATGATTAACATTGTGGTTGTATCATCTGATCTCCGACCGTATGTTTTGGACACTCTGGTAAAGAGAGGGGCTGAGCTGTCAACTGATCACCACCTGGTGGTTAGTTGGATCCGCTGGCAGGGGGGAAAGCTAGACAGACCTGGCAGGCCCAAACGTATTGTGAGGGTCCTCTGGGAACATCTAGCTGAACTTCAAGTCAGAGGGATTTTCAACTCTCACCTCCGGAAGAGCTTTGACCAAATCCCGAGGGAGGCTGGAGACATTGAGACCGAGTGGTCCATGTTCTCTGACTCCATTGTTGACGAGGCCGTAATGAACTGTGGCCGTAAGGTCTGTGGTGCCTGTCGCGGTGGCAATCCACAAACCCGGTGGTGGACACCGGAAGTAAGGGGTGCCGTCAAGCTGAAGAAGGAGTCCTACAGGGCTTAGTTGGCTTGCAGGACTCCTGAGGCAGCTGATGGGTACTGACAGGCCAAGCATGCTGCAGCCCGGGCGGTTGCGGAAGCAAAAACTCGGACCTGAGAAGAGGTTGGGGAAGCCAAGGAGGAAGACTATCCCTGAAAAATACTGAACAAGTTGAACAATCACTCTATATCTCAAAAAGAAAAGAACACATTGTCCATTTTTTATGAAGTGTGCTTCACACAGGTGAGTGGGCTTGACAAACCACCTGTAAAAACAATCTTCTCTCTATAACCCCCCATCCCCCCCTCCCCAACCCCACCTTACTCTAGCACTTAATTTTCTGAACAGTGATACTGATTACAGCGGAAGTGGGGAGCTGTTGACCTCGACTGGGGATGTTGTCAGACGGTGGAAGGAATACTTTGAGGATCTCCTTAACCCCACTGACATGTCTTTCATTGAGGAAGCAGAGACTGGGGATGCAGGGGTGGACTCACCCATCACCCAAGCTAAGGTCACTGAGGTAGTTTGAGATTCACCCTGTGTATCTTAGGTCTCTGGATGTTGTGGGGCTGTCTTGGCTGACACGTCTCTACAATATCGCATGGAGGTCGGGGAGAGTATCTCTGGACTGGGCAACTGGGGTGGTGGTTCCCCTTTTTTAAGAAGGGGAACCAAAGGGTGTGCTACAACTATAGGGGGATCACACTCCTCAGCCTCCCTGAGAAAGTCTATGCCAGGGTATTGGAGAGGAGGATCCGGCCGATGGTTGAACCTAGGATTCAGGAGAAACAATGTTGTCTCATCTCTGTTATTCGCAGACGATGTTGTTCTGTTGGCTTCAACGAACATGGACCTTCAGCATGCATGGGGGCGGTTTGCTGTCGAGTGTGACGCTGCTAGGATGAGAATCAGCACCTCCAAGTCCGAGGCCATGGTGCTCTACCGGAAAAAGGTGGTTTGCCATCTCTAGGTTGGGGGAAAGTCCTTACCCCAGGTGGAGAAGTTCAAGTATCTTGGGGTTTTGTTCACGAGTGAGGGAAGAATAGAACGTGAGATTGACAGGCGGATTGGCGCAGCGGCAGCAGTAATGTGGTCGATGTACCGGTCCGTTGTGGTAAAGAAAGAGCTGAGCCGAAAGGCAAAGCTCTCGATTTACCGGTCAATCTACGTTCCTACTCTCACCTATGGACATGAGCTTTGGATTATGACCGAAAAGACAAGATCTCGGATACAAGCGGCTGAAATGAGTTTCCATCGTAGGGTGGCAGGGCGCACCCTTATAGATAGGGTGAGGAGCTCTGTCACCCGGGAGGAGCTCGGAGTAGAGTCGCTGATCCTCCACATCGAGAGAAGTCAGCTGAGGTGGCTTGGGCATCTGTTTCGGATGCCTCCTGGACGCCTACTTAGGGAGGTGTTCCAGGCATGTCCCACCGGTAGGAGGCCTCGGGAAGACCCAGGACACTCTGGAGGGACTATGTCTCTCGGCTGGCCTGGGAACGGCTCGGGATCCCCCCGGAGGAGCTGTAGGAAGTGTCTGGGGAGAGGGAAGTCTGGGGTTCTCTCCTAAGACTGCTGCCCACTGCTGTATGTATGTATACATACATACATATTTATTTAGTGCAAGATAGCAATAAAACCTGGTTTCTATTTTTGTAGCACCACTAACTGAAATCTGATTGCTGTATATTAAACATCAAATATATTTCATCTGGCTGTGGTTTTGGCTTGCTGTACAGCATTTTCTCTTTCAGTGTAGATAAAGATAAAATACTTCTCTCTGGAAGCTTGTCGTGTCACGCCTGTTAGGTGTTATGATCTCATAACAAAGCCTCTTCACTGTTTTATATGCTAAATATTTCTAATCTTTAAATTGCTGCAGCAACCTGGACAGGCAGCAGCACAGCCTCCTACACTCCTGTAGGACCCCAGCAAAATGGACGTGGCCACCAGCCTCCTCTCCATCACCCGCACTTCTGTAAGTTCATCGAAAACCTTAATCCCATCATTTGACTTTAAATGTGCATGTCTGTGAATATAATGAACTGATTGAGTCTGTTCTTATTTCTTTCTTTCTCTCTCAGGGTCTCAACATCACAGTTCAGCGTCTTTCCCCCCTCCAGTCTCCAATCATCCAGGTTAATACTTATTATGATATCCACTTACTATAAACACACACTACCATTTAAAAGTTTGGGGTAGGGCTGGGTGATAAAACCAAAAATCTCAAATCATGCTAAAAGCAATCTCATTTGCACACTTCATAAATGCACAATGTTTTATATTTAATTTTATTAATAGTTTTCTTTTAGAGATATAAAGTGATTTTTAAGAAAGTGTTTGGTGCAAATGTGCAAAACTGGTGCAAGTGTTGGTTAAAGTATCAGAGAGTTTGTTAAGTCCACTCACCTGTGTGAGGCACACTTAAGGCTGGTTTATACTTCGAGTGATCGACGTGATTCACGGCGCCTGCCTTGCGCATAGCCGTGCATTTATACTTCTGCGTGCTGTTTGTGTTGCTCTGCAATAACACTTCTGAAACGCTAGCTGGCAGTAGGTTTTTATGTTCCTCGAGTTTCTTCGCGGGTGTTTTGTTTTTTCTGAAAGCTACCTTCATGTACAAGTAGTTTAGACTCGCTCATTTGGAGGCGGAAACCGGTGGACATGCAACAACTTTAATCATAAGGTAAACAAAAACAAAAGTTTCCATCTGGAGCTCCTTCACGGGACTCGACACTTGTAAACACTCGCTCAATCGGGCTCGTGGCTCTCAGCACCACCCACGCTCATCACCGCTACCGAACCGACCAATCACAGAGTTTGCGCTATGCGTCGTTGCAACGTGTAGTTACATTTTTTGAGAGGTGCGCATCAGCAAGGTGCATGGCGAGGGCTATGCGACCGGGCGAAGGCTGCGCCGGACCATACGCATGCGCTTGACGCAGAAGTATAAATCAACCTTTAGAAATGCATAATGTTTTGTGGTTGTTGTGTGGTGTGGTGGGGAGGAGAGAAGAGGGGGTCCTGTTTTCTTTTTATTCATAGAGGTTCAGGTAATCGCGGAAGAGATGGGTTTTTGAGAAGGAACATTGAATTCATTTATTTGTCATCAAATGTGTGATCATAATTTTCAGTTTATTTAGAAATTCAGGGCAAATGTTTGATTTAAAAAAATGGAGAAATATAAAAGAAGTATTAATAAAATATAAATAATGAATAAATTAATGATTGGAGGTCCAACGTAAAAATAAAAAATATTTGCTAAATAAAATGCAAAATGTAAACATTGTACTTTCAAGATTGCAACTTTCTCACAATACTGTTACAATGTGTTTGTCGTTTGGATTAATACATTCCACACAAAACATTGGTTCAGTATTTTGAAGTGAAAGTTAGGGTTAAGTTAGGGATAAAGTACATCCAAGAGGTTGTTATCACAGAATAAAGCCAGACAGGCTTATTGGCAACTCGACATGAAACGAGGACACAAAGCATAAAAATTAGACACAAAACATTGTTCTGAGCCGTAGTAGTTTATTAAATCTTTAATTAAACATAAAGCTAAAAAGAAACTAAAACTGTTGATGAACTCGCTCATTATTCAATCACAAACAATCAAAAAACACAAAGCTGATGGAAACGAAACTGGCTGAATAAAGCATAGAAGATTTTTGACTTCCAGAGTTTGTCAAAGATGCATTTGCTTGATTTTTGCAGGGACTAAAACCTGTTGAGTTCCCCTTTCAACCTACAATCTAAAAACGCTGAGTTGTTTCAATGCAAATTTGTATAAAAAATGGACAAACCCAACCTTTGGGTTAAAAAATTCAATTAGTGTTTGTGTTTGTCCCTATTTTACCCAATTTTGACAATGCCATAAGATAATTCTTTCAAAATGTAAGCAATGTTAAAAATCCCAAAACTTTTGAATGACAGTGGTATACATCAACCTCATTTCTATATACAGTATGCTGTCAGACTGACAGTTGAATATGTCCACAGGTCCTGAGTTTTGGTGTTCAATCTCATATTTCGAGATGGACGTGCAGGTGGGGGAGATGTTTAAAGTGCTGTCCAGCTGTCCGGTGGTGACGATTGACGGGTATGTGGACCCCTCAGGAGGTGACCGCTTCTGCCTCGGGCAGCTCAGTAATGTGCACCGCACTGACGCCAGCGAGAGAGCCAGGTATGTGTGCCACAATACCACAGCTCTCAGAACAGCCAGTGCTGCTTATCACTGTCAACACGTATCTTAGAAGCTGGGTGATCTTTTGAACATGTATGATTTATACTGTATTACTTTCTTGCAGGTTTAAAACCAGCATTTTATATAGTGTCTAAAAAATTGTGAGCCGTGAAGCTGATTTGACCACAACTGGAGAGTATAAAAGTGCTAAAAAAAAAATTTCAGTGGCATCAAATTAAGACGATTCTTTGTGTTATTAGATACAAAAAGTTGAGCTTATGAAGACATTTTTGGATTTTAAAATAAGAAAAAATTATTGACTGCACTATGTAATTTACTGGTGTGTTGTTAAGGATGTGAGTTAAGCGTTGCATTAGAAATGTTTATAATATTTGTATATTTTATTATTCTATTTATCATTATTTTGAATGTAACTTTTATTTGTATATTTCCTTTTTTATTGCATATATTTCCACATTTACTTACAGCTGTATGATACACAAAAACCTTTACATTCGATGTACAAAACAATTAAACACAAGAATCCAGAAAGTGTAGAAAAAAGTTAATAAATAAGGACTTTTATTATGAGAATATGCTATTATACTACCATGATAATAAAATAACAAAATAACTTCTCTATGTAACAAAGTAGAATTAGATATATTTCTATATATTCAATTTTATTTAAGCATCACATTTTTATTATATTTTATTTAAATGTATTTGTATTGATATGTCAAAACTCAATTGTAAGTCGCTTTGGATAAAAGCGTCAGCTAAGTGACTAAATGTAAATGTAAAACTGGATACAATTACTAAAGCTTAGTTCAAAGATAATAATTTTAAATATAACGGAATGATTTGTTAATGTAGCTTAAGAAATAGAGGAAGAAGAGGAAGTGGAAGCATGTACTTTTTATTTATTTACTTCAAAATGAAAGTGTAGTCATGTCACAATATGAACCATAATATGAAGTTTAAATCAATATCAATATCAGTCAGAAAATGTGTATGTAAACATATTTGATAACAATATGCTTTTTCTATAAAAAAAAAAAATCTGTCAAAAATATTGTCAAGATGTCACTATTTAATGTGGAACAAAGACTGAAAAATCACAAACTGTCCAGACCTCATGGCTATATGTGTGTGAGTCTGTGTTTGTGTATAGATGAATTTCACAGGTTTTTATGTTTGCCTTAACACACGTTGCAGAAACAGCTCACTGTGCCAGAATGACACTTGATGGTGTTGTGCTAGGATAACAACTGTAAAATAACAACCTGATAAAATGTAACGCAAGCATATCAACAATAGCACATCTGGTTTTGGTTATGACATTCAGTGACATGTTTATTTGTGTTACAAATAAAAAATAGATATTTTAAAGGTTGTGCAATATTATTATAATTTTAACAGTTTACTTATTGAATGTAGTTTAAAATATTCAATCAAGAAACATTTATTTATTTTTAAAAAATTCTAAATGTCATTAAAATGTTGTGTAACAATAATGAAATAAAAAACTAGTTTTTTAAAAAGCATACAAGCAACCTGTTTAATAATATAAATGTAAAAAGTGATTGAAAATTTTTTTTAATGATTATTTTTTGCATTCAACGTTTAAAATATATTTACAATGTAACATTAAAATAAGTTCTTTTTTTAATACAATAAAATATTGTTTCTAAAATTTAAATCAATCACAATAAATCTGTTTAAATGTTTTAATCTTTGAAATAAACAAACAAAATTTAAATTAAAATAAAAGAATAACATTTAAAATGAATGTTAAAAGTTTTAAAAAGGAAACAAGCCTATTCTGTTAACCAAACCATCAAATTTCGCAATATTATTACAATTTAAAATAGCGTTTTACTTATTGAATGTAGTTAAAGATTTTCTGTCAAGAAACATTCTTTTATTTTATTATTTTCAGTGATGAAAACGGTTGTCCTTCTTAATAATTTTGTAGAAATTAATCTGTAAAATTTAACTAAATGGTGCTAATTTGTTTTATTCATTATTAATTTATTTAATTAATTAGTAAATTTATTATTTTATTATATTATTTTATTACTGTTTTATTAACCGAGGACACATTCATTTGATCAAAAGTGAAAGTAAAGACATTTATCATGTAAAATAAGCTGATGATTAGTAGTTTAGTTCCTCTCTGATTGTTGATTTGTCTACAGGTTGCATATAGGTAAAGGCGTGCAGCTGGAGTGTCGTGGTGAGGGTGATGTATGGATGCGCTGTATGAGCGATCATGCCGTCTTTGTGCAGAGTTATTATCTGGACAGAGAGGCAGGCCGAGCGCCAGGAGATGCAGTGCACAAAATCTACCCAGGGGCCTACATAAAGGTAAAGGATTCGAGCTGGGTTTTGAACCTACAATGATTGCAAATGTCAGAAATGAAAGACTTAAAGGTCATCATCATCTTGTTTTAAAAATATTTATGGGTGGAAATAGTTACTTGTGCCAGGCAAATGGCTTTGATTTTGGTATAAACTAAATTGTGGGTCGTAAAAAATTTTATGCAGGCTTAAATAAAATGTTTGCTATGAATTTTCATGTTGTTAGATTTTTAGATCACTTTTTTTATATTAAACTATATAAAAAGAAAGCACATTTTTGTATAAGTATGAATATATTATTATTGTTTAATAATAATAATAATAATAATATATTTTATTTAAAGTGCCTTTCAAGAAACCCATGGTTACTGTACAACATATATATATATATATATATATATATATATATATATATATAATTTTATTTATTTATTTATTTATTTTTTATTGTGTATATGTATATATATACACACAATAAAAAAAATGAACCAACAGTATAAAATTAGAGAACATGATAAAATACAAGTACAAAATACAAAATGTAGTAGTGCAGTTATAAACAGTATGTTATTTTGAACAGATGAGTTTTAAGTCTGGATTTGAACAGAGGTAGAGAGTCAATGTTGCGGATGTCAGGAGGAAGAGAATTCCAGAGTTTGGGAGCAGAGCGACTAAAAGCTCTGGTCCCCTTTGTGTTGAGACTGGCAGAAGGGATAGAGAGGTGGATGGAGGAGGAGGATCTAAGAGAGCGGGAATGAGAGGTGATAGAGAGGAGATCAGATAAATAAGGTGGTGTGAGGTTATGGATGGCCTTGAATGTATGCAGGAGGATTTTATATTCGACTCTGGGTTTGATTGGAAGCCAGTGCAGATCTTGTAAAATAGGGGTGATATGGTGAAAAGGAGTTTTGTTGATGAATTCTGGACCAGTTGAAGCTTATGGAGGGATTTCTGTTGAAGACCATAAAGGAGAGAGTTGCAATAATCAATGCGTGAATAAAATAATTAAAATGCAACTACATTTTAATTATATTATAAAGTTAATTGTATTATTATTATTGTTTAACTACATTTTTACAACAAAAATAATTATTCAAAATGTGAATGAATAAATCTAAAGTTAAGAAGCAATCGTGAAAATAATTTCCTTTGCAAATTTATGAATAGAGATTTACACAAGTTGCTTATTTAGTTTTTGACATGCAAAATGTAGTTAAAATGTTGTTTAATAACAGAATAAAATAATAAACTTATATCAATTTATGTATTTCATTTATAAACTTCATTCTATTTATCAATTTATTTGTCAGTTTAAAAAAGTTTGTTTATTTAGATTTAAATGCATTTAACATTTTATTAATAAACAATTTTTAAGTCATATAAACAATCTGTTTAAATATATTTAAATATATTGTGTCAATTTGAAACAAATTTTAACATTTAAAATATAATTCCAATGTAACGTTATGGGGAGTTTTTTAAATCTTTGTAATACTGTTTATGGAACATGTTAACTCATTCATTCATTCATTTTCTTTTCGGCTTAGTCCCTTTACATGTTAACTCCAAAAATGTAAATCTAATAAAAGAATATTTAGAAAAAACAAAACAAAAAAACTTTTTAGTTCGATAAATAAATAGATCAGATAAGTTGCAAGCAAGTTTCTTATTATTAATTATTAAAATTCTACTTTGTGCTGCAATTGTTTATTCTAACAATATTATCGTTGTTGTTTTTATACTTATTTTTATTACTACAAATGTATTAAGTCTATATGATATGCTGCATCTGATGCCAGATTCCATGGGCATTGACTACCTTTGTGCACTTGAGAGATCAGTGTGTATTTTTGCTTCCTGTCACATTAGATTTGCTTGATGCAGAGCTTGACTTTTTTTGTTTTTTAAAGCTGTCCATATGAGTTCTCGTCAGCGGTTGTTTGAGGACACGGCAACAGCTCTGTGTGTCTCAGAAGAGAGAGTGAGCATGTGTGTGTGTGTGTTTCTGCAGGTGTTTGACCTCAGGCAGTGCCACAGGCAGATGCAGCAGCAGGCAGCGACTGCACAGGCAGCAGCTGCGGCACAGGCGGCAGCGGTCGCAGGGAATATTCCAGGACCGGGGAGTGTTGGTGGAATCGCTCCTGCAGTCAGTGAGTGTTTACCGTGTTCACTGACACTCCATGAGATCAGAATTTATGAATTTTTCCTAATTTGCTTACTTTTACTACACCCTAAAATATTTTCCCTTTTTGTAAAGAAAAAGTATATACAAGAGTTTTCAGGTTTTTGGGACATACTATTAAACTTTGTTACGTACCTTGTCAATTATCTTGTCATTTTATATGTCCCACCTTATTAGGGATGAAGCAACATGAAAATGCCCTGGTTATACTTCAAACTAAAATAGTTTTTTTGTAAGTTTGAAAAGGCTGGGTGTCGCGAACCTTTCAACACTTCCTGCTAGGGCTGCACGACATTGGAAACAAATTACATTGCGATATTTTGTTTTTCTGTGACATATATTCCAATTTTGAATATAATTTCACAAGATGACTCTATTTTAAATAGAACTAATCTGCATAAAATATCCAAAATAAAATAAACAAACAAAAAAATAAAGCACGGATGAAAACAAATGATAAAAAGGAAATAAACAGCGCTTATGGTTTTTTAATGGAGTCTAACAGTATTGAGGTTCAGAAATTCATCAAGTTAATTAAGGCTAACATGCCAGGAAAATATTAATTTTGCACTTTTTAAGATGACAAAAAGTAGATGACAGAAAAGCTAAATGTAAAGTTTGTAAAGCTACTATTGAGCTATCACTTATATGTATATATTCCAGTATCCATTGTTGTTCTTATAGTGGCTATTGAAGTCATGCAAAATGATATTCAAGCTACCATTTTAATATTATGCAAAGCACAACAGTGGACTGTTTTTTTCCATTCATTTTAGGTCATGGACATTCAGCTTTATAGCCTGTGAGGGAAGTCAGGGAACATGAAACAAATATTTTAGATATGAAATATCTTTTAAATCACTTTATTTAAGCCTCTCCACCTGAAGGAAGCGCCAGCCTGAAATACCCGAATAAGCATCATTATTCACTTTTCCTGTTGACCGTGGTCGTTATCAGGAAGTTACCGACCTCAAAATGTCATGACTGACGAGTCAGTGTCAAGCTTTTCAGAGAACCGTTTAACAAACTGCAGCAGTTGGATTCTGCAAGTAAAGTCTATATGGAAAACAGTTTTGATGATAATGTATAAAGTGTTGTTGTGTGAGCTTCATGATTGTAAATCGATGCTATATTACAGTGTTAAAGCCATCTATTTGCATTTTTTCCACGTAGCTTAAAAGTTTTCATCAAAATTTATGGTGAAAGGCTACAGTATCCATGATGCTGCACAAAACATTTCACCAATCAGAATTGAGTTTAAATATATTTTTCTACAGGTGTAATCAACAAGAAGTCACGTTTTTTCATTGTTTTCAAATCCTTCCACCCCTGAATATTTTGTAGCTTGTTGGTTTGGTACAATGCTTCATTCAAAAAAAGTAGAAGCATTGAAAAAAATACTTCTGGCCCTAATGATGTCAAAAAAGAGGCCCTATTTCTTTATATAAATGCAAATAACTTCCTGTTTCAACAGGAAATGTCAACATAAGATAAAACCTTATACTTTTATGATTATCTAAAGAGATTTGGTACTGAACAGTTATTCCTTGTTTAATCAATTGACTGGTTGTTGTGAATGTTTATTGCAGGCCTCTCGGCGGCAGCAGGCATTGGTGTGGATGACCTCAGGAGGCTGTGCATCCTGCGTCTGAGTTTTGTGAAGGGCTGGGGTCCTGATTACCCCCGGCAGAGCATCAAACACACCCCCTGCTGGGTGGAGGTGCATTTGCACCGGGCGCTGCAGCTGCTGGACGAGGTGCTGCACACTATGCCACTGGCTGACCCTGGACCAGCTAACTGAGAGGAACAATACACCGCATACACTCACCACACAGATACTGGACTCACTACAGTAAGCGTGCAAACCACATTAGGTGCTACAGTGTGGTTTGCACTTTTATCAGTCATTAGAAACCCAATGAAAACACCACAGAAACTCACTACTCTAAAATTCATGTTTCTGAATGATATTTCAGTGCATTTTATTGTTCTATAGTGAAATGTTGCATTTCTTTGCGGTTGAATCTCACAAAAACACGTCAAGGTCATATTTCACTTTAATATTAAAAGAAACTAAATATTTCTCAAACAGCATAAAGATGGATTTTAGGAGGATTTTTAGTAAGTTATTATCTTATTTTTGTGTGTGTGTGTTTGTATGTGTGTATATGTATATATATATATATATATACAGTTGAAGTCAGAATTATTAAACCCCCTGAGTTATTAGCCCCCCTGTTTATTTTTTTTCCCCCAATTTCTGTTTAACGGAGAGAAGATTTTTTTTAACACATTTCTAAACATAATAGTTTTAATAACTCATTTCTAATAACTGATTTATTTTATCTTTGCCATGATGACAAGAAATAAAATTTTACTAGATATTTTCAAGACACTTCTATACAGCTTAAAGTAACATTTAAAGACTTAACTAGGTTAATTAGGTTAACTAGGCAGGATAGGGTAATTAGGACTTGCCTAATTGTATATTGTATAACGATGGTTTGTTCTGTAGACTATCGAAAAAAATATATAGCTTAAAGGGGCTAATAATTTTGAAACTAAAAGGGGCTAAAAATTTAAAACTGCTTTTATTTTAGCTGAAATAAAACAAATAAGACTTTCTCCAGAAAAAAAAAATATTATCAGACATACTGTGAAAATGTTCTTGCTCTGTTAAACATCATTTGGGAAATATAAAAAAAAAGAAAGAAAAAATTTCAAAGGGGGTTTAATAATTCTGATTTCAACTGTGCATATATATATATATATATATATATATATATATATATATATATATATACACACAGACACATTCAAATGTTCTTTTCAGCCCTATATTCAAGAAAAAATGATCATGGTTTCTACAAAA
Source organism: Danio jaintianensis (assembly GCA_903798115.1). Lineage (NCBI taxonomy): Eukaryota > Metazoa > Chordata > Actinopteri > Cypriniformes > Danionidae > Danio > Danio jaintianensis. The sequence continues at coordinate 2,336,111 of CAIGQV010016734.1, forward strand.
CATTTACCAACGCAACTACTTTCAGCGTCAATAATAATAGAAATATTAAAATATTTCCGTTTAGGGGATAATTAATGGATTGTCATGCTTTAAAGGATTTTAAATAAACAACATGGAGGTAAAGAACCACCTGATGTGTAGCGGAGGGTGGTTGAATCCACAAAGTACATTTAAAATCCTTTAATGCTCAACTAGCCGCTGATTTTCCTTCTTATTCTGTTCATATGCCAAGTTATAGACAAGTTAAAACTAGTCACCTAGTCCCCGCTTTGAATAAGTCACAGGCAGACAGGGAGGGAGCTGGCGCGATTGAGCAAACATTTGTAATTGGAAATGACAAGGGCATATCTAATAGCTCATAGTAACATGTGTTAGCTACCAACTTTCAAATATGCTCAAAATATTTTTTAGTTGGATGATCCCCATTGGCTCTGTGGTGGAGCACACGCTGGTGTCAAGATCACACAGAGAAATCAAGGCTCCGGCAGCCGTCACTGAGTTGCCATGGTTACTGCTAATGTTTGAGGGAACCACATTTATTTCAGACTGATCTGATCAAAATCTGATGGGAACTACTTGTGCATTAAACGATTTTATTTCACACCTTCCAGCCAATCAGAATCAAGAATTTTAACAGACCATGAAATAAATACAATTATTAAATGTACATATTTATTTATAATGATAGTATTTGTTGGTCTTTAAATGGGAGTTTGCTCATTAAAAAATATTTAAAGTATTATCAATTATTCAAAAACAATTAGAAATATGCATTTTTTTCTAATATTGTAATGAAAAAAAAAAGATTTTTTTTTTAATATACAAAATGTTCTTTTAATTTTTGCTGAAATATGACCTTCATCCGTTCAAATTAGATGTATATACCTTAGCACTACAGGTCTACTAATGAATGCAAGTTTACACAGGGTTGATTGCAGATTAAGTTCAGGGAAATAGCTTTATTGTTCATATGCCTTTCTAGCTTTGCACATCATGCAGTTATACTAAGAATATTAGAAGTCTAATAGTTTGCAATACCGGTAGAAAATGCTTTCAATTTGTTCTTGCAAGAAATTAATTTATGGCTCAGAGAACATATGAAAACAAAATGCAACAATAGCTGCCACTTTCGCAGTGGCCTTTGGTTGGTTCCCGGAATATGTTTCCATTCATTTACTCCATAAGAGTCGGAGCCTTGAAATAATTAAACTACAAGCTGAACATTATAAATAAATATTCATTGTGAATTTAAATACAAGTTAAATGCAAAAATCATATATTAAAAACAAATGTAAAGAGTGTAACAAGATTCAAATCTCTATGGAGAAAATGATTGATTTTTTTTACTTACGGAACCGTTCTGTTGTGCTCTAGTATCACACAAACACAAATACACACAACACCACACAGGTAAAGAAGAGACTGTTCAACCTCCAAGCAAGTATTTTTGCATAAATATCTGGAGATCCACGGGTTTGGTAGCACTAACTGCCTCAGAGCAAGTGTATATGGCTATGCTGGCACTGGTCACTTCAGGAACAGTTGGAAAGGACCAGCTGATGTAGATCTAAACCTGCCTCTGAGAGACAAACTGAACTGACAGAAAACAGGATAAACTGTCAAAACAAAACTGCTCATCGTCATCATCTCTGTGCTTGTGCTGTGCTCCTCTACATGTGGACCTCAACTCAGCTATTACGCGGCTTTACTATCCAGGCATCTTATTAGTTAGATCTGCAATAGCCTTCCAGCTCCTTTATTTTCATACCAAAAAAAAGAAGAAGAAAAAAAAACCAAGCCTGAATTGTTCAGCTTTAAAATGGTGGTATTGGTATTGTGACGCAGTTCGGTGTTTGTAACCAAAATCATTTGCCATGTGGTGTAACTCACCAAAGCCAGAATACCTCATGATAATCAAGCATGAAACCCAGTGGATTTTTTTCTTTATGCCAAAATGTGTCTGGAATCTTCTTCTTTCTGGACATCATGCTCACCTCATACTTTAACCAAATCGAAACGGGACGTGTCTTGAACCGAATGTAGATGCACCGACAGACCGATTTCAAGAACAACGGGTTTTTTTATTTGCCAACACCAGTTGCTGAGCTTTTAGCATTTACTCGCCCAGTAACTCATGTCTAGATTATGACCAAAATGCAGCCCAGTCATACCACTATAAACTTCTGCAAACGGGTAGAACATCTCAACTTCAAGCATTAAAATGTTATTGTTTCGCTGCCTTTCCCAAATTGAAATGTCTATATCTTATTGTACACTTACTGGAAATTATGCATTTATTGGAAGGCCGTTCGTATTGGTTTATTTAACGTGTGCATCTAGTATAAATGGAAATATTAAGTGACTGAAATCTAATAGTTGGTTAAAGTCATCATAAAATGAAAATTCCTCCTGCTTTCTTAACACGTGTCCATGATTTTATTGTCCTTGTTTCATCTGAAACATTTTCGAGATTGATAATTAATAATAAGAAATGTTTGCTATTCTATTTCTGTGAAAGCAGAATTTTCAGCAGCCAGGTCAAAAAACTTTTCAATTGTAATAATGTTTACATCAAGGAGATGTGCTGATGGGAAAAATATGAGATGGGAGGAAAGAATATATTTGAACGATTTTGCATTTACAAATGTAAAAGTATTGCGTTCCCTGAAGAAACTTTTGTATGGTTTTGCAAAAGTGTTGTTTTCCCCTAAGAAGCTTAGTTCTTTTGTTAAAGTATTGTATTTTCCAAGAAAAATTGCATTTATTTGCAAACATATTGCATTTCATGATACGTTTTTTGTCATTTACCAAATTATTGAATTCTCCAAAGAAACGTTTTCAGAAGTCTTTCCTTAAGACTCTTTTCATTTTTTGTATTCTCTTTCAAAAGTATGACTTTCTAAAAGAAACTTTCATATTAGTATTGTTTTTTCTTCCATAAGAAACACGTTTTGTTTTTCAGAATTATTGCAGCCCTGACAAATGATTTGTGTATCATAAGGATTGTGTTCAACCAAGAAAATGTATGTCCGTTTTTAAAAGTATTCCACTTCTCCGAGCAACTTTATTTTTTTATTTTTTGCAAAAATAGTGTATTAATCCAAGAACCTGCATTCTGTTGTTGTTTATAAATTATTATATCTGACCCTGGCCCACAGAACCAGTCTAAAATTGCATGCATTTATTTGTGGGACTAGCCAAAAATGCATCGTCAAAATGATCAATGTTTCTGTTATGCCAAAAAATGATTAGATTATTAAGTTTAATAGTAAATTTCCTACCGTAAATATACCAAAACTTAATTTTTGTGATTTTTCTCAGTACTTAAAGATTATTAAAAGAAGATTAGTCACATTAGAGAATTTAAACCTTTTTTTTTTCTTTTCCAAAGAGTGTCCTATCCCAATTCCCAACGAATCCCATACAAACCTATACATCAATGGAAAGCTTATTTATTCAGCTTTCAGATGATGTATAAATCTTGGACCCTTATGACTCATTTTGTTGTCCATGGTCACATATTACTCATCAAAAATATTTTGTGAGAGAGAAGTTCTCAATGCAAGAGAATGCAAAATTGAAAACATTCTTTTTCCTTCCAACAAATTTTTTCCCTTCAGCCTTGGTAAACATAAAAGACTTTTTCGAAAACATTGAAAACCCCTGGCTTTCGTATGATGTTTAATGTAATGCCCGCTGATTACAGTATTTAACAGTGGAATGCTACTTTTCAGGAGTACATTTTTTGCAAAAGCCATTTCATGTTGACTTTAATCAGATCCTCCCTATTTTTAGTCCTTGACAAATGGTTAGTCACAACAAAAGAGAAACTATTTAGTAGAACAGTGTTCTGTAGATGTTCTGCATTCCCAGTATTGTTTCCAGAGTAATAATCTTTGTGCCTTTCCATGTGTGCTCCTTTTTTTTATTCATTAACTCCACAATTGCTAAAAAATCCCTTCTCAGTTTATGAATCACAAAAACTTAATCTTCTACCGGTCTGAAATATTCCAGTAGTTTCAAGCAATGAAGTTCGTCAGGGATGTCTCACAGTCATCGAGTGTTTTCAGCTTTCGTTTAGACCTGTAAATTGGGCGACACAAAAGATGCAAACTCTTCATCTGCAGGGTCACATCGGCTCAGGTCACGTTGAGAATTATGAGCCTTTCAGAAAATGTATCGTAAAGCATAATGCCTTCTTTTCTTTCTTTCTTTCTTTTTTTCTTTCTTTCTTTCTTTCTTTTCGTGAACATCGTTGAATTTAGATGTCAGGTAAACTCATTGTTTCGATGAGTGCCTTTTGTGCTGTATCTCATACACATACACTGCAGATTAAATGCTAAAAGTGGTAAAGCTGTAGTTTTAATACAGATTTCAAAGGCACTTTGCAATGTACGCAATCAGTGTTGAGTTCTCTTCAAACCAGTATGCTTTCTTGAGGTCATTTTGGGTGAAATGGATTAAAGCTCTTGCATTACAAATCCAGTTCACACCTTGCTGGTGTAGGAACATATTTGTCGTATTTAAAGCTAGAAAACATTTATCAAAATAGACATAGAGAGGTATCTAAATGTCATTAGAGACTTCAGTGCATAGCTTGCTTAGACTTACAGGATTCAAAACATTTTGTTGGTTAAACCATTTTACCAATAACGTTACATGGTCCGAAGTCATCGTGCGGTTTATTTTGCCTTAAAAAAAAAAAAAAAAAAAAGTTACAATCGACCCCAAATGTCATTGTGACATAGACGTAGAGTTACTATCGTTAGTGTAAAGTAACTTCACTTTACTTCTCCCTCATTAGTTCCGCACTGTAATTTAGATTTTCTTTCACTGTATGAAAATGTTTCTCTTTTTTTTTCAAAGGATGACTTTTGATTTTCTCAAAAATGTGGCCTAGCCCCACGTAACACTTAAAGTTCTCTAACGTGTGTGTTTTCACTGATGGGCATACTGTATTGTGTAAGGATATTACATGATGAAAAGCAACATGTATGTCAGTAACATGACAATCACCCAACTGGAAGTCAAATCAACAGCATTCCATATGAAACTGATTTCTTACAAGTATTTATCAGTATGTTATCCAGTGTGAATATATTTGAATTGACTGTTTTATTGATATTGTCATTTCAATTCTTGTTGTTATTATAATTATTCTATTGTTAAAGGACATTCTGCTCCTGTATGTTGACTGTACACCAAAGTAAAAAAAATTCATTTTGATACAGATATGTTTGGTGGTGGATTTCTTTGTTAAATTAGCAAATTATGCTAAATCCAATTTAATTTGTATTATGTTTTTGTCATAGAGATTTTTCATCTCTATCATTATCATTATCTTTATAATAATCTTTGTCAAGAGATTTTTTGTCATGAGATTTTTTTTGAGAATCAAGTTAATGAAAGTTAATTTGTTTCTTTTTTTTTTTAAAGAAAGTTTTTTTTATTTTGAAATGTTTTTTTTTATGGCAAGTACATAAAATGAATGATTGCCAAGTTAAAATGTTTCTATTAATTTTATGTTTTTGTCATTTGTTTTGGTCTTTGCAGTGAGCTTAAGCTTATATATTATATAATTTTTTTTTTTTATAAATATAAAATATATTTATATTTAAATTTTAAATATATATATATATATATATATATAGTTAAAATTTAATATAAACTTGTGTATAAAAACTATATACTTTACTACA
>CAIGQV010016734.1:2342209-2358499 GCA_903798115.1 Danio jaintianensis
TGTATATATGTATGTATGTATATATATATATATATGTATGTATATATGTATATATATATGTATGTATATATGTATATGTATATATATATATATATATATATATATATATATATATATATATATATATATATATATGTATATGTATGTATAAGGTTTTCTCCTTTTTTGTTATTTGACATCAAGTTAAACTGAATAAAAATCATTTTCTTTATTTCTTAACAGAAATAAAATTATTTTAAAAATGAAATGTATTGTTTAATATTTTTATTTAATATTGTACTTTATTTTATGTTCAGTTAAAGTGTATTTTATTTCGAGTAACTTTGTTTTGGTTACCTCTAATAACCTTTAGGTTGAACTGATAGCGCGGTATGCTGTTTAAATCTATGAACTGTAAGAGGCGCTGCAGCGCTTATATATGAATAATAGTCAAGGCTGCGCAGCATCCGCCCTGAATGAGCATCATCACACTTTCATCTGGAGGCGGGAGCGCGCGCGCGTCACCGAGCGCATCCTTGAGGAGCGCGCAGCCGCTGAAGAAAACATCCTACAGCTCGACCACACGTTCAGCTGGAGGATCGGTCTCAAGAAATTCATGGAAATTAAATAGAAATTCATTACCTTTGCTTTTTGTTTTTTGTTTTCTGATCACAGCCAAGCCATTGGACGTCAAAATGGCTGAGATGACCAATTTAAAACCAACCTATGGTGAGTAGACGGGTTTATATATATTTACGTAATGAAAATGTATAGAAATTGCGATTATGGTATAGCTACCTTCATGAATTCGACACCAGCATTATTTGTTTTTAAAATTCATTTCGATTTTGGTTTGGTTTGTTGATTTCAATGAAATACCCTATTCTACGATATATCTTGTGGACATTTTGTATTTACATTAGCCTGTATGCTATTTTATATCACTCTACACTATACTGTAGGCTATTATAGAGAGTTTGGCGAGTTTTTTTTTAAATAACTAATATTAAATTGACACAAAATCTTAATATTCGCCAATCAGGTGTAAAGTGCAGCACCGGAAATACGCACATGAAGACAACATGATTTACCCGCTAGACGCATGAGGTGTGTTTATCCACACACATGTCATGCCGTGTGATGAATTATGGCAGTCTGAAAGAAGAATAAATTCAATTACTTAAGAAAAGGAGTGTTTATGATCTAAACTCTAAAGCATCTTTGTTGCGACTGCGTGTATGACGTCATGTCTGTTCAATGCGAGTGTTTTGTGCCCTTATTTATTATTTCCTCATTTCATGACGATATTCAATGCTGTTGCCTATAATGCACATTGTTGCGTAATCTGTAATATTATGGTACCTATAGCATATAGGCCTTACATTTATACATTATTACACTAAAACAAAAATGGTGCGTGGATTAAAAAATATTTACTCAGAAATGGATAAATAGCAGTTTGAAGAAAGATTTTTTTTAATGTCGCCTAAACAAACCATTAGCCTTTTCCTTTTTTCACCTTATAAAATCATTTTTTACAGACTTATAATCTTAGACAATGATCAAATTTATACTATTAAAAGTAAATTATGAATGGGTGTATATATTGCTTATTATTCTCAAATGTTATAACTATAATAGTATAACTATACTATATTATATAACATAAATGTATATGTATAATAAAAAATTTTATACAACATTTTAATATTCAGCTACAATCCTAAACTGCATGCCTGCCAGTTTATGCTTTATTATAAATATCACACATTTCCTCAAATAATTCTCCAAAAAATAAGGATATAACACTGTGAATAATATACATTCTGGCCAGAAAATACCGCTCAGAACATTTAGTGAAAAATAAAACGTGATTTCACTGGACGTCTTAAGTTGTTGTTGAATGGTTTTAAAATCATCAACAGATTGAGTCTTTAGTGGGATTATGTCATACTCTGGGGGATATGGACGCTTTTGACGCGTTTTTCTGGTGAATGCGTGTGATGTAGTTTGGGTCAAGTATTTTAGGAACACGTCTGAGGCATCTTGGATCACAACCCAGCGCGTGGGAGTTGCCTGGAGACAGAATCAGCAGCAAGATGTGCATGCGCTTGAGAAGAAAATAACCTGGATCAGTTCAGCTAGAAAAACACAAATTTAGGATTTCGGAAGCTGTGAAGGAAATAAAACCCTTTACTGCTTCAGTAGTAAATCTTGCACATTTAAAGCAAAAAATACTGTGTGATGTAACACAACAACTGAATGTCAAAACATGTTGGATGAATGTGCATGTGTACAGATACGTGACACCTCATTGTTTTGGACAATGACATTCATTCATTCATTCATTCATTCATTCATTCATTCATTCATTTTCCTTTGGCTTACTCTCTAATTTATCAGAGGTCGCCACCCTCAACTATTCCAGCATATTTTTTTATGCACTCTTACGTTCATACACTACTGCTAATTTAGTTTATTCAATTCACCATTGATGTCTTTGCACTGTGGGGGAAACCGAAGCACCCAGAGGAAACCCAGACAAACATGGTGAGAACATGCAAACTCCACACAGAAATGCCAACTGGCCCAGTCGAGACTCGAACCAGTGACCTTCTTGCTGTGAGGCGACAGTGCTAACCACTGAGCCACCAAGTGATATTTCACCAAAAAATACAAATTTACTCACAATTTATTTACCCTCAAGTACCCTCAAAGTTACAAACCTTTATGAGTTTCTATGTTCTGTTTAACACAAAAGAAGATATTTTGAAGAAAGCTGAAACCACTGATACTATTAGTATGAAAAACAAGTACTATGGAAGTCAGTGGTTTGCGCGTTTCGTCAAAAAGTCTTCTTTTGTGTTCAAAAGAAAAAAGAAACAAAGATAGATTTGTAACAAGGGATGGGTGATTAAATGATGATAGAATTTACATTTTTGGGTGAACTATGCCTTTAACTGTGGGCACAAATATATTGCTTGCAAATTGTGCTGAAAAAAGTGTGCTTTGTAGTGCACTTTAGACCTAAAAACTGTCTTAAAACAACTATACTTGAGTTAGCCAAAGTATTTTCCATTAAAATGACATAGCAAATACCCCCCCCATACAACTCTGCAATCTCAAATAAAAGATTTTCAATCAAAACAAGGTAACAAAAAAAGTAAATTCAAGATAAGTTCTGCTATAAAAGTGCCTTTAAATGTGATTTAAAAAGACCTTTTGGCACGGGATTGGATAAGATTCTGGACCTGAATACATGCCTCATCTTACAATACGTAGGAGGAGGCATGTATTAAGGTAAAATGTAAAATATGTTGCTCCTGATACATTTTTTTGCATGTTTCAGTTGACAAATCTTGAGGCTGCAGTCTACATTTTTGCAAATCTGAAATGGTACTTAGGGTACATTTGGTTGTACATTTCAGATTCACGTTCTTCTTTTGCATATTCATGGGGCGGGGCTTTTCATGCAGATCACCTAGCGAACCACTGACATAAAGAGAAATGCTCACTTTGACAATACAGTTTTACCTTGATTTTACATTGCTTTTATCTCTTTTCTGAAACCGTGCTTCAGCGAACTTGAACCCAAGCGCACTGCATCAATACAATACCATACAAAGTGAGTTACCGAGCAAACCGACCACACCAGGAAGCTTATTCATTTACAAATTATAGACAGACGTCATTAAGTTGTTTTGTGGTGTGTGTGAAAAGAAAATAATCTTTCATTCAACAATAATATGCCCCTGTAAAAATCATTAGTGCGAAAAGGAAGAAAGGTAGCTCATACTGCTCCATAGCGTTCATTTTAACTGCAGTCAAACTGTGTTGTATGAAAGTCATGTTTAAGATGCCTTCATTGGCCTTCATATTAAAACTTGAACTGCACCCTAAAATTAGCTGGGAGCCAATGTAACAAGACTAGCAGTCTAGAAACACTGACCTGCTTTTAATGGTTGAAGTTTGACATATTTGTGTCATTTTAATAATTATACATTTATTTTAAATCTAAAGTCAATTTTAAATTTGTTTTAATAATCTTCTGTCATACTTTAAAGAATTATACTAACCATTAGAAATGCACTTTTAAATGAATGAATTAGTTCCAAAACAATTAGAGATATTATTCTCACCATTTTAACAAATTGTTTCAGATTAGCTGGTCTCTGCCATGCTGGTATCAAAAACACATCACTAATTGCTAAATTCTGAATAATGAATTATAATTTTTAAATTTAAATGATTGAAAACGGTGAAACAAAAAGCTGTTTCTGAATTCAGGCTGAGTTCTGTCAGGATGAGACTGGCTTAGGATTGTCAAGTCCTCTCAGATAATAGCAGTGAGTTTATTGATTGAGCAGAGAATCGATTGACCTTGCAGGACATCATTTTTATAGTCAAAATAGGATCAAGAAAATGCTTTCAGGAAGGAAGGTGAGCAGGTCAGACTCAAACGTCAATAGCATCTGTCTTATGCTTGTTTTATGGAGATTTACAGCCTGATTGGGATTATTAATGCAGGCAGCAGAAGCAGGTAGAGTGACGTCATATTAATCAAAAGTGTCTGATCAAAAATGATCTAATGTGTTGATGATATTTGTAAATAATATCATTAGTATGAATTTTATCAAACAATATAACCTGAGCTGTAAAAAATGGTTATAAAACTATGATTGTTGGAGTTAATTTCAGTTTTTCAGTTAATTAAAAATTTTTTTTAGTTCAAAGTGTTACTTGTAACATCTTTGTAGGCCTAACTGTTTGTAAAATTGAGTGGTAATCAAACAGCATTTGTTTGAGCATTTATTGGTGTTCTGATTTATCTTTAACATTAATATTTTTGGTTAACCTAATGTTTTTAGGTTTATACTGTGATGATAAATAATTCATTCATTCATTCATTCATTTTCTTTTCGGCTTAGTCCCTTTATTAATCTGGGGTCGCCACAGCGGAATGAACCGCCAACTTATCCAGCATATGTTTTACGCAGCGGATGCCCTTCCAGCTGCAACCCATCACTGGGAAAATAATATAATATAAAAATATATGATAATATTTGACCTTAACAATTATAATATTAAATTATTTAACAGTTTTTAATTTCAAAGTAATACATTTTATTATTAAATAAATAATAATAATAATTATTATTATTATAATACTTTTATAAAGTTAGCACCAAAAGCAAATTTTTTTAAATTTTTTATTAACATTTTTATCACATTTTATATAACATTTGACATTTTATTAGCGTTTAACTTTAATGTAGGCATTGATTATATTATTTTCACTGTTGATTTTAATAGATTTTTACAGGACTGAATATACATCTTAGTCCACAAAAACAGTAAAGAAATACATTTTATGGAAAATAAATATATTTAAAAATGTAAAATATACAATATGTATATGCTTAGAATATTTCTTAAATAAATAAGTAGGTTGATAAATACATTGTACATTTCTGATGAATCGATAAATATAATAAATTCATTCATTCAAGTTCAAAATAAAATGCATTACATCATTTTAAAATGCGCTGAATCAACACAATTCTTGAGTTTTTGGGGAACAGCTTAACCATTTTTTGTTCAATTCACTCAAATTTGCAAAAACAATTAAGTTAACTTAATCGATTTGTGTTGGCACAACATGAAGGAATTGTGTGGAACCCAGCATTTTTTAGTGTTGGGTCAAATATGGACAAACTCAACTTTTGAGATAAAGTGTAGTTTAAATTAAATTCAAATAATTAATGGGATTGTCCGTATTTGACCCAATGTTGAGTTATGACAACCCATAATTTTTAGAGTGTATTTTCTCTTAGTGGGATAAAACGGACAATTTTTACCAACAATTTTTTTTCCTGCAGAGCAAAATATAATTAATAATTAATTTCAAGGGTTCTTTTTGAAGATGAAATCTCTTTGAAATGATGTTCTTGCCTAGACAACATTTGATCTCAGCTTATCACACACATCTGCAGTGTAGCCTGTATGTCTTTTCTCTCACTCTCTCTCTTGTGTGTGTGTGTGTGAGGAGGGTGTGTGAAGCTGCAGTGATTGAACAATGGTTAGATTTATACGTGTGACTGTTGTCAGAGTGACAAGCCTTCACTGTCCCTGCTGAAATCCAGCACACAGTGTCTTTCTGCAACACGACTGCTGCTGATCCTGATTCTCACACCGCTGTTACTGACATATTACCACTGACAGCAGATACACAGAGCCAGCCGTCCTGACATGGCAGCCGACGAAAACCTCTCCGTGATCCTGCTGAACGGAGAGCAAAAACTGCGGGTGGCATTTGAGCGAAAACAAAAGCAGGAGCACACACTGAACTGTGTAGCAGCTCTGAGTGTCATTATTCACACCTGTCCTGTTTTCTTAACCTCATCATTTTCCCTCACTGCTACCTCTTAATTTCTACTCATCACAAATTCCGCCCTGCCGTACAAGCTCGGCGGAGACTGCAGACAATGGCATCATTTTTCATTTCTGGCCAATTTTGTCCTGCTTATTAATCATGTGTGCCCACACGCGTACACACTCAAACTCAGCACGCAGTTGTGTGTGTGTTTGTGCCACTGGAGCGCGTTATGGAGTGTGTCATGATCAGAGGCGTGTGTTTGGGGCTGATAATGTACTTTTTTTTTGTTGAGGAATGAGCCATACTGATGACGCAGGTTAGCATTTGTTGAGACGACTGCCGCACATTCTGGATTGCTTAAATAAATCTAATTTAAATTTCAGTTTAAAAAGAACAAAAACAAACACCTTTTACACATTTGGAAAAATAAATTTGGCAAAAGTTACCATCAATTATTTTTGCTATGGTGTTTTAAGTTATATTAACAGGTATTCTAATCTGTGGTTGTCAGGGTGTTGCTGTGCATTTGCTAACTCGTACTTTTTAAGGTCTGGAATTCCGCACTTCTTTACTTTATAATATGCGAAAAACAGTATGTGAGCCAATTAGTATGTCCAAATTCATAGTATTCTTCATAGTTCAAATTCATAGTATGACTGAAGTGCACATCCAGCGGATGCTGCACTGTCCCATAAGGCCACGTGAGATCATTTATGAATGAGAGTGACGCAACTGATGCGGGTAGATCATGATAAATGGCAATATAGTGAATTCAATTCATACTACTCAGTATATAATATTTATACATAATATTTATTCTACATAGTCTATACTTTTCTAAAGGTCATAAAGTATATTCAAATTCAGCACATACTCGAGTATGCGATTTTGGATGTAGCCTTACTGCATTGCTAAGCGGTTGCTAGGTTGTTATAGGTTGTTACCAGGGGGTGTGGCTTTGTAGCTGCTAACATATTTTTATGTTGTGTCCCAAATGACACACTATGCTCTGCACTTTTACACTATGCACTTACACACTTAATCGTGTAGTGTTTAGAGTTTAGTGTTGTCCCAATTGGAACTCTAGATATTTAACAATTGTTACATTATTTGAATATGACTAAGCTAACACACAGTGCCCGTCACGAGTACAACTGCAGATGGCGTATTTTGCCTTGACAATAAAAAATAAATTCATTTAAAAATAATTTATCCTCAGTCCCTGATAGCCACCACTTCCACTATGTGAGAAAACCTTTAAGTGCATGAAGTATTTAACATTAACTCGTTCAAGTTTTAGTGTGAATGCACTACTTACACTATTTATACTCCCGCATTTTGTAGAATAGTGCAAAAGTATGTGAATTGGGACTCACCTTTAGTTTAGTTTTAGTGCTGCAAGCAGTTGCAAAATAGTTATTTCTGGTTACCGGGTTGTTGTTGTGCAGTTGCTAACATATTCAGTGGATGGTTACCAAGGTGTTGCCAGGGAGTTACTAAAATATTTTATTTTTATTTTAGCATGTTAAACTGTTGGTTAGATGTTATGAAGGGTTGCCGGGGTGTGATGTATTGGTTGAGCATTTGCTAACCTAACATATTTGAGTTATTCAGTGTGTCAATAAGTTGTTGCAATGGTGTTATAGGTGGTTAACAGGACTGTGGCTATGCAGTTGCTAATGTGTACTTAGTTATTTTGCATTTTTCTAGGGTAATGAAATGCAAAAGCTACATTTAATATTTAGGCACATAATTGTAAGTTAATTTCAATATGGCAATTTAAATTTATATTGAATGTACTGTAGTTAGCTGGACTTAAGATGTACTTAAGCAAGACTTAAGCAAGAAATTTGTTTTACGTTAGGGTAATTTATAAAATAGGGTTAATTGTTTTTATATAGGTCTATGATATTTTTTACACCCATGTTTGATAAAATACCTCTTACTGAAGTATATTATTTTCATTTTGCTGTATGATTTGAGGTATCATTCATAGCTCTAGCAGAAACAGTGAGTGATGTTTATAGTGTTTATTCAATCCATAACTGTAAATATGAGGATCGATAGTAATAGTCTTAGCATCTACTGCTAATGGTTATTTCAGAGGTCATTTAGAAACTAGTTTCCTAGTAACTATCATGTCAGATTTCAGCTAGAATCGTGACACTAATTTATCATTTATAAGGTAATTACCAGAGCGAGAGGCGAGTGTATCAGCTGGCGAAATGATTTTTTTGCTTGTGTTTCATGTCTCAGAGGGGTCGTTTCTAAGCAACGGGAGCAGCTGGCTTTTAAACATTCAGCCAAAAGTGACATCATCTTATTGGGATTCTCTCCAGGGGTCGGAGTGTCCAGTTGAATCAGGGAGGGTCCAGTCTTTGTGTGGATGGAAACAGGGCGGGTCCACTGAGGCTGGGGGTCGCTGGAAAAAAAAGACATAAAAGAGGGAAAGAGAAAGGCAGAATAATTTAGGTAAAATGTCAGGAAATGTAAAGCCAGCAGGGGCAATGAATGGTATTAAACAGCTGTGCTGGATGCGTCAGAGTAATGCAATCATTCTGCATTACAGATGAAGGAATGACAGATTTTTTATCAATCAAGAATCTCATGTCTACCTGCTCTTTTTAATGTAACTCCCGCTTTGCTCTTTCTTTTCCATTAGACACGTAGTATCAAATATTGTCTTCCACCTTAGTTTATTTCTTCTTTTTCATGTGTTCATCTCTTATTTAAAAAAAAATCTGTTTAGGGGTGAGATATTTGATACCTAGATAATATCCTCATTGTAAATTGGTGGTTCAATCCACTGTTGTGACCCCTGATAAAGCAGTGAGTAAAGTGGGTGAGTGAATATCGTAATTGTTTTTTTAATAATATGTAAGCTTACATTATTGATAATGAAAAGTCAAAAAAGCAGTTAGAATGTCCCTATACATAATCTTGAAAGCAAAAAAATATAACTTTTTGTGTAAGATATGAGTTACTTAGGTAATATTATACAGGTAAACAAAACTATAGCCAAACATTTGTGTGTTTCTGCACTGCTGTGTCTCATTTTGCAGTGAATTTGTTTCTGAATATATAATTTGAGCTAATTAAAGTCCTTAAAGAAAGTCACTTTCTAAATGAATCAGCAGGTTGAATGAATCACTTGAATAATACAGTGAGTCATTCATTAAAACAGGGGTGTGAGCACTTGAGGTGTGAGCAGATTGTATATGTAAATGTCAAAGTGAGATATGATATTGCTTATTATTTTGTGATTTGAACTGTACTCAATTACTGAACCTCAAAACAGGGAGAACATTGAGGAAATGGGGGTTATTTTGTGCCATTTTTTCAAAGTGAACGATAAAGTGGGTACAAAATTCAGAAAAAAGTGCACTTCATTTGTACTTAAGTATTGTTTATATAAAAAAAGTGAATTAGCAAAGATAATTTATTTTTATAGTAATGTGGGTTGTAGTTAAGCTAACAAAAGTTTACTTTCATTACTTTTTTGTTACATATAAGTTTCTTTGTATTAATGTAAAAATAGTAACAGTTTAACTAATTAGCTAATCTTGAATTCGATGTAGGGCATTGTGGTGATTCATAAATGACAACGGGCACTGAGATGAAAAAAAATCCATTGTTCTGTCTCTTGAAGTGTATCATGATGGACGACAATCGATGCTGCATCTGCGTCCTGACAGAAAGACTGCCATATGTTATTGTTTCAGTGGCTTCCATGACATCTGTGACAATGACAAATAAGAGAACAGAAGCTCTTTCAGGCACAGCTTTCAAACATGGCGAAAAGAACGAGAAACCATGGTACTGGTGTTGGTAGATGGAATTATGCAATGGAGGAAAGACTCAGGCTCACTTTCAGGAATCCTAGGGTCTTGCATGCGTCACTCTTAAGTGGTCAGTGAGCTGCAGTAATAGGCCAGTTCTTTGGAAAAGCAGCACATCATCTTCCTTTCAGATTGAGGGCAGATGAGTATTAGTGATGTTTTACATTAAAGCAACAAAATGTGTTGGTGGTAATCCTGTCAGAAATGGATGAATGTTCTGGTGTGGTGCTCTGGTGTGTGTTTGTACATGCTTGTTATAGTCACTGTGCTTAATACACACTTTTTCATTATGCTACACATCATACACAAATGTCATAGTTATAGTGACAAGTAAGATATCTTGCAGAAAATTGAAAGGTGTCACATTAGGGAAATTTCAGCAAAAAACATTTATGGAAAAATGTGTCTGAATCACACAGAAGTAAAAAAGATGTTGCTTGAAAATGTATATATGTAAATTCATTCATTTTCTTTTCGGCTTAGTCCCTTTATTAATCTGCGGTCGCCACAGCGGAATGAACCGCCAACTTATCCAGCATATGTTTTACGCAGCAGATGCCCTTCCAGCTGCAACCCATCACTGGGAAACCCAAACCATTCACACACATACACACTACAGACAATTTAGCTTACCCAATTCACCTATTGCACATGTCTTTGGACTTGTGGGGGAAACCGGAGCACCCGGAGGAAACCCACGCAAACACGGGGAGAACATGTAAACTCCACACAGAAATGCCAAGCGAACTTGCTGTGAGGTGACAGCGCTACCCACTGCGCCACCGCGCCACCTTACACTCACCGGCCACTTTATTAGGTACACCTATCCAACTGCTTACTAACGCAAATTTATAATCATCCAATCACATGGCAGCAACTCAGTGCATTTAGGCATGTAGACATGGTCAAGACGATCTGCTGCAGTTCAAAGCGAGCATTAGAATGGGGGAAGAAAGGTGATTTAAGTGACTTTGAATGTGGTATGGTTGTTGATGCCAGACGGGCTAGTCTGAGTATTTCAGAAAGTGCTGATCTACTGGGATTTTCACGCACAACCATCTCTAGGGTTTACAGAGAATGGTCAGAAAAAGAGAAAATATCCAGTGAGCGGCAGTTCTGTGGGTGCAAATGCCTTGTTGATGCCAGAGGAGAATGTCCAGACTGGTTCGAGCTGATAGAAAGGCAACAGTAACTCAAATAACCACTTGTTACAACCAAGGTATGCAGAAAAGCATCTCTGAACGCACAACATGTCAAAACTTGAGGCGGATGGGCTACAGCAGCAGAAGACCACACCAGGTGCCACTCCTGTCAGCTAAGAACAGGAAACTGAGGCTACAATTCACACAGGCTCACCAAAATTGGACAATAGAAGACTGGAAAAACGTTGCCTGTTCTGATGAGTCTCAATTTCTGCTGCGAGATTCGGATGGTATGGTCAGAATTTGGCATCAACAACATAAAAGCATGGGTCCATCCTGCCTTGTATCGAAGGGTTAGGTGGTGGTGTAATGGTGTGGGGGATATTTTCTTGGCACACTTAGGGCCCATTAGTACCAATTGAGCATTCTGTCAACGCCACAGCCTACCTGAGTATTGTTGCTGACCATGTACCCTGTTGAATCTATGCCACGAAGGATATATATATACAAAATAAATGCTGTCTGGATTTTTCTTCTAAAATAAGCATTTTTCTCAGGCTCCTATAATTATGCTTAGTTATTTCACTTTAAAGGCAATGAAAAGAAAAAAGTGAAATTACTGAACCTACACAAAGGAGTCTGAGAAAAATGCTCATTTTAGAAGAAAATTGCAGATTGCAGGTTCTTTTTATTTTATATATAGATGCTATATGTATATGGTCACAATTTTGGAAGAGTCAAAGCTGGTCCATGAACACTTGTTTTATGTACTGTAGTAGATGGTAAAAAAATAAAGACTGCAAAATACAACACAAAACAAAACAAAAAATGTTCCAAAAATGTTAGAACATTAGAATTTAACATGAATTAATTCAAAATTAAGGGCTCTAAAACATTACTTTTAAAAAAAAAGAAAAATCCATTCACTTAAGCTTCATAATGCATCGGAAAAACATTATATTTCTCATCTCTACCTTTTAATTTAATTCCATTTTCAGCCGGAAGTGTGTTTGATGGATTGCCTCCCTAGATTTTATTGTTGTGTTTTGTTGCTTGGACATGTGGTTTGCTTCTGTGTTCCCATTGGCTGGCATCCTCTTAAGGAGGCTGTTGTGTATGGCAGGAGAGCACATCCTGTTCTCATCAGCTCACTGAACCCAAGCCCAACTCAGAATTCCAATCAGCTCCGACTGGCATGACGGAAGAACCAAGGACCTGGTGTTGCCACGGCGACCTGAACACTTCACCACCCTGGGCCTCAGAGTTCAGAGTTTGGCAAGAGGAAAGAAGAGATGAGAGAAGTGGTGGGGAGGAGAGAGGGGCAATGAAAGAGGGGCGGAAGGGTGTGAAATGAATATAACAAAAAGGAGAATAGGGAAGAGTGTCAAGGCAGTAAATGGAGAAATGAAAGAGGATGAGAGACAGAGACACAAAAAAGCAGAGAGAATGACAAAGAAAATGGAACCTGTGGCAGAGAATCTATCTAGCTGTCTCAAACTTGACTGTGCTATACAACTAGTGAGTTTCTTAAAGTCAATATGAAGTGCTCCTTTGCTGAAACGACTTCCATTTTCTCTTGATGTCATCTAAGCTGTGTAAATTATTTGGTTGACTAGTGGCTAAACAATTTTTTTTAGCTTTGTCTTAGGCTACTGCTGTAAGTAGGGCCACTTTTCTGTATATTTACCAATATTTATTGCAGCAATGTTATAGTGGATCCAATTTTATATACATTATTTTGCCAAAACGGACACCCTTCCAAATGATTGAACTCAAGCATTCCAATCACTGCTGTGGCCAAAAGTGTATAAAAGCAAGCACCTAGGCATGCCGACTGCTTCTACAAACATTTGTGAAAGAATGGGTCATTCTCAGGAGCTCAGTAAATTCAAGTGTGGGACAGTGATATGTTACCACCTATGCAATAAGTCCATTTGTGAATTTTTTTACAGCTTATTCCGCAGGCAACTGTTAGTTCTATTATAACAAAGTGGAAGCATTTGGAAACCTAAAAGTGGTAGGCCACGTAAAATCAAAGAGAGGGGTCAGGGCATGCTGAGGTACACAGTATGCAGAATTAGCCAACCCTCTGCAGAGTCTATAGCTACAGACCTCCAAGCTTTGCATGGTCTTTGGTTTAGCACTATAAGAGTGCCTAAAGAGCTTCATTAAGTGGTGTGCACACCAGTGAACAATGCAAGGTCCATAAAGGCATGGATGACCTTGTGGAAAGCTATCCCAGAAGAGTTGAAGGGGAGTTGCACAGGGCCAACTCCATTTTAAACCATACTAATTAAGATTGGGATGTTATTAAAGTTCATGTGCATGTAAAAGAAGATGTCCCAGAACTTTTGCCAATGTAGTGTTGATATTGACCCATTGATGTTGTAACTTTATTAGTTTACTTAACAGAATATCCCAAATTCATCTGAATATTACTTTGGGAAACTCTTACACTACTTAATTCCAAAGCATAATATTGTACTTTTTAGTCCACTACTTTTCATAAAAAACATTTAGTTCCATGTTATTTTGACTTGGAGAAATCACCATCTATGGACTGGAATCAGTTTCTTGAATGCATAGAACATTGATACAAATGATCCAGAAAGAGTGAGTCTCTAGTTAATGATACACTGATTCAAATGATCCAGTAAAAGTGAGTCTTCGGTTAACGACTCAAATATTCAAATGATTCAGACAGAGGGAGTCTCTAGTTAATGATACACTGATTCAAATCATCCAGTAAAAGTGATTCTCCATTAACGACTCGCATATTTAAATGATCCAGTCAGACAAGTCTCCACATAACGATTTGCAGATTCAAATAATTTGTTCAGAGTGAGTCTCCAGTTAAAGACTCACCAAATCAAATATTCTGATCAGACCAAGTCTCCACTTAACCATTCAGAGATTCAAATGATCCAGTCAGGACAAGTCTTCAATTAATGTTAACTGAATTAATAAGTCAGATCAGCCCATCTGGTACCAACCATGTTCAGAATCACATAAATCTCCATTTTTTTCCTATTCTGATGCTTGTTTGAACTTCATCAGGTCTTCTTGACAATAGTTGCATGGCTAAATGTATTGATTACTGCCATGCAGTTGGCTGATTAGATTTGTATTGGTACTTGCAGTGGAACCAGTGTATCTAATAAAGAGGCTGAATGTGTAGTATTGAGAATGTTATCCTCAAGTCATGTGTAGAGCCTCTGGCCAATTGTGGATGTTGTGTCTGTTATCAAAGGTGTTGGGGCAGAGGGAACCACACAGTGTGATGCTTCCTAATTGAATGCCCTCCAGCATGGGGCAAAAGTAGCACCTGCCAGATCTGGTTAAGCTTGTTATGGCCTGGTGCTGACATTTGAAAGTTTCAGTGGATTTGTCTTAATGAGCCAGATATGACTGTGATATAAATGACCAGATATCCTGTTGGCATGGTCAGTTTCGTCTGTTTTAGTGAAACCAAATATGCGCTTGTGTGTTGAGATTGGGTCTGTGTGAATAACTCCACCCAGGTGAATGTTACTTTCGGATCGTCTCATAGACTATAATAAAGAATCCATGACCATAAATATAACCGCTGTGCTCAGCATCAGCCCCATTAAGCTGCAAATGGCTGTGGAACAAGCAAGAAACAAACAGTCATGAATTAAACAGGAAAAAAATCTAAGCTGGGCCAAGAGCAAGAATTATCTTGCAATTCCCCGAAAATTGTTTTTCATTACCGTGGATCATTTCAGTACCTAGAAAGCTCATTTTTTAATTTGAGTGAGGTTTTTCTGTCTTACAGACAAGCTCTGTAATTATACTTCATAAATCTATTTTGCTGATATTTTGCCCTCTACTTTTGTTTTCACATTTGCAAAAAAATGACCTGAAGCGCTGCTGCTGTTTTTCTTTGTTTCTCTCTGTTCCGCATCTATCTGGGTCAGTCTCTTACCTCAGTTTTAGGCCATCAGTGGCCATGTTTAATGTTCTGTTAAGTTCACTTTGAGACCAGATGTTTTTCTCTAAAAACATCATCCAGCTCTACATCACCCACAACTCTGAGTGAATGTGGGTCACAGTCCAACCTACACTATGTATGTTAGGAAGATACAGATTTATTTACAGTATTTATTTAGATTACTTACAGTCTTGGATCCACAATTTGAATATGAAGTGTGTGCTTTTTTCCAGTGGTAAAAATAAAAACAACTTAATTTTCAAAGATTTTTACATAACATGTTCTGTCACAGTTTTGGTAACGATATTCATTCTTGTTAAAACTCTGGATGCTAGACAGTTGCTTTAGATATTATTCAAATAAATGTAAATTAAATAATATTATTAAATTATAATTATAATGAAAAATGATCAAAAGGGTTTCATAGGGCGACACGGTGGCTCAGTGGTTAGCACTGTCGCCTCACAGCAAGAAGGTCGCTGGTTCGAGTCCCGGCTGGGTCAGTTGGCATTTCTGTGTGGAGTTTCCCTTCCCGTGTTCGCGTGGGTTTCCTTCAGGTGCTCCGATTTCCCCCACAGTCCAAAGACATGCGGTATAGGTGAATTGAATAAACTTAATTGGCCATAGTGTATGTGTCTGAATGTGAGAGTGTATGGGTTTTTCCCAGTACTGGGTTGCAGCTGGAAGGGCATCCGCTGTGTAAAACATATGCTGCATAAGTTGGCGATTCATTCCGCTGTGGTGACCCCTGATGAATAAAGGGACTAAGCCGAAAAGAAAATGAATGAATGAAAGAGTTTTTATAATTTTCAAATTGAATGCGATCTCTTGGCTTTCATAGCACACTTTTCAGTAATAATTATAACATAAAATCATTATATTTTAATAATCCTTTGTCTAGTTTTAAGGAAATATTATTTCAATGTGCTGAGTATGAAATTGCACATTGTTTTATATAATATTTAATGTTGAAAATATGTAATTAAATCTATTTGAATATAT
>CAIGQV010016734.1:2358899-2438432 GCA_903798115.1 Danio jaintianensis
TAAAAGGTGAAATATAATTTACATTAAAGTTTTTAATTTAACCAGAAATGCTTATTCATGGAGTAGACTTTATTTCCCTATTTCAAAAACAGCAAAAGTGATTAAATTACATATAAAGAAAGGTCAATAAATTGCTAGAGTTCAGCTAACTGATTTTAGTGAATTTAAAATATACTTTATATTTTGTTTATAATATACGTGGAATTTAATGTCTTATTCATTACATTTATTTTGCACTAGAGTATATTCTCTTTAGTGTTTTATTTAATGCTAAAATGTGCTTCTTTTTCAAAGCACTGTCTTAATTCTGTCTTTGTCTCTTTTAGATGTTTCCCCGGTGCTTGCAGGTTTTCTGGGTGCAGGGGTCTTGGTTGTGTCCGTGACAGTGGCCGTTTTCCTGTGGACATGCTGCCAGCGGCGATATCGTCAAATGACAGGTGCGTAC
Source organism: Danio jaintianensis (assembly GCA_903798115.1). Taxonomy (NCBI): domain Eukaryota; kingdom Metazoa; phylum Chordata; class Actinopteri; order Cypriniformes; family Danionidae; genus Danio; species Danio jaintianensis. The sequence continues at coordinate 2,359,345 of CAIGQV010016734.1, forward strand.
AAGCTGACCAGTGGCCCCTACGACCCCCCCGTCGACCCCCCCTACAAGTTCATCCACATGCTCAAAGGCATCAGCATCTACCCTGAAACCCTCAGCAACAGCAAGAAGATTGTGCGGGTGGGACGGCGCTCTGGATCGAACTCCTTGTTGAGAGAGTGGGGTCGTGGGTCCCGAAACGGTGACGTTCTGCTTGTGGATGCAGATCCTGAATGTGGTACCGCACACCTACAAATGAACCACCTGGTCCCCCCTGCGGGTCATCCGAGACTGGAGAGGGCACTGCCCATCCGGGCCGACTACTGCTGTATGGAGAGCAGCTCAGGAAGCAGCAGCGAAGCTCCCAGCAAAACAGCATCTCCCTACAGTTTCAACTCCCCTTCTCTGGGAACACTCAGTTTGGCCATTGACTACAACTTCCCCAAGAAAGCCCTCGTGGTGACTATCATAGGGGCACAGGGGCTCCCAGCAGTGGACGAACAGGCGGGCAGCTCTGATCCCTATGTGAAGGTGACCATTCTGCCAGAGAAGAAGCACAGAGTGAAGACGCGTGTCCTGAGGAAGACCCTGGAGCCTGTGTTTGATGAGACGTTCACCTTCTACGGCGTCCCGTACAGCTCGCTGCCAGAGCTTACGCTGCACTTCCTGGTGCTCAGCTTTGATCGGTTTGCACGGGATGATGTCATCGGGGAGGCAGTGGTACCGTTGGAAGGCGTGGATCCCAGCACGGGGCGGGCGCACATCACCCAGCAAATTAGCAAGAGGAACACACAGGTGAGCTTTTATTGAGCTTGCATGGGATTGTGGGATATCTTATGCTACACTGTAAACAATGCTCTGATAAACTCACAGTGGAGCTCCTCATTCTTTGATTTAGGGTAAAACATAAAGGGATTCATGCAAAATTGAAGATTCTGTCATCATTTCCTCATCTTTCATTTATTCCAAACCTTAGTTTCTTTCTTTTGTTTTACACAAAGGAAGATATATTGAAGAATGTAGGAAAGCAGCAGCCATTGACTTTCATAGTATTTTTGTTCCTACTATGGATGTCAATGACTGCTGGTTTCCAACATTCTTCAGAATATTTTGTTTTGTGTTTAACAGAAGAAAGAAATTCATAAAAGTTTACAACCACTTGATTGTGAGAAAATGGTGAGGAAATTTTGATATATGGGTGAATTATACCTTTAAGGATCCACTATCCTATCAAAATATGAAATGATATTTTTTGCTGATACTGATTAGTCAATAATAGAAGTCAATAACCGATATATAGGCTGATGAACACAAACAAAGTTGATAACCCTAAAAACAAGAAAACTGTAAGGAAACACCTAGATCTAATTTGCAGCTATGATGTTTTTTTTACAGTGAAAACTCCCATCTTGTTTACTCTAGCATAAACTCTTCTAAAACGTACTTCTGCTGCAATCAGCATGTCATGTCATGTGGAAGGCATAAATCAAAAACACCATGGCCAGCATCATACATCTAAGGAAGATCAACCAGTGGAAATAAACCATAATTTATTTGCTGATAATTTGTTTTCTTATGGCCTATACCCATATGGTTGCCAACATATTTCATATCACTAGAAAAATGAATTGGAAATGCCTGGGCAGTAACATACTATTAGCAAACATCCCGACACCTCCCACAATGTTTAGATGAATATGTAAATATATGCTGCACGTTTCTCTCTATGACAAAGTAAACACACAATAGAAATGACTTGATTGAGAAAACAGCAGTTAAAAAAGCATCTGATCATAGAGATGCGATATTTTTGAATAAGTCTAGTCACATTCCAATTAAACATTCATTCATTCATTCATTCATTTTCTTTTCGGCTTAGTCCCTTTATTAATCTGGGGTCGCCACAGCGGGATGAACCGCCAACTTATCCAGCATATGTTTTACGCAGCGGATGCCCTTCCAGCTGCAACCCATCACTGGGAAACATTCATACACACTCATTTACACTCATACACTACGGACAGTTTTAGCTTACCCAATTCACCTATACTGCATGTCTTTGGACTTGTGGGGTAAACCGGAGCACCCGGAGGAAACCCACGCGAACACGGGGAGAACATGCAAACTCCACACAGAAATGCCAACTGACCCAGCCGAGGCTCGAACCAGCGACCTTCTTGCTGTGAGGCGAACGTGCTACCCACTGCGCCACCGCGTCGCCCTCCAATTAAACATTTTAACCACATTTTAAAAGACAAACATAGTGTATGTAAACTTATTTAAAACATCAAAACGTGAATCCCTCCATATGTGTACAGACACACTCCTGAAATTGCCATACATCCTGACCATCCTGACATCTAGCTTTTGCTATCTCTTGTTTTTGACCCAATTAATTTTAAAGCAATTTTAACTAAACTAACAGATCAAACTTCGTGTTTTATTATTTTGGAAGGCTGCCTTGGAGTACGCTCTCTTTTGGGTGTTGCCATCCTCTTCATATAAACATTTTTGGTAATCTTTGTACTTGGCTTATGCAAGGTTAGTGATCCTTAAATAGTTATAAAAAAGCAAGACTTTTTATGTTGCTGTCAATTTAAAGCACATGGATTCATTTTAGTTTGTTCGCTGTTTTTTCCCCACAGCAAGGATAAGTCAGGGCTGTTTGCGAGTGATTTTGATACAGAAGACAGACACATCTATGATATGCATTTAAATACTTCAATTAATCATTATTAAGTTCAGTTTGGCTTCATACACACCCAGTAGACTTTTGGTAATTGCAGTTGTTGCTAGTTGAATGTTTAAAGATAATTCAGTTGTTGATAACCCAATTTAGCTGCAATGCGTCCGTGACCTTAGATGCCTCTAATCTTCATAAAAGCATACTTACATTACTCAGAAACATGAAAACATCAGTGCTGGGTGCTGTGAGCGGAATTATATTATACGACTGTTATATGACACAGCAATCGTTAAACTTAATCTTTCCCGTGAGATGGCCGTTCGAACCTTTATGGATCTCCCTAGATGTTTTACGGTTAGCAGGAGTCATTGTGGGTGAAAGCCTTCGTCCTTATGTAGTAAATAAGGCAAAATAAAACATTTTGAGCTCTTTGCCCGAGGTTAAGCGTTCATGTGATTGATACAAGCAGTTTTCAGGATGACGGCACTGCCATCAGTTCCAGTTCATTGAAGTTGTTATTCTACAGCTTTTCTTGAGACGGAATCACAGTGGTGCTGTTTTTATTATGTTGGCATTTTTAATCTTTTATGACATTTTAGAGAATATATCAGCTTTCGATGTGTGATTTCCGAGACCTTTTCTTCTGCCTTTGCAGTTGGGAGGCTTTCAAGTTCAGACAAGCAAACTTTTAATATTGCCCAAGTTCACATATCCTGCAGTTTTATGGAATGACAGCTTAAATTGTGTAGCTTCATTTTTGAAATACTTTTTAATACTTTTGAGTACTTCTTATAGCAATAATATACTTACAATGAGCAATATCACACTCGCAGCTGTTCATTATGGATATATGACTCTTGAGTAGGGTTATGCACATGCTAAATTGCAATCATGCTTGTATAGAGATATATTGCATGGCTTGATGTGAAATCATAAAATAATTACGAAACAAACACAGAGGGCTCTATTTTAAGGATCTAAGGCACATGGCAGGTGCACTTCCGAATCCACTATTTGCTATTTTAACGGATCTGCTTGTGTGCAAGGTTAAAGCACACTATGTGTACCTGCATTTTGGACCCGCCTATCACTGACGATGACAAAAAAAACCCTGTGTGGTCTATTTCAGTTGCCTCAAAAAAGCAACTCACCAATAATGCGCTTTAACACACCCATGACCAGCACACCCATGAGCACACAAATGGGCACAACTAGCAAACTAGCCAAAAACACTTGCGTTGTGTCTGGTGTCACATTGCGTCAAGTACATGATAGGGCCTAGAGAGGGGTGTCAAACTCAAATTAAAAGACCTGAATGAATTGTATAGTCTAAATAAATGTATTATCTAACTTAAAGTAATGTTTTGGGACACATTATTTTAATTGGAATGCATGCTTGAGGTCTGTAGGTCTTGAGTTTGCTGAACTTGAAAGTGTTTTTCTGTAATTCAACAATTACTTTTGTTGACAATTCAACAGTTGAAAAGAAATTCAACTATTACTTGTACTGTCTTTGAAATATGGTTGAAGGGAACTGCTGAAAATACAGTACTGACATGGCATTTCTTTTGAAATTTGCTATGTATTTAAATATATTGCAGTACAGATTAGTAATAAAGTTTAGTACATTTGACATTTTTCTTTAAATGTAATATAAAAAACACTACATTTAAAATGACAATAAAGCACTTTATATTTCTTTAGTAGGTTAATGAACACATCAAAATAACCATAATCTATAGTAAGTAATATTATAAAAAAGTGAATTTTTTGTATGTTTTAAAGAAAGTAATTTTTAAAAATATACTTTTAAGATCAAAAGCATCGATGGAAAGCAAGACTGAATGCATATTTAATATAATGTAACAATAATGCAACGGAACATTTCCTTTGCACAAAGTTTGGCTGATCCATATCTGAAATATCAAAGAGGCTGTGGAGTCGAAACCACACAGAAATTTTTTTACCATCCAGGGCTGTATCAGAAATCGCCCCCTAATACCCTTAAACAGTGCACTTTTTGGGGGAGCAGTCATTAGTAGTGGTGTCCGAAACCATAATGAACATTCTGAAATGCCCTCAATCAATCCCACAATGCACCACAACAACGAGTGTACAACCCATGTACACTCAACAGCTGGAAAATACCCATGATGCACTGTGAGAGTTCGCACACCGAATTAATTTCTGCACATGACCACAAGATGGATTCCACAGAGGAATCCTATGGCTGTACGTTTTTATATAAAATATTATTTAATTAAAGTATAGGATTTGTATACAAATCAGAAATCAAAATACTTAGTTTCATCATTAATTAAGTGTTAAATTAAGTGTTAAATAGCTGTCACAGGGTCTGACAAAGAAAATCTATTCCATCTGAGGGATTTAATCAATCAGCAAAACACAAATAAAACGTCATCGCTTCTGCTGAACTCAATGCTCAAATTCACTCTCTCATTTTATATTAGTGGAGAATGAGCCTATGTTGAATGTAGGGAACAGTGAATGAGGGTATATAAGGGGCGATTTCAGATACAGCACAGAAGTGATTAGCATTGTGGCAATAGACAAACATGAAATCATCCTGGGTTTCATCCTTTAGATATTGTAATATGTTGCTGAGTATTGTACGGTTCCACACATGCGCACACAAATGGGCAGGGCTTTATGGGTAGTGAGAGCATCTATTGATCTACAGCCCATTAAAGCAGCATCATTGCAGGCAGAAAGTGTAGCCATAAAGGCCACAGACTGTAGGAGGAACATCCATCAGTACAAGCATCTGGAAACTAGTGTTTACTCTCATTTCATTAGTAATGGTACCACACACAGAACAACCAGCATCTCTTTGGTTATTCAGTTCATGAAAACTAGCAATATTTTCTATGTTTCTCTTGTCCCTTATGGGATGTTTGCACCTGGTACTGATGCCTGTTATTGATGAGAAATGTGTGCCCTGCAATCACTCGTGATTGTTGTCACTATTTTGAATGGTGAGTGTCTAGTTTTATAAATAAAATCCAGAGTTTGGGGTTAGTAAGATTTTATGGACTCAATTTCTTTAATTCATGCTTGACTAATCTGATTCATTAATAGATTAATATTACGACTAATAGATTAAGTAATATGCTTATAATTAAATAAGTCATTATATATTATTTCCTTATAAACTCATAGTTTTAAATAATAATGTAAATTAATGTGTAAACTACTAGAGTGGGTCAAAACATCTGGTTGTCTGCTTTAATTAACCATTAGCTAATTATTTGCAAATTTAACTTGTTGAGGCACATGACTAACTAATCATTAAATAGTATTTATTTTTTATTAGCAATATTGAAAACAATGGTGCTGCTTAATATTGTTGTGAAAACTGTTTTTTTTTTTTCTAGCTAGAACAAAATACAAAATAACAGCATTTGTTTGAAACAGGAATTTGTTCAATTGAATACTTTCTTGTTCATTTGTTTTAATTACTGAAACAAAAACATGTAAACTGTTGTATTTAACTAACTAACTAACTAACTAACTAACTAACTAACTAACTAATTAACTAGTAATAACTACTATAACATGCGTAGACACACTCAAAAAAGATTTTGCTGCTTGTTCAAGCAACTTATTTAAAATGAGCTGAAACAACACAATTCTTCTGATTTTTTTTGGACAACTTAATTGTTTTATGTTCAATCCACTTAAATTTGTTAGGTTAACCTTTTTACAGTGCAGTTTGTCAAATTATTACCAAAACTTTATAGTATACGTTATAGTTCTATTTTAATTCTTTTAACATCTGTGTTAAACTTAGGGTGAAGAGTAAAGTCCAATTAACTTTTTTTTGTAAAACAATATATGATCGTAATGGATGATTAATTTGTTACGATACTGATACTTTTTGCTACAGTTTTATTGATGCCAAATATGGATGATAAATATGCAATTTTTCTTTTCTTTATTTATTAAAAAAATCATTATACTTAAAATATATTTCCTAATCCTTATGATTACATGACAAAAAAATAAATAAATTTTAAGCTACATTTTGAAAGTCTTCATAATAGCAGCATTTTCCTATATTATCATTGTGCTCTCTTAACCTGCCTTAGAGAAAATAGTTTCTTATAATCATATGACACAGGCCAGCTAAATCCATCAGTGGAGTTTTAGGACAAATCTAAAATAAATACTCAATGCATTTTAAGTGCAAAAAAAAATATATATATATATATATTCATTTTAATATCAATGTGTTAATAAAGGCAACAATACCAAAGAAGTAGCTTGTGACTATCAATATCATAATATCAGTAGAATTTAATGTTTACACTCCTTTGTGCATATTCAACTTTCTACACCTGTATTAAGTGCATTGTATCGCCTGCATCCCATCAGATCACACAAGACAGACAGCGGGTGTAAAAATGAACACACTGGCTCAAATACAGGGAGTTATTAAGCTTGAGGCTTTGCACTCATTTTCTCTAAAACACAAGCCAATGCTGTTAAAGGTTGTTGCATAACAAGTAATTATAGTGTAATATGCTCTTGTATTTCCATCAAAACAGGAACAATAGCATTGTAAGCGATGTTCGTAATCTCATTCTCTCTGGCAGCAGGAAACCTTTAGTGCTCTGAGGCAAATAAGTATTTGGGCTCGCGTATGGCTTTGTAAATCGCCGAAAATGCAGAGTAAGCTTGTTCAAATCAGAAAACTTCCTGTCTGCTTCATACTCTTGTGTTAAGAGGGTATCTTAAATTGAATCAGTGCCTATATGGCTCCACGAGACAGGAGCATTAGGGTGTTGGCTGGGAGTGGTGGACAATCGATTCAACCATGAGAGAGACAAACAGAAAGAGAGAGCAAGAGGGAGGGAGGGAGAGAGAGAGAGAGAGAGAGAGAGAGAGAGAGAGAGGGAGAGAGAGGATTATGGGAGAGAAAGAAGGAGAGAGAAAAAGCGAGATATGAGTGATTATGAAGAGAGAGAGAGAGGTACTGCAGCAGAATCATACTCATTACACTCATTTATAGCTCATCTTAAAGAATCATGCAGGGTAAAACAAAGTGTGAAAAAAATGGTTTTCGTACTCAGTATTAGTGTCTTGTGCTCTACACAGGATCAATAGAAAAGTGTACCTCTACTAACATTTTTACAAATCTCCTAAATGTACCTGTACATGAAATTTGCTTCAGTTTTCAGTTGAAATTGAAAGTCCCTGTGAAATCAAATGAATGTTAGTATCAGTATGTTAGTCTTAAGGATATCTACACTGAAAAATATGATTCATTGGATTTACTAAAACATTTTTAATGTAAGTGGTTGCAAACAGTTTATACGGGCTGAATTTAAACAAACACGTTAAGATAAATTTAATTTGATTTGCTTAACTTTAGCCCATATAAATTGTTTGCAACCACTTACCTTCAAAAACGTTTGTAAATCCGATGCACAATTTAAAGAACTTTGCAGGACCTTTAATGTTTTAAAGTTATCTCACCTGGTACTGCATTGCACTTGCGATGTGTATTAAGTTGTGTTTTTTTTACTTTTTAGTGCAACACAGGCTCATTGGTAATATGTGCTTGCAGTCTAAATTTTGTAAAACTTCAAAAAAATACTTGATGTTTACGGGCTGGGCTGGCACCACAGGGGATGGGAGAGATGCTGCAAGGAGATGCAAACAATCCAGAGAGATGCCCTTTGTCAGCCAAAGGCTCTCATTAATTTGTCGTCTGAAACATGCAATGAAAGGTAACCGGAGCGATTTTATGTTTTACAAAAATGTAGGCTGAGGCACATATTTTTAAGGAGCCTGGCCTGTTTAAGCTAGCATTTTCTGTATTCCGATCTTGTTTCCTTTGCTTTACATTCTTACTTCTAGTTAGTTTCCATAGTTACTGATTATACTGTGAACCTGTGTATTGTAAAGGTCTTGTGTCCTGTGTATTTAATCCCTAATTTGCATCCTTTGCAAATTTGCAATTTGTTTCCTGTGTTGTTCTAAAAGCACATTTTGTTTCAGTTTTTGGTTTTGTGAATAAAATGACTGTGAGTAGATCCGCATAACATTCTCCGTCTTTTGAGCTTAAACACATAACTCTTTAACTAACTGTTAAAGAATGTTTGCTAAAATTTCATGACAGGCTTGAGGAGCACAATGACTTAAAAAGAGAAATAATATTTGCTTATTTTCAGAACACAAGACTTGTTATGAAATGTCATGTTTCTTTTGAAGTAAATGCACCTTTAATGCTGAAAAACATTTTTTGCAGTAGCTTTGTTAATGAGCTTTAGCTGAAGGCAGGTTGATCTCATTCATATTCATAGGCATCTGCATTAAAGTGTTCATTTACATTTTTGTACTTCAGTATAGACACATAAATACAGTCTCTAAATCATAATCCCTATTCTGAAAAAACAAATCCTGAAGTTTCAAAGTCATAATTTATGAAGAAACAATATACAAGGCTTTTCAAAAGCTAATTTATTTATGAATTAAATTCAGTCATTTGCATTTTTGCATGGATAAACTGGATTATCACTGAAGCTCAACAAGTATGATGACATACAAGTGAAACTGTATGCTTTAGCATTATTGTGTGAATCTTTAAAAAGAATTTACTTGCTCCAATTATGGTCCAGATAGACAAATCAAGAAGCATTTTAGAAAAACAGAGACAGTGTCTCATTGTAGAGCTAAACAGAAAAATCACAAACACTTCCAGACATTTTACATCAAGATGTAGGCTGTTTTAAGTCCATGTTTAGCTCCAGGATGCCTCCTAATGCATGTTGCCATGGTGATAACCAGGAGCAGGACTGGAATCTTAAGTCTCAAAAAAGAGCGGAGAAAAACAGAAATGGCGAGAGAGAAAACAATAGGGAAAGGGAAGGGCAAAGTTGATGTGTGATGAAGCTATAGAAGCAAAATCTTAGCTTATGATGTAGAAGAATGTTTGTATGATAGAAAAATACTAAATATAAACATTATATAAATATAATGTTTTATTTAAAATATATTATTTACTTTTAAAATACCAAGTTTAAAGAATAGAAAAGAATTAATAAAACTATCAATTTAAATATGAAAACACATTTTTGTAGTATCTGAACGTCCTCACAAAAGTCTTTGTAGAAAACAGTTTTTTTAATTTCTGTATTCTTAAATCAAGATACATTTGCTTAAAGAAATTACGTAATATATGAAGTCTGGTGGGGCGGCGTGGTGGCTCAGTGGGTAGCGCTGTCGCCTCACAGCAAGAAGGTCGCTGGTTTGAGCCTCGGCTGGGTCAGTTGGCATTTCTGTGTGGAGTTTGCGTGTTCTCTCCGTGTTCGCGTGGGTTTCCTCCGGGTGCTCCGGTTTCCCCCACAAGTCCAAAGACATGTGCTATAAGTGAATTGGGTAAGCTAAATTGTCCGTAGTGTATGTGTGTGAATGAGTGTGTATGGGTGTTTCCCAGTGATGGGTTGCAGCTGGAAGGGCATCCGCTGCGTAAAACATATGCTGGATAGGTTGGCGGTTCATTCCGTTGTGGCGACCCCAGATTAATAAAAGACTAACCCGAAAAGAAAATGAATGAATGAATAAAGTCTGGTTTTCGCAGATTTTTTTCCTTTTCCAAATATAAACTGCCTTTAATTTTCAAACAAGACATAATTTCTTTAAAATGTAATTTATTTGAAGAATCTTTAGATATGTGTAGTCTAAGACAAAAAGGATGAGGAAAAATATCAGATTTGAGGTTAGACAAATAAACTTCAAGATATGTTCTCTGAAAACTTGTCCTATTTCCTTTTTTCCCTGCTCCTCAGCAATATTTGGATATTTTTTATTTAAAAAATACATTATAACTTATTTTTAGCAGTTTACACAGAAATTGAAAGTGTAAATCAGTACAGAACATTGTGTCTTTTAAAATGATAATTAGAGGCTATTTTTTAATCTCTTATGCTTTTTTTGTTTGTTGCCTGTTCCATTATTGAGGGATAGTGAATGTTCAGCATCGAAACTAAACTCAGCAAGTGTACAAAACACATGAACATTAATACAGTTTTCCTGTAGTTTCCTATTGCTTAATAATGTGTTATTACATTCTGGCCAATTTTAATCTTAACACTTGGTTGCCCTGCATACCTGTGCGATCACAATTTACTGTTAACAATGCATTTTTTTGATGTTCAGAGCCAGGGCTTCATGACCCATGGTTAAAAGCTCTTTGAAGAGTAAAATTTGCTATAAAAGTTATCTTATATTTTACCTTCAGTGCTCAACTCATACGTGACAGGCTGCAAGACAAGATCTTCAGAGACAGCGTTAGAATGATTGTCCTGTCCTGTGGGAGTTGAAGTAAGACTTGCAGAAACACCAGTATTCCTTTTGTCCTCTTCTCCTATAGACATTTGCCTTTGAATAATCCACCTTGCTTACCCACATGACTATATGATCACAATTGCCCAGGGAGAAGTGACAGGTGCGCAGATGGCTCACCACCGCAGTTCTCCCTTAAACTTGTCCATCTGGAGAATAAGTGGCAATTTAATGTCCCGTGTGAGCAGGATGGAAATGGAGTGAATTCTTTTCCTCCTCTACTGCCCATTTTCTGGCCAGGAAATGAAGTAGGTGATGTGAGCGAAGCACCTATGGTGAAAAGTGACTTAATTCAGGTAGTCAGAGGATTATCACATGGGACAAGTAGGATTCTGGAGTGTTGAAGGACACTGACTTTGCTAAGTAACAGAATGTGTCTGTCAAGATGTCTGAAGACTTGACACCAGTAGTGCATCCTGCAGTGTTCTTCTAGTCTTGTGACCATTTTCCACTCAGTTGTATGGTTCAGTACAGTATGGTATGGTATGAATTTATGTGCATTTTCACTGTCAAAGGTACCTAAAAAAGTGAACCGTACTGTACCAAAAGGGTGGAGCTAGACGCTGTTGAACACTATTGGTTTACAGAGAAAAGTTACCTGTGCATGCAACAATTCAGCAGAACGACAACACAGAAAGCACCATTTTTATATACACAGCCAAGACATGACACTATATAAATACAGTCATGGTCTAAGCTCAAACAAAACTTGTCATCTTCAAATGATTCTTTCAACAACCTAAAATACGAGTAAACTGTGATTTTTAATTTTTATCATCACCTTTTGGACTATTATATGAACTCATAATGATGGAATTACTTTTTAACAAGTGTACAGTTGCTGGTGAAGAGAGCATGTGCAGGCTAGAGAGCCACCGTAGAGCCAGCTCTGGTGTCACTGAATCTTTCATCTTTCCCAGCAATCCAATCACAGAAGTGCGGAATACAAACACACCATAAGTTGTGTATTGCTATTAATGTTAATGGCTTCGCATATTTACATCAGCACCCAAATACAGCAAATCCAACGTGTTCGAGAAGTGCATTTAGTTTGCACATTGTTTGTATAGATGGAGATTACAAGTGATAATAAGGTGTTTAGAATTGTGTTCTGCTGCTATTTCAAAAATGGTGCTCAAAACAGTTTTTGTTCTTCTCGATGGTCACGGTATCCCCACCCTCAGCACCTGATGCAAGCAGTTCTAATTTCTAGCCCATCAATGTTTTGGTGCTACTTGTAAATCACTTTTTCTTGTTCATAGCCAGTTCTTTAAGGGTGTGCCTTGGTGGAAACGGGTAACTGGGCTTTAATAACCCAAAAAGCAAAGCTTATGTACACTGTCAAAATTGTTCAATCCTCTTCAGGTCTCTGTCTTAACACTGTAAGCGTGGTTTCACTTCAGTGGTTTGGATTGCCTTGATCACTTTTCACCTTGGTGACTTTAAGAATGTAATAGTTCCTTTTGACTAGAAACAACTGATCATAGTCTTTGATCATTTTCAATCTGACAAAATCAGCCCTTTTCTAGTTTTGAGTCTGTTTCCACCAGTCTACTGTGACCACTTGTGCTCAGATTTCATTGAGATCCTTCCCTCTTTATTTTGTCATGCTTTACATCTCTTTCACAAAAGCACTCAGCTGCTGAAAAGCACTGAAAAGCAACAGACAAGCAAGTTAACCAGATTATGAACAAGTGGGACACCATTGCAACTGCTACAACACTTCCCAAAACAATCATGTTTTAGACGCTGTTTACACTTGGATTTAACGTTGTCCACTTTTGATCAGACTGATGAGACGGTCTGGACTGAAACTTGAATGAGCTGTCTCGATTCCAACTCTACATGATGGGCATTGTTTAATTTTATTGGTAATCTAAAAAGTATGGATGATCATGATCCATGATCCCATTCCTCTAACAGACTTTTTGTATATGTTTTGTGTAAGGTTATAGGTTTAATTTGTCTTCTGTTTTTCCACAGTGTGACAGCCGTGGGGAGTTGCTGGTCTCTCTGTCCTATCATCCTGTTACTCACAGGCTTAATGTGGTCGTCCTAAAGGCCAAACACCTGCCAACCATGGACATCACTGGCCTGTCAGGCAGTAAGTACACAGCATTCATTCACACAAATATATACAGTTTATTTCAATAAAGGTTCTAAAATGGGATTTTTGCATTCATGACCTGTAAAAACCAATTTGGGTTCCACAAACAATGTCTGTGAATATTTCTTAAAACAACCTTTTTGTCTTATATGAAGAGCATTTTAATACTCCAAAGAAGCTTTTAGCTCTATAAAGAACCTTTTGTTGAATGATAAGATTCCATAGATGTTAAAGTTTCTTCAGTTCTTCATGGAACCATTGATACCAATAAGGAACCATTAATATGTTCTTGTAACAGAAACCCTGTAACAGGTGTGTCCAATCCTGCTCCTGCAGTGCCATTGTCCTGAAGGTTCTAGCTCTTGCCAGCTCCAACACACTTGCCTAGAGGTTTCTAGTGAGTCTGAAAACCTTAATTAGCTGGATCATGTGTGTTTAATTAGGGTAGGATCTAAACACAGCAGCTATGTTTCCATTAAATAATGTAAATTAAACTTGTGGAGTATTGCATAGAACATTTGCGAATAAAAAATAATAATTTGCTGCAGTTCTGGGAGGTAATAATAGCGAACCACTTTGATGATGGACTTTGGTCAAGGGACTTTAGAATCACCAGAAAGATCTGTTAAAACAAACTCACACGGCTTTTTTGATGCGCATACTGGAATTTATTTGGTAAATGTGTTTCCATTGTTGTTTATGCACTTTTTTCTTGTGCATGCACATTTTCAACATTTGTGCACATTTTATGTGATATTCCAAAAATGTGCATAAAAATAGGTGGATGGAAACATAGATAGTGGCTCTCTCTGACAAAGAAGAACTATTTTGGGTTCATCAAAGAACATTTCATAAAAGATATTTTTTGTATGGAGAACATTTTTAACATCCAAAGAACCCTTTCACACTATAATGAATCTTTTATGAAGGTTGATGAAGGTATTTTGTGTATTTATAGATGCCAAAAAACTTGTCAGTATCTAATCTTCAGTGTCTGTATTTCTTCTCTCCACCTACAGACCCTTATGTTAAAGTGAACGTCTTCTACGGCCGCAAACGCATAGCCAAGAAGAAGACACACGTGAAGAAATGCACACTCAATCCCGTATTCAATGAATCATTTATCTACGATGTTCCCGCTGAGCTCATGCCGGACATCTCCGTGGAGTTTCTGGTCATCGATTTTGACCGCACCACAAAGAATGAGGTCGTGGGTCGGTTGGTTTTGGGTGGTCAGAGCCCCATTCCATCAGGGGTCACCCACTGGAGGGAAGTCTGTGACAACCCGCGGCGGCAGATCGCCAAGTGGCATAACCTTATGGAGTACTAGCGTCTGGCTAAAAAGCAAAGTGTATTATACCACTTCCTTCCTGTCAGTCCCTCTATAGAAAGAAGCTCATTAAACAGTCTCTCCTTTTCCATATACAGATAGTTGTGTGAGTGAGTGGACGAGTAAGTGTGTCAGTACAAAGGATCAGGAGCACTCTAATGGAAACACTTTTAAAGTTCTCTAAAGAACTATTAGCAAAAAAGCTTGATCCTAGCAAAAAAAAAAAAAAAATGACCATGCTAATGTGGTCTTCGGCTCTGATTAGAAATATACGACACAGTATCCTCAGAGCCTTTCACCAGTATATTCACAATATACATACACTACTTTCGATTAGGCGCATGTTAGCGATAATAAGACACTTTTACTTTTAACATAAAAGAGGACTGCGAGCTTCAAGCCCACTTTTTTGAGAAAATAAAGCGTGAATGTTTTCGTAGTGTAGGATAAAAATGAATGAATGGTGATATAAGCTGGACACCATCATGAACATTTTTGCTAACATGCTAACATTTACAAGGTTGAAATATGGCTATTATTCATATTCAGCTAAAGCGTTTTTATCAATGCTTAATCTTTTGACGATGCAGAAATTCAAATGCCATTTTTCTGAAAATACAAATACCTGATGTTAAGTCGGAGATTTCAGTCATTTATCAAAAATGAAAATTTATGACCTTCAGCTCAGGATTCAAAATGAATTTGATTTATAAAAACACAATGTTCCACATTGTAAAGCCAGTCTACACTTTCTCCGTTTTTATGCTGTAGCTGCTTTATTTATTTGTAGCTGTACTTATATTTAATTGTTCATTTCTCCATTGTGATGACTTGGATGAAGCACTTCTAGAAATATTTGTTCTTGGCATATCTCTCTTTTTTTTTCATGTTCTTTAGGCATTTCTATGCACATTTCCATTTCACTACAAAGAACTTTTTGACCCAGTTGCTGTGCCCAATGCCCATAGCACAGACATCAGGGAAGGTTCGGTCAAAAAAATGTGAGGAAAACTGAGATAAAATAACAGTAAAAGCCAAATGTGACAGATAATTGCATACTGTCTACAAATTTGTACATTTTACATGTACCTAACATCCTTTCTATTGTCATCAAATGTGTTTTTAAGGCCACACTTAATTCTTTAGGCCATAATTGGTCATATCTATGGTCAAGATGTACATAATGTATCATAGGGTGTAGCACTGGTACTTTTTTTTCTCCATTTCATAGCACAATTGAAATTGCCAAATATACTTTAAAACTTTTGACAACAAGCCCTAACTTTTGAAATCCTAATTAATAGCTTAAGATATATGCAGATTCAGACCAATTGTTTGCACTTTCGTAGAGTACTGTATTTATTTTTTATGATTTGTGTTCTAAAGAAAGACTATATATAAATATGTATATCAAAAACCTAATATCTAGGATAGGACTAATGACCATATTGAAGTTAGGATTTTGGCAACCATAATCTAACCAAAGTAGGAGGACCGATGTTTTGTGAGGTGGATATTTCGAGTGTTGGTGACTGCAATGAAGCAGCTCACACTGCAGTCTCGGACAGTCCTCTGCGCACAGACGGTCTCAGAGTCAATGTTTGAAGGCTTGTAATGTGCGTGTGGATGTGTTCCCAATGATGTCATTCAGTGCCCACGGTCCCTGAGGCACATTTACACGACATATTCCCAGTGCAAATGAGCGCATATTTAGTTTAAGCCTGAAAGAGAGAGAAAAAAGATGTCGACTGACTCATTACAGATATTTCGTGTTTAACATGTAAAATTAATATAGCAGTAAATTAGGCCCCGGCGTTCACTGCAGTCAGGCTCATTGTGAGTCATTAAGACCATATAATGAGATTATCTCATTTATTAGGAATAAACGAATCGCATTCCAGTCACATTTTCAAGAACCCATCATCCTTCTATTTCACTTCAAGGCTATACATTTACGATATCCAAAGTGAAGATGTTTTTAACCCTGCATGCATTCACTATTCAAATTTCTGCTTCAAAACTTGTGTATATATTTACAGTTTTTAGTGGTTTATATGACAGCGAAACCCACTTTTGTAAAAACGGCAACCCAAATCACACTAAGTGAACGTGTTTTTTCTTTATTTTAACCCTCAGCTCGTGTTAATCTGAACTCTTTGTTTTATTTTTTTATCTGTTGGGCATAAAAAGCTTGTTTTCTATCAATAACTATAGACATGAAGATGAATATAACCATTAGTAAATGAGTGTTTGTTCCAATGCACTGGTGGGCAGTAGCACTTTCTGCTCTTCTTGTATCTAACTGTTTTACCTGGAATGGAAATGGTTTCTTTTTTGGTGTAAATCTCCTGTTTTGGAGTACTATCTGGCCCTCTTTTTCTCTCTGCCACTGGTCCCTAACAATCCCTCAGTTACTTTCGCTGTTGTTTGTTGTACAAATGCATCAAAATCTGAACAAAGACGAAAATAAACGGAGTATGAGATGACTATAATAAATATATTAGTCCATATGGATACTGCTGTGTCAATATGGTGACGGTGAGGTGATGTTAGTGATTCTGCTTTATTTTAGGTGTCCCTACAACCACTGTATTTGGATGCTAAACAGTGTTAGTTCACCACAGCTGTAGTGTGATTCATGTTGTTACCTGGCCTTTTTCGATATGTGTAAGTACAAGCGAGTTGTCTATGTATATTGTAGGTACAGTTTAAAAACGTACTTTTACATACCTGGCTTAATACTGCTCATTTCATGATTGTCAGGGACATCTAACATAAAGTGTAATGAAGTGTAATGCTTTTGAGGGCAAGTTATCTGCATACTGCTGTGAGTTTATGCTAAAAACAGTATGTTACACTAATGCTGACTTGTACTGTATGTTGAAGTTGTTAACACAATGGACGTGCAAATAAAATAAAAACTGATACACTACAACAGATCTTGCCCTCCTTCTCTGAAAATAAATCGTCAGAAAATCATTTCAGGTTGTAACCTGAGTTCTAATCAGGCACCTACTTGCTCTTAATTTTGCGGCAGCAAATTTTCCATTATGAGATGATGCATGTAAACAGATATGAGTTTTAAATGAGCAGCTACACTCTGTTGCAGAATTGACTTTTACAAGTTAGTCATCTAGGTCATAATTTACATAAAAATGTAGATTGGTCTGATTTTAATCTGAAAAGAAAGACTGATTACCCTTTGACACTGTCTGAAAGAAACACTCCACTTTTTTGGAAATAGACTTTTTACAAGTTAAACATATGAGTTTTACCGTTTTTAAATCCATTCAGCCAATCTCTGGGTCTGGCGGGAGCACTTTTAACTTTACTTAGCATAAATTATTTAATCATTTAATTAACATATCACTCAAAAAAATAAAAAAAGACTTTCAATAATTTTCCTATTTAAAGATATCATATTTAAAGGTAACAGCGCTGTGTAATATCATTGCACCTGCTGCAGTTGTGGTACGGCAGGAAAGTTCCTTAATTATTACGCCAGAATGAGAGTATACAGCCTAGCCATATCAACCTATAAAATAGCACATTTTCATTTTCCATTGGTCTTAGTACATAATGTAGGTACAGAAGAGTTAAGCTTTAAACAGGAAAATTATTGAAAGTCTTTTTTACATTTTTTACATCAACACCTACAGCTTCTCCATGATGGACATCCAGCGTTCTTCAGCCTCCGGCACCTAGACTTCAGCTCTGCACAGGAAGTTTGGCCATAGGAGAAATGGTCGTGCCCAACTGAGCCTGGTTTCTCTTGAGGTTTTTTTCTTCACTTTTGTCATTTGGTGAAGTTTTGTTCCTCACCACTGGCTTGCTTGGTTTTGGGACTTGTGGAGCTGTGCATCGATGGATTTGCTCTTCAGTGTTTGGACTTTCAGCAGTGAAAATTAAACCACACTGAAATGAACTAAACTGAAATTGTCTGAACTGTGAAAACTGGACTGACACAGTTTCAATTTACTAGAACTTCTATGTTTAGCTGCTTTGACACAATCTACATTGTAAAAGCGCTATAGAAATAAAGATGAATTGAATTTACATTTTTTTGAGCGAGATGCTAATGGTTTAATCCGATTCAATGATTTATGCTAAACTAAAATAAATGTGCTCCTGCCAGACCCAGAGATCAGCTGAATGATTCAAAAATGATAAAACTCAACAGTAACTCTAGCTGACTTGTAAAATGAAAGTTTCCTTAAACATAAGGAAGGAACAGTTACGTTAAATTACATTTGAAAACGGCACAGACAAAGTATTAGCATGTTTAAAAAAAATAAAAAATAAAAATTATAAAAGATTTATATATATATATATATATATATATATGAAGTAGGCTACCTGTCATATTACAATGCTGGTCAATGACCACTTGAGGGCAAGTTGAATGTGCATTTCTCACAGTATAGATAGTAGTAGCATGAATCTATTTGTTATTTGAGCAGGTGGATGTGCTAAACAAAAGAAAATACATTTACAAGATTAAAGGATCAGATCAGTTAGAGAACGCATCATTAATAATTTACTGTAGTTAGAAAACCTGATATTAAGATGACGCATATAAACACAAACAAAAACAACAGTCTAACCTTTGAAAGGTTTAAAAGGAAATTAGCTGTTCTGTATAGCATCATGAGAAAGGGATTTTGTTTCTGTGAGTAATGACACATTGATAATTTCAACAGTCAGTCTCCAATAATAAATCCAATCTGAAGTGTGTACAAACTAAATATTTTAACAAAGCTATCAACTGGAGAGCAGCCAAAACAATGCCAGAACTGTATGGTCTGCCATATTGCTTTGGACTTTCTCAAACGACTAAAAATGTGTGTTTTCAAAAGCCTCCAAAAGGCATTTTCTGATTTATCCACTTTAAAGGAGAGCCAAAACTGACAGAAAAACACGTGCTTTTTTAATCTAACATATTATTGTTTACAAGGCACGGGATAATTAAAAGCAGAAGTTTTGCAATTCATTGCAATTGCATCACTTAAAGTACAGTCTATGAGTTTTACTAAATAAAAGAAAATTTTAATTTTTCATTACTTATGTATTACAGTAGTAACAATGACTATAGCACCTATATCGTATGTAACTGATTTTACTTTGTAAACGTGTTTATTTTATTTTTATTTACCACTTTAACTTAGCCTACATTATTACTCTGTACAGTTTGAACTTAATACCGCGGGCTTTAGGACCCAGCCGCGCAGTTCTCCAGCCCTCCATGGCTTTGTATGTTTACAGTGAGAATTGTATGGCAGGAATTTTCTAACATCAAATATTTAAACATCGTTTGCATCGATACAAAAGTCCCAATGGAGACAGGGATCCTGTGACACAGGTAAGCCACCAAGTAACATAGTCTGTTTCTAACCATCCTTTTATTATACAGTACAGAATCACTCTTTTTGTAAAGCAAAATGACTGTAACGGCGGCGGCTATTTATGTTTCACTGACGTTAGTTTGTTTTATTTTACCGACCCAAGTGTTTGTTTAAATGCAACTCTGTCACTGCATAAACAAGCTTACTCACTCATTCACATCGATGAACTCTGTGTGGGCTGTTCTTTGTCAACTTTAGGAGTTTCAAAAACTTTCGCAGAAAGTGAACTTTATAAAAATGAACTTTGCAAATCGAAATAATAACGTCAGTTGTTTAGCTATATATAACGTAAAACTTTAAATGTCGTCGAATCGTTCTCTCAGGTAATTTTTCAAGCTGGTTTTCTGAAGTTAAGCCAGTCCTGTAGAGCTTTTTGTTTCAAACTCGGACATAAGACGTTTGGTGGACGTGTTTTGTTAGGCTTTTTAAAGTGTCCCTATAGCTTTGACATTTCTAACGAAGCTAGTGGTTTTTAAGGTGCACTTAATGATGGCCTTAATATTAAACGTTCCCTCATAGAAAGCATTTCCGTCGACATAGCTACATGATGCTGTTAAATAAGCACAGTAAAACTGTGGTGACCTGATATTGGTGGCTAATACCATTGGCACGAATTTATATAGGGTAATCAATAAATAAAAACATTTTAGACATGCACTGTTTTAAAAACATATCCCATATTTATTTTGGAACACATACATTTCGATAAACACATTCAAACTACACCCTTAGTAAAATCTTTTATTTATTTAGCATTGATTTACTTTTAGCTCTATTTTCAGTTAATCTTCTTAAGTTTATAATATTTGCAACTTTAATTGTTACCAATTGTTACCATTTAATACCAGTTAAATGTTTTTTTGCAGAAAAGATCACTATAAGCTAATATTATTCACTGTGTGTAAATATTATATATAGTTACGGTACATCAGCGTGTACTATGGTTATCAGCGTAAATAAGCATCAGCAGAATGTACATTACCTGTCAAAATATAGCTACTACAAAACAATATTTTCAAATCGGTGAGAAATTTTCTTTTCTTTTTTGAAAAGCTTCTCTTTCGGTTTTGTTCAAAAAAAAACAGTCAAAAATGCAAACAAACAAGCAAGAAAAAAAAAAAAAAAAAAGCAATTAACTTACCAATCATTATTATATAAATTATTTAAAAAAAAATGAGAGGGAGCAGCAGATACAAACAACAAAACACATTTAAATAAATCTGCTCAAAATTCCAAAATGCTTCTCAACATTTTTATAGTGTAATATTATTTTCCAGTGCTGAAAGTCACAAAAATTTGACTGTTTAGAGTAACTAATGCAGCATCACAGTCAATGAGAGTGGAAAAATACATCAGACAGGGGTTCACTGGCGGATAATCTATTATTGACCGTGGTTAATGTAACACCCACCCCGTGGATGCTTCACTTTGTCACATGAATAGCTCGACAGAATGACTCACTTCCTCTTCTCCATCAAACTGAAGCTCTGGTGTCAAATACAGCCTTGACAAGTGATTTTTTTCTTCTGGGTGCAGCCACATGCTGCAGTGGTCCGCCACAGGCCTGCATTCATGCAGCAGTGCAGCTGTGGAATTAGACGCTGAGTGGTCCTTTGTTTATTATGATGAAACACAGCAGCAAATAGTCTCTTACAACTCTAAAACTAGATTCTATCTATCTATCTATCTATCTGACTGTCAAATGGTCATCCATTCATCTGTAGTCTATTCTTATCTGTCTATCTTTTTGACCATCTGTTCATATCTGACTGTCTTTCTGTGTATCTCTTTCTTACTTTAAGTCTGTCTGTCAGTCCGTATCAGTCAGTCTAACTGTTTATCTTTCTGTGTGTCACTCCGTCTGTTTGTATCTGTCTGTCCACCCATTCAGTGTTCAGTCGTCTGTCCTGATCTATCTGTATGGCTGTTTATCTTTCGGTCTGTTTTTCTGCCTGTCTATCTCCATCTGTCCATCCATCCATCCATATATGTCTGTCTGTCTTTAAAACATAACTGAGCCTTTTAATGAGCTTTGTGTCTGTGTTTTGTAAGGTGTGTGCTTCAGTAGTTTGAATGGAGTCCTCGCGGTGCCCAGTGGGTCACTCCCGTGAGTACAAACTGGTGATGTTAGGAGAGGGAGGTGTGGGAAAAAGTGGTGAGTAACAGGATTCTCTTTCCCTTTTTCTTATGTATTTTTTCACTTATAACTTATATGTACACTATACAAAAATTGGCTTATTTATTATTATTGCTTTGACTGCAGTTGTTTTGTGTACACTCTTTTTTATATTATGTATTATATACATGTATTACATGCTTGTACTAGGCTATATGTGATTGCTCTGTAACGACTGCTCTAGTTTCACTGTTTAGTGACATTAAAGAACCTTGGGTGTTACAATGAGGTTCCAATAGTTAATGTGTTAGTTAAGTTAATTTACCATATTTGTTCGTCTTTGTTAATGTTAGATGTTCATGTTAACTCACAGTGCATTAACTAATGTTGAAAAGCACAACTTTGGATGTAATAATGAATTACAATGTATAACTATGAATAATAAATGCTGTACGAGTAGACATGAATAACTAACCTTAAATAGAATAAATAAACTTGAAATAAATAAATGTGTACTTTGATAGATTTGCCAAAAATGTAAATGCAATATAGGTACAACTAAATTCATTGGATAAAATAAAAATAAACAAATTAAACAAATCAAATTAAAGATTAAACTGTTTACAGTAAATCTGCTTTGAAATGTGCATTAAAAAATTCTTGACTTGAAAACATGACTGCCCCTGTCATGTTTTCAAGTCAAGAATTATTTATTAAATTATTTTTAAATTAGTATAATATACTAATTTCATGGTTTAATTTTTTCCTGCCCCTGTCATGTTTTCAAGTCAATAATTATTCTGTGTATAGTGCATTTCACAATAAACAAAGCACATTTCAAAGAAGATTTACTATAAACAGTTTACACTGGCTGATATGCCATATTTAACAATGGTACATTTTATCCAATGAATTTAGTTGTACCTATATTGCATTACATTTTTTGGCAAATCTATCAAAGTGCTTAATGTAAAGTTGTCTCTGTGATGTCTGTTCTGCTTACATTTTTTGGCAACTTACATGGTGCCAGAGACACTGGGATATTTGCTCCATTTACTGGTTGAAATCTACTCATAAAGATTTAGGTCATATTGCCCTCCTTTAAGTAGCTGCTAGAAAGTCACTTCATATGCTAAATCCCCCAGTGTGTAAGCTAGAGGTGACTGTGGAATGTAGCAGGAGAAAAAAATATCATCCCCTCTTTGCCTTAATTTTCAACACTTTCCTCTTTTAATGTTTTTTATAAACATTTGTTAAATGCTACCATCATTTACCCAACCTCATGTCATTTTAAACCCCTATGTTTTTTTTGTTAATCTGTTGAACGTCAATATATTTTTAATTAAATCTACAGCTAGAACACTTAATAAATAAATGTAATCAATTTAAAAAATAAATGTTTATAAACATTTCTCTCTCTTGCTCTCTCTCTCTACACATATATAGAGAGAATTAGAAAATAAATACTTACAAATTACTTAAACATAAAATTAGAAAATATTTGCAAATAGATTTATTTTAATTATTTTATTATTTATTTTATTATTTAAATATTATTTATTTTAAGATTTCATTTTATTTTAAATAATTTATTTTAATACGTTTTTCTTTATTTGATATATTAAATAGATATATATTCCCTATTTTTTTTTCATTCCATACATTTTGAATTTTTTGAATTGTGGAGATCTGTGTGTCATTTTTTAATTATATAACACCAACACACACTACCTAATCCAGTGGTCCTCGGCCAAAATAAAAAGACATCTTTGAATCGTTTAGCTACCAATTGAATAATAAAAAAAAAAAAATCAACAAAAACATCTAAGTAAAAAGTAAACTCCAGAAATAGAGAAAATAAACCAATTAATATGATTAAAATACAAAACTACTCCTCAAAGTAGTGAAGGATAATAGGCTTTACAATCCTCCTTTTATGAATAATCTGAATTTAAACATACTACTCTCAAACTGACTGAAATGGTCAAACAAACATGCTGAAAATGAAATATCCCAAATTAAAACACCACAATACAAAGAACCCTTAAACAGTCATTCTTTTAAATTAAAATCTTTTTATTTCCAGCTTTCTTGTCGATATGAAGTGTTTCACAGAGATCGAATTTTGTGCCTAATTTCTCTCTGCTATATGACAAGGTTATTTTTGTCTGCTGCAGCCCATTATTGTGGTCAGACAGCAGCAGCTCTCACAGCCACAGACATACAGTAGAGTCTTAGCCAGACAATAAGAGCGTGGGTGTTGGCTCACTGCTTCAGTCTGCTGGTCATGAAGGCGCAGGTGCCCAGCAGTTTCCTTCTCCTGTTGACCAGCAGACGAGAACAGGTCAGCTGATGTGGAGGATCCCTGATGTGGAAGATTGCTCTCGATGTTTGAGCGAGTGCTGATACTCTCTCTTTATATCTCGGTCTCCATGTGAACAGAGCAGAGCAAACACGTAGCGACAGCAGGGTGTGTTTGCTGCACATGAGGGAAAGCGGGGAGGTGTTTACTCTCCTCTCGCTGAATTTCATGATACCACAATTATGTAAGAGCTGTGCCTGTCTCTTTCTCTTTGTCTCGTAGCCATCATCATGCAGTTTATAAGTCACAGGTTTCCAGAGGACCATGACCCTACTATTGGTAAGCAAAGACCTAATATGGTCTTTTTAATTTCCAATCAGTTTTTCCAATCAATTCCGGTGGTTGTATGCACAAGACATCTTAAGACTAAAATTTAGCTCCTAATTTACTGATTTAAATTTATTTATTTATTATTAAAATTAAGAAATAATGGGCATGTCAGTGCCTAAATTTGTGCTCTAAAAGTGTTTCATAGAGTGTTTTAGCACTAAAACTAGCTTTTAAATCAGTGAAATTTTAGGAGTAGTGAAGAAGACTCCTAAATCATTGAAACCAAACCACAGATTTTACTAAGATTGAAATGCTATCTTCCTTGGAAAGAAAACATTTTTAAAAACATTTGACCTTTAGTAATCGCCTTAATCACAGGGGTGTTCCCATACAGTCAGAAATATGATTTTCTATATAATACACAAAAACTGCCAATATATAAAATATATTTAGTTCACAGCCTTAGCATTTAATTATAAAAATCCCTTTATAATTTTATTATGACCTGTAATTTTATTTTATTCATTTATTTGTTGTTTCAATGAAAGTGACATTTATTAGCTTTTGTTTTCATTCACATTTCTATTTTTAATTGTAATTTATATAAGCATATAGACTAACTTGAAACCAGTTTTTAAAAATTCTTATTGTTGTGTTCATAGTGTTAATGCAGTTAAACAGAAGTTAATGCCATAATTTGTGCATTTAAAGGGATAGTTCCTTTAAAACTGAACATTCTGTTATCATTTACTCACCCTTGACTTATTCCAAACTTGTTTGACTTTTTTTCTTCTGCTGAAAAACCTGTAACGATTGACTTCCATTGCATTTATTTTTCCTACTATGGATGTTGATGGTTACAGGTTTTCAGCTTTCTTTAAAATATCTTCTTTAGTGTTCAGCAGAATAAAGAAACTCATGAAGGTTTGTAACCACTTGAGGGTCACTAAACAGAGAGTACTTTTAATTTCTTTTGGGTGAAATATCACTTTAAGCCCTACATCTTCCTCTTTTGTAGCTTGTGATATTATTTATCCTACACTGTAGAAAATGCTGGGTTCCACACAATCAATTTGTGTTGGGACAACATGAAGGAATTAAGTTAGCTTATTAGTTTTTACAAATTTAAGTGGATTGAATATAAAACAAATAAGTGGTCCTCCGAAAAACTCAAGAATTGTGTTGTTTCAGCTCATTATAAATAAGTAGTTTGAACAAACATCAAACATACTTTTTTTTGTGTGTACATGCTCCAAGCCTTGTTGGATTACCTTTGTTGTTTTGTGTATTAAAAAAAGAGAAAGAAAACCTGAAAAAAAACTCAGCTGACTTACATTATTTGTAGAAGCCATGCTTTTCTTTATATATTTGAAAAGTGTTGAGAATCAAAGTAAATCTCCAATGCTGAATTTATTTAGTAGAAATGTAAAAACAGTAATATTGTAAAATATTTCTACAATTTCAGATAGCTCTTTCAATGTTAATATATTTTAACATGTAAGTACATTCTTGTACTGTAAAGCTAAATTGTCTTGCTTGTGTTTTTACTTTTCTTAGAGGATGCCTATAAAACACAGATCCGCATAGACGATGAGCCAGCAAACCTGGACATCTTGGACACAGCGGGACAGGTACAGTAGGTGGTGTGACAAAGATGGTCACACAGAAAACAAAACAAGAAATCAGGCACAAAACAACACTTTATTTCGCTTCCCTTTTTCTGTTTCTCAGTTTTGCTGTGATCACGTCAAAAGACATTAAAACTGGCCAGACATGAATCTTGCTCCTCTGACTCAGCATATTTTTCCTCGTTCGATCACTCAGCACTGTTTCGTTAGTCATTTCATACATTTCGTTAGTCATCGCATCACCATGAGTTTAATGAGAATTTGCCTGCAGTAGAACGATGTAGTGTAACATTGCTGAGATATTAAAAGATTGTTTGGAAATGTATCGTTGGCATAATGTTGATTACAACAGAAATTTGGACGTATAATAAGCTCATGGTTTTTAACAAAAACCTTGTCATGAATCCATTTAAGCCTTAAGGTTTACATGTTTGTAATTTCCTCTTGAAATAACTGCTCAAATAATGAATCTGTGTTGAGAATTAATTAACAACTGTATATTTTCATACACAGATTTCCTCAACATAAACTGTTGTACATGATCTACTACATGCCTTCCAGTTTATAATTGTATTAGCAAGTAAAAAGCCTTTTAGTATGATGGACCCTTTTCACAAGCTGGTAATGACGTGTTTAACAGTCATCAGCATCTTAAATCCTTGAAAGTTTTTAGTATTTAGATTTTTTTTAAATGAATTCACATTTATAGGTATTTACTCTCCCGCACTTTCTCTGAATCGGTCCCACGATGGTGGAACAATCTGCCTCTTACAACACGTTTGGCAGACTCTGTGTCCATCTTTAAAAATCGCCTTAAAACTCATCTCTTCCGTCTACACCTGTCCCACTAATAAATTTTTTTTTTTTTAAAAAAACCTTGACTGCACTTAGCTCGTATACTTGTGTTTTACCTACTCAAGACTAGTCCGATTTCACTTATGTATGCTTTGTTTCCTCTTGTACTGATTGCTTCTTTTGTGAACCTCAATTGTATGTCGCTTTGGATAAAAGCGTCAGCTAAATGACTAAATGTAAATGTAAATGTACTTATGTATTATATCGTCTTTGTATGATATTACAAAAAAAGAATTACTGCTTATGCGAGGTGTTGGTAATGCATTGTTTATGGGCAGGACAGTAAATTTGATGGTTTATTTGTCTTCTTTAATCCATAATAATGTTATATTCAATAATTATTCTAAATTATAAAATATAAGAATATTTACATTGTTAGTAATAATGCTTCAGGATGAACACAGCAGACTGAAGCAACTTTACTTGATTATGTATCAGTTTTTTTGGGGAAAAAAGTTCAAATCTCAATTTCAAATATGATCCATTCAAGATTTTAGAATGAGCGGAGCAATGGCCTGAGAACAACTAAAACAAGACAAGCATACAGGAGGAAAAGGACTTCAGAATAAAATTTGATATATTTTTTTTAAGAGATCATTGTCATATTCATGGCCTCTTGTGTTTGTTTTGAACCAGGCGGAGTTTACGGCGATGCGTGACCAGTATATGCGAGCAGGTGAAGGTTTCATCATCTCATACTCCATCACAGACCGCCGCAGTTTCCAGGAGGCGCGTCACTTTAAGCAGCTGATCTACCGTGTGCGACGCACTGTGGACACACCTGTCGTGTTAGTGGGCAACAAGTCTGACCTGGTCCATCTCAGACAGGTGGGATGCTCTTCATATTCAGACTGTATTGCATAATATGATGTTTAATAATGGAATCATGAAGTATCCTATCGACACAGCATACTATTGACTATAATGAGACTGAGAACTGTTTTGAAGGCCAACCTATAAGTCTACATTTGCATTTACATTCATGCATTTGGCAGATTCACATTTGTTATATTTTTTTTATACCCATTTTGTTCATCATCAACCTAGATAAAAATTATTGACAAATGAAAATTAAACAACTTTCACTAATGACTTGATCACTTCAGTGTGATCTTTCACTTTTGTGTGATCCAGTCAATGGTCTGAACGAGAACTGCAGACAGTCTGAATTAAAATGTAAATCCACTTTCTGACAGTAGGTGGTGCTTACACAAAAGCAAAAAATAAGGGATATTTGACCCAAAATGAAAATTCTGTCATCATTTACTCACCCTTTACTTGTTTCAAATCTGTTTGAGTTTCTTTCATACAATGAACACGAGAAGATATTTTGAAAAATGTTCAAAACCTGTAACTGTTGACTTCCGTAGTATTTGTTTTCCCTACTATGGATGTCAGTGGTTACAGGTGTTCTCTTTGTGTTGAGAAGAAAGGACCTAATAAAGGTTTGGAACCAATTGAGGGAGAGTAAATAGTGAGTAAATTTCCCTTAAACTATCGATAAACTCACCCTTTACTGCTAAAAGGTATATTTACCTCAGGGTTTTCAAGTAGTTGTAATTAAATACACTTTAAATTAGTTTCATGGAGGTATGGTGCCTCACAGCAAGAAGGTCGCTGGTTCGAGTCCCGGCTGGGCCAGTTGGCATTTCTGTGTGGAGTTTGCATGGGTTTACTCAGAGTGCTCCGGTTTCCCCCACAGTCCAAAGATGTGATATAAGTGAATTGGATGAACTAAATGAAGTGAAGTGAAGTGAAGTGTAGTGTGGCCAAGTATGGTGTCCCATACTTGGAATTTGTGCTCTGCATTTAACCCATCCAAGTGCACACACACAGTTAGTGAACACACACATACCGTGAACACACACCCGGAGCAGTGGGCAGCCATGCTGCGGCGCCCGGGGAGCAGTTGGGGGGAACGGTGCCTTGCTCAAGGGACTCACCTCAGTCGTGGTATTGAGGGTGGTGGAGAGTGCTGGTCATTCACTCCCCCCACCCCCAATTCCCGCTGGTACCGAGTATCGAACCAGCAACCTTCGGATCACGAGTCCAACACTCTAACCACCAGGCCAAGACAAATTGGCCGTAGTGTGTGAATGTGAGAGTGTATGGGTGTTTCCCAGTACTGGGTTGCGGCTGGAAGGGCATCCGCTGCGTAAAACATATGCTGGAATAGTTAGCGGTTCATTCCGCTGTGGCGACCCCTGATAAATAAGGGACTAAGCTGAAGGAAAATGAATGAATGAATAATTAGTTCCCCAGCGGGAGGGGAACTAAAATGCTATGTGGAAACTTCCACTATGGGGATTTTGTCAGAAAGCCAATCATTCTGAAGAGTAATTAAACGGGCCAATGAAATGCCAATGAGTTGGCGGTGTCAGCGTGCACAGCTGGCAGCAATCATAATCAGCTTGTGAATAAGAATGCCCGCTGTGCCACACAACCACAGCTTTTCGCTTTCAGAAGCCTCATGTGCAGTCTGAAAGAGACGTTTTGCTGTCATCCTCCGACTTTGTTCGAGAGAGAGAGAGAGTGAGAGAAAGCTGCCGTCTTCTGAGAGGCTGATTTCTCCCGGTTCCAGCGCGAGCAACAACGCGAGCAGCGGTGGTCGAGCTGGGTTTCTCCTGTCCCTGGGCGTTTCGCTGGACCGGTACTTCAAGAGCGGTGCGTATAAATTTAAGCAAATTTCCTAAAAGAGCAACACGGTCGGGCAGCGCGTCTTTTTAAAGACGTCGCTCCGACCGTGCGTTTCTGGATGCGGTGGTTTCCTGTCCACGGATGATGGGCACGAGCACTGTATTGCATGTCTGGGGGACCAGCATGTTAATGCGGTGCTCGCGGGCAGCGCATGCCATCACTGCGATGGCATGTCTGTTGCGCAGCTAAGATCGCGGTTCGCTCTTGCAAAAGGGCGAACCACCCCTGTTGTCCCCCGCAAATAGCGGTTGGCACTCGGGCAGATCTGAGGGTCACAGTGGGGGTCAATCCGCCGCCCTCGGGCTTGCGGACCTCCCATTCCTCAGCGCGCTCCATCCAAGCTTCGAGTGAGAGAAGCGCACCATCCTTCGGGAGGGTCGCCCTCTCACTCGATGACACCGAGGACCAGATGTCCATCGCTGCATCGGAGGGTGGGCTGTCATTTTCCGATGACAATTCGGACCCGCTTCCTCCCTCAGGGGTGGTAAGCGAGGCTCCGGATATGGCATCTGATATGATGGCCGTGCTAACCCGGGCTGCTTCGGCGACGAGGCTGGAGATGGCTTGTCCCCCAGCTTCGTCGCCGGACCGATTAGACGGGTGTTACGTGGAGAATAAGAAGGGGAAACCCTCTAAGCCTCCCGTCCCCTTCTTCCCGGAGGTGCACAGTAAGTTCACGCAGCGCTGAGGGCACCTTTTTCTGCCCGGTCTGCGTGCGCTCCGCCCTCACCTTCCTCGATGACGGAGCAGCCAGGGGGCACGAGGCAAAACCCCAGGTCGAGTGTGCTAGCGCGGTCAATCTTGCCCGCGTGGTGCCCCTTCTTGGCGTGGTTAGCCTCGGCTCCCGTCCAAAGCGTGTAGGTTGTCTGCGTCCCTCAGGGCCAGAGCCTACACTGCTGCGGGCCAGGCTGCTTCCGTTTTGCTTGCTATGGCTAGTCCAAGCACTGGCGCAGCGGCACGAGGAAGGTTCCGACCCAGGCTTCATGCACTACGCACTGCAACCGACTTTGCTCTAAAAACACCAGGTCGGCTGCGAGTGCCCTGGGAAGGACGATGACCACACTAGTGGTCCAGGAACGCCACCTCTGGCTAAACCTGGCAGATATGCGTGTCGTTGACAAAGTTCGCTTTCTTAACACACCCATATCCCAGGCTGGCCTGTTCGGCGACACCGGGGTGAGTTCACCCAGGAATTCACTTCGGTGAAAGAGTAGTCAAGTGCGATCGGCGGGCTCAAAAACCGCTCTCCCCGTCGATTCGTCCACTTTGGCTGCTTCTCGCCGAGGGCGCTCGTCTGTGGCTCCAAAATCTGCTCCGCCGCCCTGTCCGTTCAACTGGTTAAGCGGCAGCTTTGAGCACCTCACAGACGATCACCGCCCCCCGCCACTCAGAGAAAAGGATGTTTGCTCTTTCCCTGGCGGAGGGCCAGGGACACCCATATCATTAACAAAAAGGCCGTATGGCTACTAAATTTTTTAAGAGCAATTTTTTCCTCTCTCTGGGTGTGATAGCCCGAACACTGCCAGTATGGGACGCTATGCCTTCCAGCTCGCAGGATCGGTGCTCTTCGCCACAGGCTCTGTGAGTGCCAGAGGACGGGCTCCTTTCTCTCGCACTCCTAGCCGCCCTGCGGGCTCTTGGGACGAAGTTAAGATTAAACCTCTTAAACTTCCGCTCTTCCTTGGGACGCATGCCTCCCGGGGTGAGCTCTCCCATCCCGTGCTGCCCCACCGCTGGTGCGTCAGTGATTGCACCGATGATGTCACTCGCGTGGGCTCTGCCAGCCTGGTTAGCGCTGCCCAGCCCGTCGCGATGGCTCATTCGGACAATCAGACTCGGCTATGCGATTCAGTTCGCTAAACGGTCCCCCAAGTTCACGGGCGTGTATTACACCAGGTGTCAGCCCTGTGTCCGCCCCTCTCTTGGGCGAGGAGATTGCTGTCCTCCTGGCGAAGGATGCAATCAAGCCGGTCCCTCCAGCCGAGATGAGGTATGGGCTTTTTAGTCTGTACTTCATCGTACCCTAAAAGAGCAGTGGGTTATGACCAATCCTAGTTCTGCGCATTTTTACAAGCAGCCGCTCAGAATGCTCATGCAGAAGCACATCCCCCGGTGCGTCCGTCCTCAGGATTGGTCTGCAGCGATAGACCTGAAGGGCACGTACATTCATTCTCCATTTTCCCACGCCACCGGCTGCGGTTTGCGTGCGAGGGTCGAGCATGATAGTACAAAGTCCTCCCTTTCTGGCTCTCCCTGTCTCCGCGGGTTTTCACGAAGCTCGCGGAGGATGCCCTAATGCCCCTTCGGCTCGCGGGCATCTGCATACTCCATTATCTCGATGACTGGCTTTTTAGCTCACTCGCGGGATCAATTGATTATGTACAGGGACTGGGTGCTCCGGCACCTCGACCTGTTGGGGTTTCGGGTCAACCGAGAAAGGAGTAGGCTCGCCCCCGTGCAGAGCATCTTTTTTCTCGGGTTGGAGCTGGACTTGATCACCATGACGGCGCGCCTCCCTCGAGAGCGCGCTGGGCTGATGCTGACCTGTCTGAGAGAGTTCGACAGGAAAACTGTGGTCCCACTGATATCATTTCAGAGGCTCCTGGGGCATATGGCATCCGTGGCCGCTTCACGCCGCTCGGGCTGTTCCATATGAGACCGCTTCAGGATTGGCTTCCCGATCAGGTCCCTAGACGCGCATGGCACGCGGGCACGCACCGGGTGACCGTCACTCCGCTGTGTCGCCGTGCCCTCAGCCTCTGGACGGACCCTGCGTTTCTACAGGCCTGTGTGCCTCTAGAACAAGTGTCCAGGCATGTCGTCGTTTCGACGGATGCTTCCAGTACGCGCTGGGGGGCCGTGTGTTGCGGGCATGCAGCTGGGGGTCCGTGGAAGGAACCTTGTTGCATTGGCATATTAATTGCCTGGAGCTGTTGGCAGTGTATCTCACGCTGCACTGTTTTTACCGGTGCTAGAGGGGAAACACGTGCTGGTCAGGACGGACAGCACGGCGACGATGGCGTATATCAACCGCACAGGGGGTATCCGCTCTCGCCGCATGTCTCAGCTCGCTCGCCGTCTGCTCCTCCGGAGTCATTCGCGGCGGAATCGCTGCGTGCCATTTTTTTCCCCCGGCGAACTCAACTGTGCAGCCGATGCGCTCTCACGGCAGTTCACGCCCGGGAAAACTGAGACTCCACCCCCGGCTGTCCAGCTGTTATAGGTGCGCTCTGCGCGCTGGCTAACACAGCTGGCCCCTGGGCGTGCGTAAATACGCATTTCTCTCCAGTGAGCCTTCTCGCAGATACTGTGTTACGTCAGGGAGGACGAGGACCAGGTCTGTTATTGCGCCTCTGGCTCAATCTGATCTGTTTTCAGCTCTCTCCTCGTGACGGCCCCTCCCTGGCATATCCCTTTGAAGAAGCTCCTTCTTCTTTGGAACAGGCACCATCTGGCACCTGCGCCCAGATCTCTGGAATCACGTGTAAGGTCCATAGATGGAGCGTGGAGGACTTAGGTGACTTACCGGTTCGGTGGTTAACACCGTCACTCAGGCTAGAGCACCCTCTACGAGGCATGCCTACACCCTGAAGTGGAGTCTATTCGCTGTGTGGTGTACTTCTCTCCGAGAAAGACCCCGGACATGCCAGATCAGTGTGATGCTTTCCTCCTTCAGCTGGCTGAGCTAAGGCTGTCCCCTTCGCACTGAGGGGTTGGCGTTACGATCATCCCCGCTCTGAGGACGCGGGGATGGCGGCGCGCTGGGAAAGCATCGCCTCATCATCCAGTTCCCAGAGGCGCGAGACGCTGGTTAATTAAATCAATCCTGTCCCCCTCTCATACCCACTTGGAGATCTCTCTTAGGAGAGGTCTGCCCGATCCACTCGACTCAGTATCTTTAAGTTTTCTGTCCAGGTAGACAGCTCTGCTGGTTGCGTTGGCATCGGTCAAGAGGGTCGGGTATCTGGAGGCATTTTCGGTCAGCGAAGTGTGCCAGCAATTCGGGCCGGTCCACTCTCACGTTTTCCTGAGACCCCGGCCCACCTATGTGCCCGAGGTTCCTACAGCGCTTCTTTAGACTATGTAGTGAACCTGCAAGCGCTGCCCACGGAGGAGGCAGACCCAGCCCCTTTCTTGCTGTGTCCTGTTCGCGCTCGGCGCTTGTGACCGCATTAGAGCTTACGACTCTAAGCAGCTCCTTTTCTGTTATGATCGGCAGACGGGAAGTGCCATATCCATTCTGAGGTTGGCCCACTGGATAGTGGATGCCATCTCCCTCGCTTTTCTATGCCAGGGTGAGCCGCGTACCCCGGGAGTGAGAGCGCACTCGACTAAGAGTATCGCCTTCTCTTGAGCGTAAGCACGCGGCGCCTCTCTAACAGACATCTGTAGAGCTGCGGGCTGGGCGACACCTAATACATTCGTAAAGATTCTATAATCTTTGAGTGGGCTGATTTTCCTCACGTGTGCTGGATACGCCAGTGAATGAGGAAATTCAGTACGGTGTTAAAACACGCTTGCTGCGCCTTTCTCTCTAAACACAGAGATTCGTGCGCTTATTCACTCTGTTCAGTTGAGTTCCCCATTTGGCGAACCCTGCAGAGTTCCTCCGAGGCCCCCAGCATCTGACTCAGCGGAGGAGTCAGGTGCCTGGCCCATTACGTAGTTGGCATGCCCACTTGGTCAGCCCGCGTTCTGGGTATAGGTGCCTGCTATGCGCGATCCCCGCTGGCGATCCCATATGCTTCATTCAGCCACGGTGTAGTTCCTCCTCTTAGGCGGGCCCGTGTCTTCCCTCCCCGCTAACCATCCTTCATATGTGTTCTCCCCCTTTTCAGGGTTAGTCCATATGTCTTCCTGCCACCAGGTCTCCCCATTGGGCAGCAGGTGGCCTCCGCAGCGTCCTCCCTATCGGGACTGCACGCTTCCCAACGTACTGTCGTAATTAAAAATTCCTAGTATCTTAACTAGGTGTATTTTTTACGACTCCCCAAAAAATATAAATAAGCCTTTAAGTGCTTCACAGGTAAGTAAGGTAAGTTAGGGCCAGGGGACACGTTGGTGGGCTGCGTCTCTGGTGATGATGGTGCGCTCACGCCGGAGCCTGGCAAACCTCTCACCAGCGACGTGGTAAGGTTCAATCACTGTGGCGTTTTCCATAGATTTCCCCATAGTGGAAGTTTCCACATAGCATTGTAGTTCCCCTCCCGCTGGGGAACGTAACAGTTACTAAAGTAACCCTCGTTCCCCGAGGGGGGGGAACGGAAATGCTATGTTCCTTCGCCACAGGGATTGCGCCTTAGCTGACAGCTGTAGTTCGGCTTCTTCAGCTAGAAAAGGTGTGGTTGTGTGGCACAGCGGGCATTCTTATTCACAAGCTGATTATGATTGCTGCCAGCTTTGCACGCTGACACCGCCAACTCATTGGCATTTCATTGGCCCGTTTAATTACTCTTCAGAATGATTGGCTTTCTGACGAAATCCCCATAGTGGAAGTTTCCACATAGCATTTCCGTTCCCCCCCTCGGGGAACGAGGGTTACTTTAGTAACCGTTACGTTTCCTCATCAAACTGGTATCTGTTTCATTTGTACTTGTAATCCTCAAACTAGAGTGACCCCAGGTTAGGAATCATTGCTCTGGTCCACCATTGTTGCTTTGGTGTCAAGTACTCATATGAGCCTATAAAATAGACAAGTCATATGCATATGCATGACATCACCATTTGTAAAGAAATCAGTTTTTTGTATCTTCCGGAATCATTTTCAAAAAAGTATCATGGGAATACCCTCTAATACATTTTATGTCAGCAACCACATGTTTTTAGACAAGAAAAATGTTTAAGACATAAAATTCATAACAAGCAATTTAAGCTATTTCAGCAATGCAAGGAGTCAGATTAGGCTTTGATTTTGACAAGCACATTCAGCTGTTTGGTTTTGTCATTTTTCAAAGCCACTGCCCTGAAGGTCATCTTCCTATTCTCAGCTCCATCCATTCTCCTTCTGTCTTTATGATGTCTGCATTCTCTGCCACAGGGAAGAATCTCTAATGCCCAGAGCTGCCACCTTCATGCTTCACAGTAGAGATGATGTCTCATTGTGATGTGCTTAGTTTGATATGCACCAAACACTCCAGCATTGTGCTGTCTGAGAAAAACACAGACTCACCCTGATCTTCACCTGCCTTTGGGCAAACTCCAGATAAAATACCATGAGCTTCTCACTTATGACAAGTCAGACAGTTTGTCCAGTCTCTGTCATGGAGGACTGCAGCTTCTAAAGAATCGCCGTAGGCCTCTTGATGGCCTCTCGTACAAAGGTTTCTATCAGCTGCTTTACGTTGAAGAATCTCCCAGTCTGTTCACATTCACAGTTATGTTTTATGTTCTCACATTTTGCAACAGGTTAACTGTGTGTAAGCTTCTTGTAGTGTCTTGGAAATATTTGTAACTGGCCATGAACTGAGAAATGAAAATTCCCTTAATGTTTGGACATATAAGAGGTCACTGAACTGTTTCAGAACTCAAAAATTTCTCATTAGTTGAAGCCAATCTTCCAAATCAACAGATTGTGAAATGAGCCACTTATTATGTAACAGTGTGGCTAAACCCTGCTTCTGTGGCTAAATTCTGCTTCTAAACTGCCTGTTTACACTGATTTGTTCTTACAGTAGGAAAATAATAACAGGCAAACACAGATGCTTATGAAGAAACCAAATTGTAAAGATGCTCAAAAGACAACAAAATGCTCTGCAGTGGCAATTTGCCTTTTGTCTTTACATTGCCTTTGTTCTGATCCCAACATCACGAAAGAGTGGATGAACTTGGTGATTTGTTCAATTAATTTTACCAAACAGCACAAACTTGCACAAGAGCGAAATTCCAAAACTCTTGATTATTACATCAGAATGAGAGTATAGTTCCTAGCCTTCCTTTTCATTTTTCAGTCTTAGTACACAATATAACTACAGAAGATTCAAGCTTTAAATAGGAAAATTATCAAAAAAATAAATTTTTTGAATGAGATGCTAAAGGTCAAATGTGTTTCAATGATTTATGCTAAGGGGCTGCACGGTGGCGCAGTGGGTAGCATGTTCGCCTCACAGCAAGAAGGTCGCTGGTTCGAGCCTCGGGTGGGTCAGTTGGAGTTTCTGTGTGAAGTTTGCATGTTCTCCCCGTGTTCGCGTGGGTTTCCAGGTGCTCTGGTTTCCCCCACAAGTCCAAAGACATGTAGTATAGGTGAATTGGATAGGCTAAATTGTCCGTAGTGTATGTATATGTGTGTGAAAGAGTATGTATGGATGTTTAAGATTAATAAAGGGACCGGAAAGAAAATGAATGAATGAATGATTTATGCTAAGCTAAGCTAAGTGCTCCCGCCAGACCCTGAGATCGGTTGAATGGATTAAAAAATGGTAAAACTCAACCGATTAACTCTAGGGCACTTGTAAAATGAGCTATTCTATTACTAGAATAGGTATAGAATTACTTACAATACTTATACACTATTCACTATACACTATTCACTATACACTATTCATTATACACTATTCATTTTGTCTTCACACTTCCAGGTTTCTGTAGAAGAGGGCAAACAGCTGGCGAGAGAGTTCCAGTGCCCGTTTTTTGAGACTTCGGCAGCGTTTCGTTATTACATCGATGAGGTTTTTGCAGCTCTGGTGCGTCAGATCCGCCAGCGTGAGGCCGAAATGGTGCGGGACAGCGAGAGGAAAACCCGACGCAGCCATTCCTTCTGGAGTCGCCTTAAAGCCCCCTTCCATAAGAAACAGCAGTCCGAGCACTGACAACAGAGGGCATTCTGGGATACCGATGGTTCTCTCGCCTGCAGCTATATGTCAGGTGGTTTGAGGACTGTATTTTATAGATTATTTTTGATTGTTTGCAATGACGCACTCCCAATCATTTCAGTTTCACTGTGCAGGACACACTCACTGTCATCATATGGGACGTGGGCTGATTTACTGATGTTAGAGACTAAGACTGAAATATTAAACTTGACAGTAGTTATTATTTTTCATGTTCGGACAACATTATATGTTGTGAAGGTCAAATGACAAGGGGAATGTACCTCGTATTTTAATTGATGAGAATGTTGGAAACAGGACATGGAAGGATTTGCTACAGTTGTTTTTGAAAAGAGGGAAGGTCATGTCAGAGGAAAAGATGAAGGTCAGATGAGTTTACGAGAGCAGAGAGCATGTTTTGCTGGGTAGAAAAAAAGAGAAGAGTGTGTAGGATTATGGTAAGAGTTTATGGCAGATATATTAATCTGCCAGAATAACAAGTACTGTAAAGCATTTCTTTAACATCAAAAAAAAAAAAAAAATTGCTGTAGTTTTATAATGAAAACGTAGAAATTGAGTGAATCTCGCAATAAAGTGTCCAGGTCATTCAAATTAATAATTGTTTTAAATGTTTTTTTTTGTTATATCGGTAACTGAACCTTATTATAAACTATTACAATTTTTAACACCATTTTACTACCAGTTTAAAATTATTAAGATATTGATAAAAATATTTTCATTGTAATTCAAAGAACATTTTCCCTAAAAAATGTTAATGTTAATAACATGTCGTACTTTTCAGTGTGATTCTCATTATTCTCACTTGAGATACTTAATAAATTGTCATTACTGTAATACAGTAATATTTTACAATTTAAAAGCACTATATGTAGAATTCAGAAACCCTTATTATTAACATTTTCTGCTACATCTCATCACAGTCTGTTCACATATTGGCAAAAAAAAAGTGATTCACACAGAAAATCTAACCTATATTCACTTTAAATAAAATATCTATTTTTTTATTTTACAATTGCCCTTATGGTAATGCAAATTAAATTCAATACATGCATTTAATGGGCATGAAAATAATGTTACAATACACAAATAATGCAGTAAAAACCTTAATCAAATCTTAAATCAAATTTTAATTGATTATATAATAAATACAATTTATTATATTTTGACTTGAACAATGACTTGGACGCATTCATGGAGGTTCTGTGAGATTCAGTCAGCTAGGATGCATTTTTTGTTGGAAACTGAGCTGTATGATGAAAAAACACTGTTTATGAATGACTTTGTGAAATCTGGCTGAGCAATATTCAGGTCCATCTATAAGCACACAGATTGACCAACTTGATTACGTTGGAAAACAAAATTGTTTCCTTTTTTACACAGGGTAATTTTTAATCCAGTGGTTTTCTGTAGTCAATGTGTAGGAAATGAAAGACCTTAATGTGGCTTAGGATTTCCTCTTATACATGCTGTGCACTTACTACGCACCAAATCTGAATGGTCTATCTGTTTATTTTGCACTTAATGCAAATTCATGTCATTATTTTTTCTTGTGATTATTAGATTTCATTTTTTTTAACCAAAGTGGTTTACTATATTTTGCTCTATTTATTGTCATCAGAGATTGTCAAATAAAATTCACTTTACAAATCGATCAGTCTTGATTGTTATTTGAAAAAATAATAATAATGACAATTAACATTTTAAAATGATTAAAACAATAATTATTGTAGCACTGCTACTAAAACTACTCTTCCTACTACTACTAGTAGTAGTAGTAATAATAATAATTATTTATATTATCATTTCTGGAGTGGTGGTAATAATAGTAATTCTTACATTATTAGCAGTGATGTTTAGCTTTTGGCAGTTGTAAAATTAGTAAAAATGTAAAATGTATAATTCACCCCAAAAATGACAATTCTGTCATAATTCACTCACCCTTTACTTATTTCAAATAGAGTTTCTTTTTTTTCCCCTGTTGAACTCAAAAGAAGAAAACTTGTTGTTCAGGAAACCATTGACTTCCATAGTATTTGTTTTTTTTACTACTGTGGAAGTCAATAGTCACAGGTTTTCAGCTTTCTTCAAAATATCTTCTTTTGAATTTAACAGAAGAAAGAAACTCACAAAGGATTGGAACCACTTGGGTGTAAGTAAATAGTGAGTCAATCTTTATTTTTGGATGAGCTATCCCTTTAAATTTACCTTTTAATTTATTGGCGACCCCTGGTGGCTGCTTTTATTGTATTGTAAACTAGCAGAAAATCCAAAAAGTTTCTGTCATTATGCAAGTAATCTAAATAAATCTCATACAAAATAAATAGACCATTTTCTGTTTGTTTAATGACCATCTCTGTACATCTCAAACACTCTGTCAACGCGTGACTCGCTGTTATTCAAGGACAGCCGTATGAAGCGATTCCACTTTATCCAAACGCGAACTGTGTGTTCCTCCTCAGCCACCGTCCAGGGATTAAACTGTCAAAGCGACTAAAACACATCAAATGCAACAGAGCAAGTATGCCAAATAATTCCCGCTCCGCACCACAGACAAGAGCACGTACTCTTTAAAACCGAAAGGATCTTCACGGTCAGCTTGGTTAGTTGTTTCTAAGACTGTGAATATCGTTGAAAAAGCACGCAGGACGCAGAGGCCCAGTGTGTGTGTCTGTGTGTGTGTTTGGCGATGATGGATTCGTGGGTGAGATTCAGCGCGCAGAGTCAAGCCAAAGAGCGCGTGTTCAGGTACACAAACATACACACGACACTCCTGTACACACGCGGCACTTGTTTTATAGACTTAATAGTGCTACTTTGAAACTGTAGTCCACCGTTTGTAACTAACAAATGTACAGCTATTCGTTTTTGTGGTTATGTTAATTCACATCTGAGTAGCATGTAGTAAATATGGTCAATGAAAATAAATGTTGTTCATGTAGTTCGTTAGAATTACTACCTTGTATACATTATTTAAGGCAAGAGACTGCAGGTTAATAGAGTAAAAAACAGAAAAAAAGACACTGCAGGTGAATAACTAACTAACAGTTAGTTATTATCACCATACTTAGTTGATTGTTTACATTTTTTGTATTACAACTTTTCTATATAGCTCTTTAGATTATAATGACTTGATTTAACATACTCATTTGCATAAATTTCTAGCACAACAATGTGAACATTGGGTCATGTTCTATTACGTTACTTTTTTTTTTTTTTACACAGAAGAGACTTTGGATTTCAGAAAATACTGTGAAATCACTACAATTTCTTGGGGTATAACATTTTGTATATAATCTGTATAGCCATTTTTTCTACAAAAACCTTCAGGGTGTAGATATTGAGTAAAATTTTATTTTGGGGTAAATTATTCCTTTAAAAGCGTATTTGGGATGTTTTTATTCCATTAATCTGAAAAAAAGTAACAACAAAATAAAAAATCACCAAGCAACCAGGTTTTTGAGTGTAGATGGCACTTGCTTTGGGGTCTTAATCTAATGCTGAGAAACTCATACATTTGTAAGGATGCAACTGTCCAAATCCTGTAAATGCAGATGTTGAGTAACTGATTGTGTTTGAACAGGGCTGCTCAGTACGCCTGCACACTGCTGGGATACACACTGCAGAGAGGAGGAGCGAGAGCAGAGCTCCTGAACACCATCAAACAGCTGGAAGCTCACATGAGCCTCACTAGAAAATGTACGTTCCAGCTCTTCTGACAAAGTTGATGGTTTAAACCGCAGGTGTCAAAGCCAGTTCCTGGAGGGCTGCAGCCCTGCACAGTTTAGTTCCAACCCTGCTTCAACACACTTACCTGTAGGTTTCAAACAAGCCTGAAGGACTCAATTAGTTTGATCAGGTGTGTTTAATTAGGGTTGGAACTAAACTGTGCAGAGCTCCGGCCCTCCAGGAACTGGCTTTGACACCTGTGGTTTAAACAATCGTGGTTGTGCATGACCGGCTGAGTTCGAATTAAAAATGACAGGATGCCGAATTGTGATGACAGGAAAGAAATTGACTGAATTGAAATATAACGAGATTCACACATTCACTCCAATTTTTGTTTACAAAATGTAAATAATAACATAACCATCATAAGCAGCGCAGAATATCAATGTTTGTAAAAACACTTTCCAATAAGAGATATTTATGTATATATATTAGGGTAAAAATACAATATAACTTAGCTGGTGCACTACAGGTTTAGTTTGAAAAAAAGCTTAACTGCCATAAATGTTTTATTTTTTTTATTTCAATTTGATAAATAATACAGTTTTATTGTACTACTGTATATTACTATATGTCTTATAATGACTTGCATGGCGTGAAATTATGTTCTCACACAGCAGAGCTATTTATTGCAGTATGGTGTAGGAAATAAATGGTCTGTTATAGAAATGAGAAATTTCATGACATGCTGAATATTCCAAAATTTCCTATATTTAAAAAGAAATGTATTATTACAAATTTTCATCTTTTCTTCCCACATTTTCTATAATCTAAATAATTTCTATAGCTTTTAAAAAAAAAAAAAAAACATTGTGAATATCATTACTTGGATCCCTAAGAGGTTCGTTTAGACTACATGCAGTATGCCTCCTAATAACTCTTACCTAAAAACTTGATTCATGATCATGCACATCAATAATAATATGCCTCAGTGTTTGAGTGTGTGTTGTGTGTTTGTTCCAGTGATGCGGTTGGGAAACTCAGCTGAAGCTCTGGAAGCAGCCAAACGCACTGTTCATCTGTCAGACTGTGTGCTGCGTCTCTGCATCACAGTGGCTCATTTGAACAAAGCCATGTATTTTGCCTGTGATAACGTACTGTGGGCTGGAAAAACAGGACTGCTACCCAAACTGGACCAAAACAAATGGAGCCAGAGATCATTTAGGTGTGTTGTCCTTTCACATGTTTTTTTTTCTCATCGATTTACTTCACTAAATGTATTTTTTATTTTTTTTAAACCAATTCCTATTATTAAGTGAATATTTCAGTTTGAAAATGTTGTAATTTAATGTCTGGTTGTGTTTATTTGTATCATTTTTTTAATGTCTAAATAGTTACAAATTTTTAATTCGGTTATAATCCAGTTTTGATGTGTGCATCTAATAGAATTTAGAAAGCATAAATGCAAGTAAAGTGTCTATTTTTACTTTTTATAATTTCCAAATTGTAGGTCAAACAATGTTTTGTGCAAAAATGTATGCCTTACTAAAAATGTATTATATTTTGAGTTATTAAACTCTTGCTGTCAAATGGAAAAAACTTGAAATGTTTTGGGTGAAATATGAAGATTTAAAAATGGAATTAACATGTATTTCGTAGCTTAAATCACCTTTTTGTCCTAAAAGTCTTTTAATATAATGCCATCAAATGACATATGCAAACAGTATATATACAGTAGATTCATAATAGTAATAATTTTGTATGAGATTTATTTTTATTACTTTCATAATAACAGAAGCTTTATAAATGTTCTGCTAGTTTAAAATACAGTAAAAGCAGCCACCAGTGGTCGCCAATAAATCAAAAGGACAATTTAAAGGGATAGTTCACCTAAAAATGAAAAATGACTCACTATTTACTTACACCTTTAGGTTTTAGATTGCATTTATGTAAATAATTTGAGCATGTTGAGAGATTCTCAGTGCAATAACTTGACTTTCTTCCTCTCTAAACAGATACTATTTGTTTGCACTGATCCTCAACCTAACACGAGATGCATATGAAATCCGTCTCCTGATGGAGAGAGAGTCACGCGGCAGTTCAGCGAAAAGCTTTACCTCCAGTCCATCTCCCCTCACGCCGACCCCAGAAAACGGAGAGTTTCCCTCAATCGTGTCTCCTTCCTCAGGGCTGTCTCCACTGCCACCAATCCCTGTGCTTTCTGCCAGACTCAACAAACAGGTCCATCTGCTGATCACGGTGCTGCGCAACAACCCTCCGCTGCTCCTGGACCTCCTGAAGAACCTGTGCGACATCTTCATCCCACTCGACAGGCTGGGTCTGTACCAAACGGGGTCGGGATTTGTGGGGGCCTGTGGTCTGACATCCTCTATTCTCTCCATTCTCACTATAGTCCATCCCTGGCTCAAACTTAAGCCCTGAACTACACATCGTGTGTTGTGTAGATAGTGGAAAGGAGAATGTTTTCTCCTCTATTCCAGTTTAATTGCACATTGAAAGCAGTCTGTTCTGTGTGTGGACAAACTGAAAATTTGATCTGGTTTTATCTGATTAAACACAAACAAAAAAAGCAGTGTTTGGGAGTAATTTAAAGGAAGAATTCAGCTAAAAATGAGAATTGGTCATCATGGGTGTTTATGCCTTATTTCCTTTTAGACAAACACTATTAATTAAACGATATCTGGTCTCTTCACAACCTTGTAATAGTAGTGAGTGGTTCAATTTGAAGCTTCAAAAAGTGCGTTCATCCACCCTAAAAGTAATACATATGACTCTAGACTCTATTTAATGAATGTCCCGAGGCAAAGCAATTTGTTTTTTGTCAGAATATTGTTCATATTTTAAGGTTTATAAACTGTTATTACTTTTAAAGGGATAGTTCACTCAAAAAAAAAAACTAATTTACCCACCATTTACTCACTCTCAAGTGAATTCAAACCTTTGAGTTTCCGTTGAACAGCTGGTTTCCAACATTCTTCAAAATATCTTCTTTTGTGTTTAACAGAAGAAAGAAACTCAAGCTGGTTTGGAACAAGTGGAGTGTGAATAAATTATGACAATAAAATTTTTTGAGGTGAAGTATGCAATTAACGCTGATACTAGTTAAAGTATAACAAAGACAACTCAAAAAAATTATCA
This sequence comes from Danio jaintianensis, assembly GCA_903798115.1. NCBI lineage: Eukaryota > Metazoa > Chordata > Actinopteri > Cypriniformes > Danionidae > Danio > Danio jaintianensis. Next base: position 2,403,795 of record CAIGQV010016734.1, read on the forward strand.
TTTGGAAACTTAGTCCTACATTGTGCATCGTAACACATATATGGCAGTTGTACGCAAGTGATAATTTATAAAAAACATGTTTAAGAAACATTTATTAACCCATTGGATTCATATGGATTACATTTATGATGGATAGATGCACAATTTTGAGCTTCAAAATCTCGGGCACCATTCACTGCCACAAGAGGGCTAGGAAAAGCCAGGATATTGAGTGCAACTGACTATGATTGTCTGAATGAAATAAGGCATGTACATTATGTCTAGGATGGTTTGAGTCTGAGTAATTTATGGGGTGATTTTCATTTTTGCGTGTTCTATTCATTAACATCTGTTTTAAATCTCTCTTTATGTAAGAGTGTATTTTTAAGTATGGAGGTTGTTCTAGTGCTCTTGCAATTAAGCACAGAACTGCGATTGGTAGAACCATAATTCTCTCTCTCTCGAGGGTGAATTTCATTATTTCAAATGTAAGGGGCTCATTTCACCCCAAAAACAATGAAAAATCTATATAAATTACAATAGTTTGAGCTTGAAACAGTTGCAGTCATTATTGTTCAGACACTGACTAGTTCAGGTACGGTTACTGTTTAAAAATTCAGTCCTTAATACAGTATATTTTAAATCTTTTTCTGTGAATTGTCTGTAAACTCCTGCCATTTATTACCAAATTAATTTAGAAAACTACTGGTAAGAGATTTTGTTTTGGTTTTGTGATTAACAGACTGTCAACCAAAATGATTTTGGAAAATTGTAAACTTATTTACGTTACTAATTTATCTCATAACTGAACTGTTATAATGCAGATTTTATAATGCATAAAAAAAATGTATGTATATGTAGACTTTTATGGAACTTAACTATATTTTGCAACTTCTGAATGTTAATGCTATGCATCATGGGTTAATGAATGGTGACATGATGGAGCTGTGAATTTAACTTTTAAAATAAAAAACGCCTTGAATTTTATTCTTCTCCACTATTATTTTTTCTGGTTTTCATGTGCAGAAAGGGAATAAAGGGTTATTTAAAAGTTAATACCACAGTTTGTAGAACATTCTGTGGGGAATAAGATCTGTTATTTAACATTCATCATTATTCATCTTTAATCTAAAGTAACTATGTTTGTTAACACAACTTTGTACGTTGCTGTTATCTCAACCACTAGATGGAGACAAAGCTTTTCATTGACTTCTGGAAACTCTGAATTTAATTAATAAAACATCTATTTTCATACTACTAATACTTATATTCTCGCTGCCAGTATTAAGTACTAATATTTAGTCATTAACTAATTTGGTTGTTTTTAAACTAGAACCATTTTAAAAGATACAACTGCTTATACATTATAATACTAGTTCTTATAATTGGGTACTACTAAGCTTATTCGTTAAATAGATACTAGTATTTGGTTAGATTTTATAATTCTTTCAATAAGAACTATAATTTATTGCTACTAGTAACATTTCATGAATGTTAGAACAAAGAATAAGCAGGCCAACATGAAAATAGATGCTTTTTTGATTTTTAAAACGACTCTCCATAGGCAGTATTTTAAGAAAACAAGTTCGTACATTTTCTATAAGAGAACCGTTCAGATCCTCAGATATGCTGTGCAGCGTTTGTGAACACGAGTGAATCAAAACTGTTTTGTTAATGTGAAGTGTAATGTGTTAATTGCTAGGCTATAAATCATGATAAATGCCATTAGAAATCTAATTTAGATATTGTAATAAAACGTGACTAGACGTTGACGGCCTGTTCAAAACAACTCGCAAATATACTGTAAAAAGTTTGACTAAAGGCCTCGACAAACTAGCTTACTAGAGCAATGGTGAAGTGACTGTTTTCACCAACGGGTGGCGCTGCGATATACACTGGTTATTGGTTCGAGAACCATTTAACCCTGAAGAACTGATTTGAACCTGAACGAAAGCAGTCTGTTGTTATCATGAGTTTACCAAAGATATCGGTTTCAAGGTAATCACATTTTAACTGTTCACGTTAAAACAAAGTATTAATGTTTGTTTGTACTTGTATAACAAGGCCTGAAGAACATTCGAGGTGGATTTACAAGCAATTTATTTCTGCCATTGAAATTGAGTAATTCACTGTAACGTTACTCTTCGATTTCAAGAGCACACACTTGTATAATGTATTAAAATAATAAGTATTCAACTTGACTTTTTCCCATTACAACTGTATGAGCAGCATGAGCTGCAATTGAAGTTACATTCATTAACTTTTACCAATATAGTATACAAACATGTATTAAATATATTTACCAATAAATTTACAAACATGTATTAAAGTTTTATATTACAGTCAATAATAAGTTGAGATTAGTGTTTCAAATATAAAAGTTTGAATAAGAAATATGAAGTTTTGGGGTAAAAATATATAGTCCATAAATTTATTAGTCCATGTCACGAGAGAAAGCACTTTTAGGAATAAAAAAAAAAAAAGTATTGTGATTAGGCAAATAACAAACTGGTAGGCACATCCAACCTCACTAGTCAGAAATTGGCCATCTAAATAATAAAACAATAACAACAATAATAATTATAATAATGTACTTCACTTTTTTATGCCTCTCTTGTAAATACGTAAAATCCACTGATAATGACAATCATTATATTTTAGCAATATATTAGATATATATAATATACCAATATTGCTGTGAAGTGACAGCTGACGGCTGAGGACTCTGCTTGGTGCCTTCGTCAAAAAATAGGGAAAGGGAGGTCAAGTACACGATCAATAATGCCCAATATACAGGACGCCCCGGCTAATGCGGCAAGTTAGCCTAGAACCTGATGATTAGGGACATATTCTCATTTGTAAGGAAGTAACGTTAGCCTTACCCTGTCTGGCAGTCTTTTTGAACATATGTTAAATATTTTGCGACAATGACACTGCTGCCTGCTTTTTATTCCGTCTCTCTTGCTCTTTTCGACCTATAACGTTACACAGTATGGATGATGATATCGTCTCAAAGATTCAAATGTCAGTTACCGCTCGGTTATGTCACGTGACTCGCGTCACATTATTGTGGCTTTGAGGCTCCATGGAATTCAAATTACTGGCCATAGTTATTTAAAATGACATTTTATTACAAAATAATTACCAAAAAAAGTACATAAAATAGTTAAAAGGACAAAGTCTGGACCTTCTGGCCGTAGGGAGTGGTTCGTTCGAACCACCCGAACCCCCCCTGGCTACGGGCATGAAACGTTAATACAAAACACATCAATTTAAAAACAAAAATAGAGATTACAGTGATAATTTGACCACTGAACTTGGAAATATCCCTGATATCCAATTCAAAAGTATGTTTTCTTTAAATGTATTATTAACTAAAACAATAGAAAACTCAAAAATAATCATAAGCTCTTGCATGGCCCTAATGGTTGTTTGTGTTTTAGTGGCACAGATTGCCAGCACATTTCCTCCTGCAGTGAATGTGTGGCGGTGCGGGTCTGTCCTCCTACTCTCTCATTACACATCACACTGATTCACATGCTCTGTGTCACTCCCACATGGGTGCATTTGTTTGCATTGCCCCCAAACCTCTCTTTCTCCATCAGGATCAAAATCACTGCTAATTAGCACGTAGATGTTTGCTGGAACCGTGTTTGCTGTACTGGACTGGACAGCATGTGGGTTATTTCATTCAGTTCAGTTCGCATTTATTTGTACAGCACTTTTCAGGAATCAGGATACATATAATAAGCAACTTTACAGAAAGAAATTGCGAAATTCTACTTTACAATTAAGAGCAATTTGGTTATTGTGTCATGATGATTGAACATGATTAAAGCAATGATTACATTCTGTGATCACGATTACAATACATTTGAGGTTTTATAAGTTGATTTAGAGTTGGCGTCATATCACAGGTGTTCAGCTCATTTAAAATCTTCATAACAGGACAGGCTGAATCCAAACTGAGATACTATAATCTTTGGTTACCTCAGTGTGGATATCTGAAGGTGGAAACACAAAGCTAATGGAAAAAAATGTGCATAGCTGCCGTTCATAACATTTCAGGCAAATACAAACATTTAATATTATGATGTGACTGTAGAGTCGTGAAATGCATAATTTGCAGCCCAGGGTCATTGCATGCATGCCTCAGCAAACGTTTTTGTGAAATGTAAAATACTTTGCTCCGGGTATGTTTCGTTGCACGTTTCAGATGAGTTTTCAGATGCAGGGCTGGTTATACAGATCACCTAGACTAGTGAACCACTGACCTAAACCCTTCTCTAATAGGTTTAATAGATAAGGCAAACATATTCATTTACAAATCATAAATTTGTGTGTGTCTGAACTCCAAACCTGGGTACTACCAAAAGTTTTGGATCTTAAAATATTGTAAAAGAAAGAGTGATACACTACTGATAAGGTACAAGGACTTTAGATATACAACTGTGAACTCAATGTGGCCATAGCGAAGTCCTGCCTTCCAGCAAAATAGAAGCCTCCAGCCAATTGCCAATCTTTACAGACTGGCGGTTCTTTGGAGGAGGGGCTTTGTACAGAGTTGCTTGTCTTTTTTTTTACGACAATGTGGGTGCCTGCTCTGATTTTGACAAGAGAAAAACCAGATTGCATTCCACATCACATCCCGTATTGTATCCTTTTCCATTGTCGTTTTCTGGTAAACTACACGTAAATTACATGTAAATGTGTAATGCTGCTTGCATGTACCCCTAAACATAATGGTGGCTGAGAGAGAAGAACAGTTTCATAACATAATTTACCATGGTGCATCACATCTTTACATTGGATCCTATCTGCTGCATATGTGTGCAAACTCATAGAAAAGACATGGTGTGATGCGGTGGCTCTTCTCTTTCTCGCCGAGTCTTTAAAATCTCTCCAGGTGGGATCGTACAGATGCGGATACATTTGTACCAGCTCTGCTACTTGACAATCCAGTGTATTCATGTTGCTAGTGTTGTTGTGTTAGATGTTGTTCACCTGTCTGACCTCCATGGAATGAGAAACAAATGGAGGGAAAGATACTGCATGTCAAAGAAGGCGGAGTTCCAGATCACACCCACTGATTGCACAATCAAAACAAGCCAATGGTAGCTCAAAGGTGTTTAGGAGCCTAAACGAACTCCCCCCACATGCTCGCTTTGGTGAGATGTTTTAGACTGCTGAAACAAAGTTAAATAGAACTTGGTTTAGGTTAGATTTTGTTAGAAATTACATAATTTCAGTTCGTTCTTCAATATCATTTGAAGTAAACCAAGGCGGCCTCACGGTGGCGCAGTGGGTAGCACGATCGCCTCACAGCAAGAAGTTCGCTGGTTCGAGACTTGGCTGAGTCAGTTGGCATTTCTGTGTGGAGTTTGCATGTTCTCCCCGTGTTCGCGTGGGTTTCTTCCGGGTGTTCCGGTTTCCCCCACAGTCCAAAGACATGCGCTATAGGTGGATTGGGTAAGCTAAATTGTCCGTAGTGTATGTGTGTGAATGAATAGATGTGAATAGATGTTTCCCAGTAATGGGGCATAAAAGGGCATCTGCTGCGTGAAACATATGCTGGATAAGTTGGCGGTTCATTCCGCTGTGGCGACCCCAGATTAATAAAGGGACTAAGCCGAAAAGATAATGAATGAATGATTAAACCAAGACCTTTAGCCACCATGCCGCCTGCAATGCACCTACATCCAAATTATATTCCATAAAAACTTTTCTGTTCATGATGTTCAATGAGTAATGTCTTTCTTTTTTGAATTTAAAAGAAGAAAATGACTGTTCCACTGAATGATCCACTATTGTCTTTTACGCACTGTTAACTTTGATAATTTTGACATTTAGCCTGATTTTTATGTAAACATATAAACATAGCTGTGAAAAATAACCCCATGTGTTCTAACTGCCAAGCGGCATCATATTTAAAGTTTTCAAGAGCAGATGTTGGTTGATGGAGCAGTCATTTGAAGTTGGGTGTTTATTGAATTTTTGAGTAGGCAGTTTATGACATAAAAGAATGAGAAAGGATGAAGGTGGTCATCATCGCCACCCACAGTCACTCAAAACAAATGCCTTTTCAGTCAAACTCAATAGTTTTTCTTTTTTCTTTTTTTTTTTTACTGGAATATAAACTATTCCTTTTTAAGGCTCCCAAAATGCTGTAGTCAGGGAGACATTAAATCTTTGTGATTGAGATCTGCAAACAGACTTCCAGTGGAGTGCAGCAGGTCTGAGATCAGTGTTTCTCAATGTGGTCTCAGACGTTTGGACCCAACCAACAACAATCTGGACACACACAGTGCCGTAGACAGTAACATTAAACCAGGACCCCCAGCACTTTTGAAGGAGATAGAGAGAGGATGAGTAATGTTTGGCTCATCCCAACAGAGCATGTCTTTTCATGAGCCTGTGCCAAGCTGAGCTTAATACTGTCTTAATAGACAAACGATTGTCTCTGAACTCCTTACATAAGCTAAGATTTGACCTCTGGATCAATTGCTTCAAGACTAAAAAAGATGGTCTATCTAAAAAGAAAAAATCAGTCAATAATTATTACTGATAGAAAAAAAATATATCATGTATTTAAAACTAGAAAATGTTCAGTTCTGTAGCTATGGTCAAAATTAATCTGTCACCTAATAATTTCTCAGTGCAATATTCAGAAAAATGTACATTTTATTTATTTGGTTCTGATATGTTAACATTGGTTTGCTAACATGAACTAACAGTGAACATTAAATTATTGAATAAATGATTAATGTTTGTTTAGTAATGCTAACAAATATTGATCTGTATTATAATAATGTATTAGCAGACTGTATAATGTATGCATCTAGCATTAATCATGACTAAAATCATGGAAATTTGAGATTTGAGTTTAAAACATTTAAAATAGATGGTAATAAATGTCAAAATCATTTTTTTTAGTTGTGCTCTCTGCTGCCTGTGCATTAAGTAATCGAATTGCTTTTTGACCTTATAAAATCTACAAAGTATTATAGATTTATTATTTGTTTATTTTTGTTACATTTAATTTAAGTCATTGACAAATAATTGGAATGTAGCAAAACAAACAATTTTTTCTAGAAAGAGTTACTGTCTTTCCCATGAGTATTTCCTATCTAAGATCATTTTTATCTGATACACTTCTATGACTGGACTTCCCCATCACACACTGTATATTGTACTATATTGTCATATTATCTGTCGCTCCTGAACAGTAACCAGCCCTGAGGTCTGTGGTTTCTCTTTTGTGGACAGCTGATTCATACAGCGAGTGTTTGTGCATCTGGATCATGTGTCTTTATTATACACACACAATACTATCAGATGTGAGAGGTGATTAAGATAGCCCTCATGTCCTGTGGCGTATATGGCATATGAAGCGGATACGTGATATGAGAGGACGCGGGCCATGCTTGATATTCTGTCATCTCGATGCAGAAGATAAACAGAGCGCTGTATGTGACATTATCAAAACTGCAGTGTACACAACTGTGCAGGACAAAGGGGACGTGAGGTGAACAGGAGAGATACTTCTCGAATTCAGCCCATCTAGAGACATCACCAACAATGCCATGTTTTTAGGGTTATATAATATAGGCCTAGTTTTATGATTTATGTTGATTATAAAGACACACTAAATTGATCAAAATTGTCAGATGTTTCAGAAAATGTATGTTTTAAATAATTGCTGTGCTCTTTTTGTTCTTTAAATAATTATGAAAAATACATTTATCGTAGTTTATCTATTAATCATGATCCAATGTAGGCCTACACAGGGGCAGCAGAGTTACTAATAGGGGCCCCCCCAATGACCCCACAAAATACGTGCTAAAACAAATTAGCAATGATTTGCTACTAGTAACATACAAATACAATATTGTGTTAAAATTGATCAATGTGCTAAAACGTGCTATACAAAAATGTTATCAACATAGTAAATTATGTAAACAACTTGCTTAATGCACTGATTAATGCTAGCAACATGTTGAAATATATCATTAAACAAAGCATGCTAGCAATGTTAAATCATACTAAAAAACAATGTGCTTATCCTGCTAGCAACATGCTTAATTATATTAGGAGTGTAAAAACATGCAAGAAACGTTTACCTGTTTCAGAAACATTAAGAAATCTTATTGACTGCATTAAGCTACAACAGAGCTGCATTTTGTAAGGACTTACTCTGTTTTTGACCTTCCCTTTCTTATCTTTCTGTTCTTTTTGCTAAAGGAGCAGATTTAACTGTCAGCTTCATCTCCATAGCAACAGATTTTGGCCAGGGATATCAAGAAAGGGCATCTGTGTTCATGAAGGTACTGTATTTTTACAATCCACGGTTCAGAATGGCAAGCAACTTTTGCAGATTATAGGTTGTCCCAAAAATATTATACCTCCACTTCACTTTAATTTACATCCAACAAATTTACATCATTCTACTTTAGCACCACTGTGCCAAATTATTTAGAAACATGCTAGCATGTTAAAACATGCTATTGATATGCGAATTCCTGTTAGCAAAATGCTGAATTGTGCTAGTATTATTCTAAACAAGATAGTAGCATGCTAATTCATGCTAGGAATGTGCTGAAACATGCTAAAACATAGCAATAACTAATGCAGGTTAGCCATGTGTTAAAAAGTTAACATCATATTAACAGTGCTAGCAACAATTAAGACACGTTTAAAAACTTGTTAACAATGTGCTAGAACATGTTAGCCTACTGTTAAGATGTATTAAAGAATATGCTAGCAATGTTTATCATAATAGAAACATTTCAACAACATACAAATTCACATTCAGCTATATTTTCAAATTATTTTTTTTCTGTATAGTATTGAAATGGCAAGTAGTAAATAATAAGTATTGTTATTATTAGTGTTTAAATGTGTGTTTCATTTAACCCTGTGTTCACGTGTGCCCTGCTCAGTGGTACAAACTCAGAAATGTACAGAAATGTTCCAAAGAAATGTTTATAGCCACATTTGAATAACATGCAGGCGATGTGTTTAGACTTAAACAAAACAAAACTCTCTTTCCGTTTGCACAGATTCTAACAACAGCTTATGGTGTAAACCAGTGCTTTTATCACCAAAACAAGTGTTTCACTTCATTTCCTGTGCTATCCAATGCTTAATATTTTCATTCCAATTTTTCCCACACTGTGAAATGAACTGTGCTGAAACATTCAAACACTATGAACACTGCTGTGGGCCGTGGGTTTACGAGGGCAGAAGTTTGGCAGGAGTTTTTGTCTAGGTTTGGTTCAGCAGCGGAGGTCCCTCTGGGACTTGAGAAGGAGAGTGAAGATCAAATATGCCCGGCCCTGTTTGTCCTCCTGTCAGTGGGAAGTAAAAATACTGCAGCTACGTGCTGCTCGCCAAGCCTCTTTCTCCAGCGCAGCGTGTCCCGCAATCCTCTGGGAAAAGCTTTGTGTGGCAGGACGTACCATCTGCACTTCATAGGGCACAGCATGGGCATAAACAGTCATGGAAAAAGACAAAGCTAAATAAATCTACAATACAGTTAAACTAAATATATCAAAACACATGGAAATTGAGAGTAAAACGTTTTTTATTATTATTATTATTATTATTATTATTATTAATATTTAATTATATTAAAGTATTAAAACTATTAAATATAATTCCTATTAGGGCTGCACGTTTTTAGAAAGACTTTGAATGCAAACATATTTGCAGTGGATGCGTTGGTGTTCTGTGCATCCAGCTGGCCTTTGTCTTTATCTTGATAAACAGCATGATCTACGACTCCATATGAAAAACTGGCTTTGCCTACGTGAGGTCTGAGGCTCAGCGCTGTTCAACAGAGACTGCGAGACAAAGCAGATGTGGAGATAACAGACACACTGCTGACAACACTGAGCTCAGCTGAAACACACAGGCTGCTTAGATGCTTAATGACTGTTGATTTAGCTAAACATCAGATACTCACATTAATTTTATATTCACACTTTATTTTTATAATTCATGCTATTAACAAACCATGAACTACTGTAAGACTTTTAGCTCAAAAAACTACTAATTATCTGCTTGTTTATTGTTAGTAAGGTACAGTAGTAGTTGGGGGATTAGGTATAGCATTAGGGATTTAAAATAAGATCATACTTTATAAGTGCTAATAAACAGTAATTATCTTAATATTAGTCAGGTAATAAGCCAGTAATAAATGGTTTAATAAATGGTTACCCGTACATTTACTTTTCTCAAACCCAAAATGTTCAACCCAAAATGAAAATGTTGCCATTTACTCACCCTTTTGTTGATTTCATTCATTTATTCATTTTCTTTTCGGCTTAGTCCCTTTATTAATCTGGGGTCGCCACAGCGGAATGAACCGCCAACTTATCCAGCATATGTTTTACGCAGCAAGGGTTTTACCCTTCCAGCTGCAACCCATCACTGGGAAACATCCATACACACTCATTCACACACATACACTACGGTCAATTTAGCTTACCCAATTCACCTATACCGCATGTCTTTGGACTTGTGAGGGAAACCGGAGCACCCGGAGGAAACACACGGGGAGAACATGCAAACTCCACACAGAAATGCCAACTGACCCAGCCGAGGCTCGAACCAGTGACCTTCTTGCTGTGAGGCGATTGTGCTACCCACTGCGCCACTGTGACGCCGTGTGTTGATTTCAAACCTGTAAAAAATGCCATATTCAAAAAACAAATGCAGGTATTTTTAATCAAATGTGAGAGATTCCCGTCCTTCCATAAAATGTTCATCCAAAACTCTTTAGCTTTAAAGCATTCACGAATAAAAAAATAAAAAATGAATTTAAATTATTTAATCTAGGGATTTATTCACATATAAACATTGATCAGCAAATAACATTCACTGAATTAAAATTAGTTCTTGGAAGCTCTGCATGTTGGCTTGATGTAAAACAAAACAGTGAGGTAAATTTTTCAACACAGGCTCATTGGGAAAATGTGCCTTGGTGTACATTTTTGAGAATCGAGAAATATGTGCTCGCAGGTACATATGGCTGCATTTTATGTGTAAAATGAATGCTTTAGTGCGGTACCGCTGATGCTTACCTTCGTATGGACAGCTTTTCTGGCTTCACTGGTTGCTCTGTAGCTTGCCACGAATGGCGCTAGAATTGGGAAGTGGAGCAGAGTGAAACAGACTGGGTTCGAGTCTGATGATGGACGATTCCAGAAGCCAGGAAAAACGAAATCCAAAAAAAGGTGGATTTATGAGAAATGGCATTTATGAGAAAACATGCCCCAGTAACGTATTTGAGACTGTCAAAAATGTACACGGCGCCCTCTAGTGGATTTGTGAAAACATATTTGTCAGTTCTCAAAAATGATGTCCTGGGCACATATTTCCAATGAGCTTGGGTTGTCTTTAAAATAGTTTTTGGTTTTCACATTACCACTCATTTCTTCAGGTTCTATCAAGCATTTAAATGAGATTTAACCATGAAGACTAAAAAGACCACTTAGAAACATTATGCAATGATCCCTGAACCAAATTTACATTGATTTGGATACTATTTGGGGTGTTTGTTCAACAGTATAGGAAAGTCTTAAGATTATCAAGCTTCAGTCTATGCATCACAATCTTTGCCAATATGGCCTGAAACCTCAAAGAATCTGTGATATTTTTCATTTGTGCAAGATTTCCACCTGTACAGCAAATCACTATATCAAGACTGGTCAACCTCCACGTTTGACTTTGGGGATGGTGTTCTTTTGTTCATAAGCCATACTACAGCTGATCCATGGGTCCAAAAACTTGTTTGGTCATATCAATCAAGAAAGCATTCTTCCAGAACTTTCAAGCACTTTCCAAATAAAATTTTGCATATTCAAGTTGGCCTTTCATGCTCTTTGTGGTCAGTGCTTGTCTGCTGTTCTTTTACTCAATAGCTGGATTTACTCAATAGCTGGATGGCCTAAATTGAGCATGCCAGTGTGTACTTGGGCCAGTGGTGTTTCCACAGTAACCGGGACCTGATCGGGCCTTGTCTGGGCTTCCTCTGGGCCAATGGCAGGGCTTTTTCACCTAGGGCTGAGGCTTTGAGGTGGGGTGAAAGCATAGGTGGAGTTTACCTGAGTCAGGGAAAGAGGGTATTCCCCTTAATGATATTGATCCTTTTCCTCAGCATCATCAAAAATACTATGAAAATCAATTGGTATCCTAAACTGTCTGGTTACCAACTTTTCAGTACTACAGGCTTGGAAAGGCGAGTAAATGATGGAGGTGAGTAAATGATGACAGAAATGTCCTTTTTGGGTGAACTATCACTTTAATATTATCTGCAAGTACAGTTGTTTCCCCACAGCATGAGTAAGAGTTTTTATTTTATTTCATACGAGTCTTTACGCAGGAGTGTGAAGGCACAGCAGCAAAAAGTGGCTAATTTTAACCTCAGGGTCAAAGAGTGGGTGGTAAATCGTCATGCAAAGCTAAATTATGACTCTTGTTGTTGAATGAAACATTGTCTAACACCATTAGAGGAGCTCAGGGGCAAAAATTAAGCGATTTACAAAATAGCACAGTCGATTTATTGAAAGCTGCATGGGGTAGTGGACTTTTCTCAAACGGTATATTTCATTCTTCCTCCCTCGTCCCTTGTTTCATGTTTTTTTCTTGTGTGCTTAACTGAGCTCCATACGGTTCAGCCTCACCACCCCTGAATGCGCAGATACTTTGGCATGGCTGGGCAGAAAGCCCTAAAAAGACCAACAGCAAAGAGGTCTGGATCTCAGTAATACACACACACATAGTATAGCACAAATCAAAGATCTCATGCAATCTGAGAATGTGCTGTTGTCTGCTGTTCTCCATGTTACACAGGGACACAGAAAAAGCCATTATTGTCTCGTTTTCCAGAGCTCAGCTCATAGAAAACAAGGACGGCAGCCATTGGACACCTGGGAGCAGTAATGAAAACTATGAAAAGCAGCCAAGAGATGCAGGTCAAGAGGCTGGTAGCTCTAATGAGTATCAGTGATTACATTATACAGCACTGCTCAGCTGAGGGTGGTCCAGCTGTGGTGGGCATTCAGATACAGGAGGGTCTTAAAGAGAGAAGGACATTTCTATCATCGTTTATTCAAACTCACGTCCTTCCATACTCAAGAATTTTGTTCATCTTCAAAACACTTTGATATTTTTAATGAAATATGAGAATTTCAGTCTCGTAACTGAAAGTCTATTTATATGATATTTTTAAAATGTTGACATTAAAACATTGTTTAACATGAATCTGAAAAGACTAGATCAGATATAATTTTGGCTCCTATTCACCTTGTGGTAAAAGAGTTTTTCTACAAACTAGTGAACTGGAAGTCTATTAATTCCCACCCGCATCCCACTCATCAAAGTGGGCATCTATCACTTTTGCTGTGTTCAGTAAGTTTATGTTGTCCAATAGTTATTTTACTGTAAAACAGTGGCCCTTGTTAAATTATGTGGACAAATGCATACAAAATCAAATGAAAGAGCTTGGAGCTGTAGGTACGATATTCTGCCCAGACCCAAAAAAAGTATTTTTATAGATTTAAGTCTGGATTTAATTAAGGTTTGGTCAGTGCAGAGTGGAGTTTTCAGTACAAATTCTCTTTAGGCCCTTTCTTATGGGAAGCTGCAAATTGCATCCCAGTTTCCACTTTCTCACATATGTGGAAGCGTTTTGTGCAGTCGAGGTTTGTGCATGGTTTCAGGGCAGACATCATCATAGATACAGTCAACATGGTCACATTTGTAATTGCTACAATCTAAATTAAACAGAAATGTTCTTGTGTTAATTGTTAGTTTTCATGTCAGACACAGTATTTTGCATGTATTTGTATTTTACCAATCAAGCCTGAAATCATGCTTTATCATTACAATTGTTGATGATACAAACAACTCTAGAAATTCCTTAACATTTAAAATTCCATTACGTAGTCTTTTCCTTCATGTTTTAAACACTGAGCTCAGTAAAATGTATTTGATAGGTTATTAAAAAATGTTCAATCACCAGTCTTGTGGTTAAAAGCTCAGACATGTAACACACTGCACTCATAGTGACCTGAGTTTGATTCCATTGCCATTTTTTTGTGTCCAAGATCTTGTTCTTTCAATCATGACCCAAAGCTCATCCATCCATTTTCAACCACTTATCCAGGGCCTGGTTGTGGGAGCAGCAGTCTTAGTAGGAAACCCCAAACACTTTCTTCAGCATTTCCAGAGGGATCACAAGGTGTTCGCATGCAAGCCGAGACATATAATCCATCCAGTGTGTCCTAGGATTTTACTGGAGCATTCTGCTAGTGAGACCAAACCAGAACACCTCCCCAGGTAAGCGTCCAGAAGGCATCCAGAACAGATGCCTGAGCCACTTCAACTGGCTTCTCCTGAAGTGAGAATTAACGACTCTACTCCGACTTTCCTCAAAGTGAAGTTCCTCATCTTATCTCTAAGGGTTCACCCTGCCACCCTGCAAAGGAGCTCATTTTGGCCACTTGTATCCAAGATCTTGTCCTTTTGGTCATGACCCAAAGCTCATCCATTCATTTTAAATCACTTTTCCAGGGCCATGGGGCAGCAATCTTAGCAGGGAACCCCAGACTTCCCTCTCCCCAGACACTTCCACCTGCTTCTCTGGGAGGATCCCAAGGCATTCCCAGGCAAGCAGAGAGACATAGTCCCTCCAGTGTGTCCTAGTTCTTCCTGGTCCTCCTCACAATAAGGTGAGCCAGGAACACATTCCCAGGTAGGCATCTAGGACGGTTCAGCTCACAGTACTAATCTGTTGGTCACCATCCACCCCTCCCTTACTCGTGAATAAACCCCCAAGATACCTGAACTCCTCCACCTGGACCAAGAACTCTCCTCCAACCTGGAGTGGCACTAGATGTGAAAAGACATAATTGATAAAGTGGCAGGTTTTTGGGTGCACTAGCATTGCTTGCACACCGCTAGTAAAATTGCTCCTGTTTCGTCCATAGAAAATGAACTAGACTCTTGCAACTGACGCGTCTCATGTGAAACAGCCTTTAAACATTGAGACAATATATGTTGAAACAGACCTTTACACTGTCCAGAGCTGAACTGATGATCAATTCCAGCTGCAGTGTTAAACCGTTTGGCCATTGAGATTCTCCACATTATTTTGCCCTATTATACCCTCATGCGATTGTCTTTCTTGAACAACCAGCCTTTTGAAGGATTAAACAACCTGCTGTTGGAGGGTTTCAGTCACTTTAGAACAACTGACCATATTGCAAAGTCAATGAAAACTGGAAAGTTTGTCTGCTAGTTAAATAGGATTATCAGACAATTAAGAAAACTACCTCCAGGTGCAGGCTACCATCATTAACTAGAGGATCTGCAAGTGTTCTCTAATTTTGATCAGTGCTCTTTTTCAAATATCTCATTTAATTTTTAAGCATATTTACGGCTGTTTGTGTATCTTCAAATACGACTAAGCAATGATCTCAAAATGTAGGAATCAAGGTTATCTGCAACACCTCTTCTAGTAGTAATCTAGTTTTCCCAGGAGTCTCTCATCCAGGTATCAACCAGGTTCAAAGTGTTTAGCTTCAGGACAACTATTCTTGGGCTACAGGTTGATGTAGTTGTGCCATGAAGACTTTGAAGTCACTGGTGACCAAAACAACAGTGAATCCCACCGACTTTCATTGAATAGACAAAAAAACCCCTAAGACTTTATTATAAAAATATTTGTACAACATTTTTCCAATGAAGGCTCATTTCCACTTTCAGCACAGTGGCAGAACACACGTGCTTCATGGTGCACAAACATCATGCACATCTCTATTATATTTAGAAGGAAGTATTTCTGTTTCCTGGGAATGAGGTGCCTTTTTCCACTGTTCCAGACCCAGTTTCATTTACTCAAACCTAAAGCTGTGTATATTTTAAGAGCCACCGTAAACCTGGTCTCCAATTGCCCCAAAGGGTGACCTCACACAATCCGTTCCTTTCCCATGATCTGACTCTCCCGCCTTCGTTCTGTTCAGATTTTCCTGGAAAGTTTATTTGGGTGGTTTTGTATCCTGAGAGCTGTTTTTCTCGTGCGTCTTTTGAAGAGATTGGACATACAGTACTGTATAATGTGGTCATGTGCCGGGACTAAAGTGATTAGTATTCATATTCTGAAATTCCTTTCATGTGTTTGTGAAATGATATCAAGAAGCTGGTGTTAATATGGAGGTCATGACCTATCATTAGAGAGATTTGTTTATACTAATCATATAGCATTAGTATAAGTTGAATTGACTCATTGTGCATTAAATGTATTAATCCAGGTACTGATTTCAAGAAATAGCAAGTTAAATTTGTATTTTACGGTAATTTATAATTATGAAATTTAAAAAAATCATAAATATGACTTTTTCATCTTATGAAAAGTTGAACTTTTTTCATAATTTCTACATTTTGTCATAATAAATTTTTTTTTACTTTTTATTTCATAATAACAGTGTGTCATATGATCTTTTTGTGCAGTCATTTTAACTTTGAAACATAATTTATGTTTATTTCAGAACTATGACATTAATTTATAATTATTACATAAACTATTTTAAATTATTTAATAATTGTAAATTAAAGTATCTTACCATTTCAACTTATGGATCATGACTTTTTATCTTAAAATGACAAACTTCTGTCATGTATTTGACTTAATTTGACAAATTGCTATTTTATGTCTTAACTTTGACTCTATTTCATAATGACAGTCAAATAAATTATTATTAAAGTCAAATTTTAAGTTTTTTTAATTTAATAATTTACACCTTAATGTCATAATTAAATTATTTTTTTTACATAAAAATTATGAGATAAACCTTTACATTTGACTTTAATAAATATTTTAAATATTTGACTTTAATAAAAATGTTAATAAATGTCTAGTGATTTAAAAAAGACCATGAATGTGTTTAGTTTGGAGTCATGTTTCTCTTGTCCACATACAGAGTTATTAATATGATTTAATACCTGAAACACTTAACCATCTAAGAGGATTACAGAAACCACTGCTTTATCCCTTTTGCTGGGTTTTACAGCAGCAGGAATGCCTTTAATCTGGTTTCTACTTTAATATTTACTTATGGCTACTTACTTGACAGTATTCCTGGGACATTGTTGATTTTTCTAGCAGCACGTGAGTGGCCAATCTTCTTTTAAGTCCAATCAGAAGGGTTCGGGATCATGTAAAAACAACAAAAATCCTGCTCAAACTGGTTGAAGTTAGAGCTATTTTCAAGTTCAACACTAAACCCTACTTTAGAAGCTTTAATTAGAATCAATTCCTCTTAGTCTTAGCCATGTTATTTTTATTTCAGCACAGAATGAAGGCAAGATAAACAATCACAAGGGGCTTGATAATCACCTAATTAAACTGTACCACTAATTAAGAATGGAAAAGCGGACAAAAGGGTATTAAATATCAGAGTGGGTTATATTATTGTGTTGACTTAACTACTTTCGCATTAATGGTAACTGCATAATTATGTGTGTATATTAACAAAAAAAAAGGAAACTGTGATTTGCAACTACTTATTTTTCTTTTTTTTTTCATTTCTTCATTTAATAATATTATTTACAGTAACAATATGTACTTGCAGTATGGTGGTTTAGTACAGGCGTTGGTGTACTGTACATACACACACACAAAATATGCTGGGTTGTTTAAACCTAAATTTTGGTCAAATATGCACAAACCATTTTACAGTGTATATCTTGGCTAATGCTGTAAACTGAAGTAAAGAATATAATCAAATTTAGTAACATTACTATAATTCAAGGGCTAATAGAGCCCAAACTAATAAATTAAACAATATATATTTTTTATTGATAGAAATAATAATAAACACTACATATACTGTGATAGGGTTAAAACTCATCAAGGGAAGATCAAGTTGGGCAAGGGAAGGAGGAGACGGGAAACTGGAAAACAATCAAATACATTATTAAAAAATAAACACAAACACTGCCAAACTGAAAAAATCAAGACAAGTTCCAGGCTTGGTTAACTCTCGTCGTCCTGTCATCACTTTTCCTTTTTTACTTATATGTACAATTTCTGCCATGAAACTATGCGCACACAGGCTGATAGGTCACCTAATTTGCAGGTAATGACGCAGGAGATTGATTGCTGTCGCCTTGGCAGCCAATGAGCTTGCTGCTCATCATTTTAAATGCTCCGTGTCGTCTATGCTGTTCAGCTACAGTGCGTTTTCGGAGACCGTCCTCCACCCCAGCTCCTCCTGTGTCTAGATCTACTTTGGGGTTACATATATATTATGTTTGCAGCAGCAGTGTGTTATATTCTCAGACTGCATATGTATATACTGGCAGTAAGTCTCGGTACTTGCTCTGCCATAATAATCAAAGCAGCAGCAGCATAGCAGATCTATACTGCCAAAACCAAACACATCAACATTTCCATATACATATTCATTACCATACTAAATCCCGAGAGTGGTCATGACAGAAATCTATATATACTTATACTAGCAGTGTAAATTCTAGAAAAGGAAAACAAACACCAAAGAAAACAAATGTAAAAGAGCAGAGGCATGTAACGTTTCTACTGTAGTATGAATTTGCATATGCATTAGGAAGTTGCTAGCTTAAATTAGCACATGGCTAACATATTATACAGTGTATAAATATAATTGATATTGACTGGTAGTCTCTATTAAAATGTCCTCCTCATTAATCCATATTGAATTAACATTTTTAATAGTGCATACCACATTTGCCTTGAAACATTCTGTTATTGGGCAACATGGTGGCTCAGTGGTTAGGACTGTCGCTGGTTCAAGTCCCGGCTGGGCCAGTTGGCATTTCTGTGTGGAGTTTGCATGTTCCCCTTCATATGGGAACTCCAACGTGTTGGGACATATTGGGAGTACGTCAGACGACCAATCACTCTGAAGAGTAAGAAAACGGGCCAATGAATGCCGAACATGAATTGGCAGAGCTCAGCTCCACAGCTGACAGTGATTAGCCATTAGCGCTATATAAGCTGCCAGCTGAGAAGCGAGCACTTAGAAATTTACTTCAGAGCCTCTCACTGAGACTGAAGAACCCTTCTGCTAAGCTGACTTCCAGAGAGAAAGCAGTATTACTCACCAGTGTGGGAGAAGACGCGACAGCGGCGGTCGATCTGGGCTTCCCGTCCCCTGGGCATTTCACTGGTGTACTAAAAGAGCAGTTTTTACTAAAAGAGCAGAATTCCCTAAGAGAGCACACGGTCGAGCAGCACGTCTTTTTCAAGATGTTGTTCCGACCGTGCATTTCTGGATGCAGTGGTTTCCTCTCCCTGGATGACAGGCACGAGCATTGCATCACATGTTTGGGGGTCCAGCATGTTGACGCGGTGCTCGCGGACAGTTCTTGCCCTCACTGCGAGGGCTTGACTGTTGCACAACTAAGGTCGCGGCGCACTCTTGAATTACTTGGTGCGTCACCCCTGCTGCTCCCTGCCATGCGGTTAGCACACGGGCAGGCCTGAGGGTTACAGTGGGGGCTTATCCATCGCCTTCGGGCCTGAGGACCCCTCGCTCCTCATCAGTTGGCTCTGTCCAAGCTTCGAGTGGGAGTGCTGGTCCATCCTCCGGGATGGCCGCACTCTCATTAGATGACACCGGGGACGTGATGTCCATCGCTGCATCGGAGGGTGGGCTGACATGCTCCGATAAAGATCCGGACCCTCTGCCACCCTCCGGGGTGGTCAGCGAGGCCTCGGATTTGGAATCGGACATGTTGGCCGTGTTATTCCGGGCTGCTTCGGCCGTAGGTCTGGAGATGGCTTGTTCCCCAGCACCACGGCCGGACCGCTTAGATGGGTGTTACGTGGGTGCTAAAAGGGCGAGACCCTCCAAGCCCCCCATCCCCTTCGGAGGTACATAGTGAGCTCACGCAGGCATGGAGGGCACCTTTTTCTGCCCGGTCCTCGTGCGCTCCTGCTCTCACCACCCTTGATGGCGGAGCAGCCAGGGGATGAGGCGATTCCTCAGGTGGAGCGCGCTATTGCGGTCAATCTTTGCCGCAATCTTCATCCGCCCTGCACGCTATGGCCACCTATCAACGCTACCAAGCCGAGAAGCTGGCTGAGCTGCAGGAGGGTGGTTCTTCCCCGGGCTTGATGCATGAGCTCCGCACGGCAACCGATTACGCTCTCATGACCACCAAATCGGCTGCTTCTGCCCTGGGGAAGATGATGGCCACACTAGTGGTCCAGGAACGCCACCTCTGGCTAAACCTGGCTGATATGAGAGACGTTGACAAAGCTCGCTTTCTTAACGCTCCCATATCCCAGGTTGGCCTGTTCGGCGACACCGTCGGGGACTTTACCCAGGAGTTCTCGCCGGTGAAAGAGCAGTCCAAGGCGATGGGAGAAGTCATCTATCAGCGGGCTCGGAAAACTGCTCTCCCCGCTGCCCCATCCGCCTCGGCTGCTCCTCGCCGAGGGCATCCACACGCGGCTCCAAAATCTGCTCCGGTCTTGCTGCCCATTCCACCGGCTAAGCGGCAACGCTGAGCCCCCCCGTGGGACTGTGACGCCACCGCCCCAGGGCGCCGTAAGTCCGGTAAACGGACCGCGAAGCATCCCTGAGACGGGCCATCCGGAGAAGAGGGGACCTGCTCTTTCCTCGGTGGAGGGCCGAGGAACATTCCAGTCAATAACGACTTTAACACCATTGCTGGAGAACAGACTCCTTTCTCTCACTCCAGCCTCCAGGGCGGAAGGTAAGAGACACTCTCTTATTTTCAGCTCTTCCTCGGGCTGCTCTACTTCCTGGGGTGAGCACTCCCCTCCCGAGCTGCCCCTCCGCTGGCACGTCAGTGATCGCTCCCATGGTGCCATTAGCGCGGGCTCTGCCAGCCTGGTTAGCGCTGCCCAGCCCAACGCGGTGGCTCATACGGACGATCAGACTCGGCTATGCGATACAGTTCGCTATCCGCCCTCCCAAGTTTACGGGTGTTCATTTCACGAGGGTCAGTCTCGAGAGCGCCCCTGTCTTGCGAGAGGAGATTGCTGTCCTCCTGGCGAAGGTCCCTCCAGCTGAGATGAGAGATGAAGTGCGGATTACCCGGCTATGTGCCCAAGGTTCGTACCACCCCATTTAGAGATCAGGTGGTGAACCTGCAAACGCTGCCTTTGAAGGAGGCAGACCCAGCCCATTCACTGCTTTGTCCCGTTCGCGCTTTGCGCCTTTACGTAGAACGAACGCAAAACTTGATCTTGAAAAAAAGATCTTGAAAAAAAGATCTTGTGAACAGCTCTTTATCTGTTATGGTGGTCGGCAGAAGGGAAGTGCCGTATCAAAACAGAGGTTGGCCCACTGGATAGTCAATGCCATCGCCCTTGCTTATCAATGCCAGGGCGAGCCGCGTCCCCCGAATGTGAAAGCACACTCTACTAGAAGTGTCGCCTCCTCCTGGGCGTTAGCACGCGGCGCCTCTCTCACAGATATCTGCAGAGCTGCGGGCTGGGCGACACCTAACACATTCGCGAGATTTTACAATCTTCGAGTGCTATGCACGGCCCCCCCCCCCGGCGACCCCATATGCCTATTCAGCCATGGAGTGTTCCCCCTGACTAGGCGGACATGTGTATTCCCTACCCGCTAACCAGCTTATCATATGTAGTACTCCCCCTCATCAGGGCTAGTCTATATGCTCTATTACCATCAAGTCTCCCCTGTTGGGTAGCAGGTGGTCTCCGCAGCGTCCTCCCCCTTTGGGGACTGGCACGCTTCCCAACGTACTGTCGTAATTCTAAAATCCCTAGTCTACATTAGGTAGGTAAAAGCACCTTACGACCCCGATCTAAATTTCTAATTATTCCCATGTAATGGTAATTAAGCGCCTAGGGGACGTTGGAAGGTTGCGCTCTTGGTGATGCTTGTGCGCTCACGCTATGCTTGGCAAACTTCACATCAGGAGCGTGACGGGCTTAGCTGCTGTGGCGTTTTCTATACACTATCCCAATATGTCTGGTTCTAGACACATGTTGGAGTTCCCATATGAAGGGGAATGTCCTGGTTACGTCAGTAACCCACATTCCCCAAATAAGGAACGGAGACGTGTGTCTCCACTGCCACAGCACCTGAGTCTCCAGCTGTTAGCTGAGTAATCGGCTCTTCAGCAGGCAAATTCTATGTGCTCGCTTCTCAGCTGGCAGCTTATATAGCGCTAATGGCTAATCACTGTCAGCTGTGGAGCTGAGCTCTGCCAATTCATGTTTGGCATTCATTGGCCCATTTTCTTACTCTTCAGAGTGATTGGTCGTCTGACGTACTCCCAATATGTTTGGTTCCAGACACACGTCTCCATTCCCTATTCGGGGAACATGGGTTACGGACGTAACCAGGACGTTCTCCCGTGTTGGCATGGGTTTCCCCCACAGTCCAAAGACATGCGCTATAAGTGGATTGCATGAACTAAATTGGCAGTAGTGTATGAGTGTGTGTGTGAAAGTGAGAGTGTATGGGTGTTTCCCAGTACTGGGTTGCGGCTGGAAGGGTATCCGCTGCTTAAAACACATGCTGGAATAGTTGGCGGTTCATTCCGCTGTGGCGACCCCTGATAAATAAAGGACTAAGCCAAAGGAAAACAAATGAATGAACATTCTGTTATTGCCGTATTATATATTTAGGAATTACATTCAAAATGTTGGGGAAAAACAACCAGGAAAAATCATTTTTAGTTAACTAACATTCAGCTAAGTTCAATAGTTGCTACATAGTTTAATAATTTGATATAAAGCATACAACAAATGTATTGACAAGCAAAATATACTTAAACATCATTTGTCAATTGAAACTTGTAACTCATGTTCCTACAAATATACCCATGCAACTAGGTCACATATGTGATTACATAAATGAAATTGCAATTAAGTATATTTAAAATATGTTGATATAATTTAATAATACATCCCAGTAAAATTATAATCAAGTACTTTAAATGCACTTTAGAATGCAAGCCAACACATCAATAAATTATTTTTTTACTTTTAAAGGGATAGCTCACCCAAAACTTAAAATTCTGTCATAATATATGCACTCTTCACTTGTCACCAAACTGTTTGAGTTTTTTTTTTTTTCATTTTGTTAAACACAAAAGAAAATAATTTTAAGAAAGCTGGAAACTGTAACCATTAACTTCCATAGTATTTGTTTTTCCTACTATGAAAGTCAATGGTTACAGGTTTTCAGCTTTATTCATAATATCTTCTTTTAGGTTCAACAGAATACTCATAAAGATTTGGAACCACGTTTATTTAATATTTTTGTTATCTGAGAAGATTTTTCAACATTTTTAAACATGCATTAATAACTAATTTCTAATAACCAATTACTTTTTGTCTTTTCCATGATGACTTTTTTGTTGTTTTGCATTCAGCTTAATGTGTAAATAAAGTTAATTAGACAAGCCATTGGAAATCAGTGGTTTGTTTTGTAGCCAATCAAAGGAAAAAAATATTCTAAAGGGGGCTAATAATATTGACCTTAAAAATTATTGTAAAAAAACTGCTTTGATTCCAGTTAAACTTAAATAAATAAATAATAATACATATTCACTTTCTTAAGAAGAAAAAATATATAAGGAAATACTGTGAAAATGCTTTGTAAAACATCTCTTTGGAAATATTTGAAATTGAAATTTCAGATGACTTCAACTGATACGCACGTGTGTGTGTGTGTGTTTGTGTGTACAATACAATTAAACACGTTTTGTAAAAAAGCTTATTTGTGAAATTTAAAGATTTCAAAACATACTCATTGGCTTCATCCACAGACAATATGCACGTGTCTCTGCCGTGTACAATCAGTTCTACAGGTAAAACATACAGGACATTACATTGGCTTCAGTGTTACAACAATATGTTGAATCAATGAAGCATATGAGCTTCACTTGTCTGCTTCTCCACAGGGCTGATATTGGCCTCGTGCTTATGAGTTACTACAGATTGAGCTGTTACAGGTCACTCTCTATCAAATTAAAATCAGACAGCAGGAGCACATCTGGCACGTGAGTTTAATTTAGCCGTCAACGACCGCGATCAGCAGCACAGGTGCATGGAGAACAGGTGTGTGGGGTTGTTGAGAAGCAGCTCTGTGCAGCATTTGGGCTAAAATGAAGGGAATTCTGGAACAGAGGGCGATGAGGTGCACGTTGGAATGCCAGGAATGCCCATCTCAAATACCATCTCTGCACACACCTGCCTACAGCGCCTGTCGAGTCCGCAAACTTACTGTACTGTAGGCCTCGAGGGTGTTTTTATCAGCAATGGAATTAGATCTCAATTTCAGCAGATACTGTGGAGGTCATAGAGGAGAATGGGATTGCTTTTTCATAGCTCAGGAGACATATTGGATTCATTCTCACAGCTAATTAAGTCTATTTTTCTGGAAATTTTTATATGACCCAGCATTATCTGTAGGCTGAACAAAACAGGAGGGTTAGGTAGAATATTTAGTCTTTGAGAAACAATTGAGATAATGAGATTTATATAATTTAAATAATTTGTGATTTTTGTATCTTATAATAGCACTTCTAAAAAAAGTGATGGATATACCAAACTGACTAAAATGTCGAAGTTTAACTGCATATTAATTTAAATATTAAAAAAAATGTTTATACTTTAAAATTGTATTCATTGTAATTGTATTAATTCCAGAGTGTTTTTTACTCACTTATTAAAGACTTAAAGGGTTCATGATCTACCTCTGTTATTTTTATACAATCTACCTCAGGTTGTTTATATGTGCTGTGAGGAATGTGGATTACTGCACATGTCATGGATAGATGACGTCCAACTCTGGATAAATTTTCTTGTGTGCAACTGTGTTTGGCACGTCTTGATTGGAGATCAGTGTGACATTATGACAAATGGAATCTTAGAGTGTGACATGGTGAACATGTTTGTAGAGTCTGACAAGCTACAATCATGAAGAATTATTCAACAGTGTGATTCTAGACTTAAGACATATGCATATTATCACTAAAATTACAGATTCATGTACTTTGATAGGTAGAGCATTGCGTTATAGCACAACAATCATGTGTTTGATGCCAGGAAACACAAGCACTGGTAAAGTGTGAACCTTGAATAGAAATAGTTTTCCAAAGCCTCTGCCAAATTATTAAACATAAATAAAACCCTAACCTTTATTCAGTATTTTGTTTTAGCTTGAACTATGTCACAATATTGAAGTAAAGTTGACTGGAACTTTCGATTCACTTTAACATCCATTCAGTTCACAACATAATTCATCATGCTAACAACATGGTAAAACAAGCAGTATGCTACTGCTGTGCTAAAGTATATTGGAAACATGCTAAAACATGGTAGTAATATGCTACTTCATGGAACATGCTTGTTAGTGCAAACAATGCTCAAATTAATTTCCACCCCAAATTAAGCTCTAACCCCTCGCATTATATTTATATATATTCATATCATCAGAGTTGTTGCTTATGTTGAGCTGTCCAAATTAATGCAGTAATGCACATGTATTTGTGCTAAAGATGTGTGCAATCTGAATGATGTCAGCATCTGGCCAGATGTACTTTCACATGTGTTTCCAGCTGAACCACAGAGATGGCAGAATTGATCAAATCAGTGGCAGGCAGATTTAATATAGCCTTCTTTCTTCCAGTGATTTGCACCATTGGTTTTCTCAGCATGTCATACACGTGCACATTGGTCCATGCCAGGCAACATCACAGCGTTGTCCTCAGTCTGAAAAGCATATCAATTTGACTCCTGCTGGTCTAGAAAGAGAAATGTTGTCTACTACATGTGCTTGTTTTGCTCACCTATAAAAGTTTTGTTTCTGAAAAACTCTGAAACATTATTTGTTTCTTGAGAAACCACAGGTGTATTCTCCAGCGACCTTATTTCCTTATCTGTCTGAAATTATGTAATGAATTGTTGTCTGTGACCATTTTTTTTGCCTATTTCTTATGAAAAAATCAGAATGAGAACAAAGAAAAAAAATGTGCAGGCATGATATTAGAAAAAAAAATAAAAATCATGATGTACTTATATACTAATATACAATGTACTTTAAATCTTTTATTAATGTTATATCTGTGAACACTTTATTTGAAAGATTTGAAGCACACTTAAGTGTATATTCAGTATAGTTAGGCACTTTTTTTTTATGGCTCAAGGTTAAGGCACCTAATGTTTGTCATTTTCTCTTGATTTTAGAGTTTTTCAGCAGGGAGTGTAGGTGAAGTTGGGGTTTGGTGTGGACTTTGGTTTCATTGTGCAGCCATGAGTTAATAATGTGAAAGGAACTGTCATTTTGAATGTTAAGATTGTCGTTCCTTGTTAGAGAGCTGCTGAGTTAAACCTTAATCTCAGAGTCTGTTTATTGGTTGGTTATTAATTTCTCGTAAAACGTTTAGATCCCCTGCGTAGTTTGATGGGGGGCAAAGTACAACCATTCCTGTCTAGTATGAGACTGCTTTAAAGGGAAGATGAAGGCTCTGGAATTTTGTCAGAATTGCAGCAGGGAATGGAATGCATGGAATTTATTCTATTTTAAGTCAAATCATTATGACCTCATTGACGCTGAAAAAGCCACTCCTTTACAAGACACTTAAACACTTAAGCAGTCAGCTGGAGCTTATCTACAACATAGACAATACATCCCATATTTAGGTGTTACAGGGAAGAAAATAGCACTATTTGGTTTTACTTATAAGGGGAAACCCATGAATAAGCTGAAATATGACAAACATAGACATGAAAATACACAAATAGGTTCAACTCAAGTTCATGAGTTTCATATGGTGAGATTTCACCACAACCATCTTTAGAGTTTACAGGAAATGGTCAAAAAAGAAAGAGAAAAAAAAATGTCCCTATGCCATAAAGATGACAATATCAGTACAATGACAATATCTGAAATGATATCTAAAGCCCACACGGAAAACTGAAAATGGTATGAAAGAGGCAGACAGAGCTGACAGCTACTCGGCATGATGATTCTGATGGCTAGATATAACATGAGAGAATATTTAGTATTAAGAGATAAAGAAACCAAATCCCTCTTTTCAGTGGAGTCCTGAAGTAAGGACACTCCATTGATAGAGAAGATGGGGAAAATAGAAACCTTGAGGCTTAAGAGGACACCTTATATCCTGTGTAACCCCGTAACAAGGCCACTGTGGCTTAGAAATGTTGTATCTTCCATATCAGATTTGTCCAGTTATAAATCTGAAATATGCAAATAAATTTGAATGTCAAGGTTTGATTGCCTTTCCTCTTTTACAATGCTGAGTTAAGACCTTAAAAGAATGTTCCAGCTTCAAAACATGTTAAGCTCTGTCAATCACGTTACTGCAAAAACTATTTGCTTCATTTTATAAATGAAATGATGAGCCAAAATACTATTAGGTGCCCTTGACTTGCATTTGTGAATCACCAAAGATATTTGAATAAATATTTATATTTATAATGCGTGTTATAAGCTACTTGTATGCACCATGAACTGCCCCATGGGAACAAATAACGTGTTTTGAATTTAATTGAATTTACAGTTCTCCTAATGAAAAAAAGGTAAATTAACAGCATTTTGTGGGTGAAATATCTCTTTAATGTAAATGTTCACTCACAAACTACAACTGACTTGTTCTTGTTGTTGTGCTGTATTTGTCATTGACTGTTACATTCTTAAGGATTTAGCATGAAGTTTAATCATTAGCTCACGCTGCTTGAGGTCCATTACACTCTTGGGAGGCCACGATTTATAGCTAAATCAACTACAGTGATTTACCATGGCTTTGAGAAATAGGCTTCCTGCATTAAGAAGATTTATAATATATTATGAGTTCCTGATCACTTTAGTCCTATATACAGTTTTTATGATTTAAATAGACTTATGTTCTGCACAACAAACTTAATCAGAGAAATTTGATCAGCTGCTAATATCAATGTGCACCGCCAGTCATATCATTGTGTTAAAGAATCAATAATAATGAACTAACATTTAGCTTATAAACTAAAATCATTTTCTTAGCCTTAAAGCTGTTTTAAAAGCTTGCAAACCGATACCAGTCCACTGCACACTCCCCTGTTGGACGTTAATGAGTTATGCACAAGTTTTGAGTAATTTTCCACTACAAAGTGAAAACCAAGGCCCAACTGCATCCTGCTAATGGCCCTCCAATGATGTGACTCACAACAGGAACAGCCTTTGGTTTGGTCTGCCTGTGTCAAAATTCCTCTCACATTCCTGTGAGTCAATGTATGTAGGCGATAGGTTGACCATCAGGCTGAGGTGAAAAGGTTTACATGTATATGCCTCCCACTTGGGGTCAAAGGTCAGGGCTAAATTTTCATAGCATCTTAGAGGAATCGGATCAGGTTTTAAACTCATTGGATTTTATTTTGAATTTGATTAAAAAAAAAAAATCCTATAAGAATTTAAAAGATTGCTTATTTGGTAAGTGCATACATATTAAATGTGGTCTTCAGTTGATATTTTTTGAAGCTAACACACAAACAAAACTATATGATGTTGCACAGTTATATTTTTTGTCAATAGTCAAAATTATTGATTTTTCCTTTATGCCAAACATTATTATAATATTAAGTAAAAATCATGTTCCATGAAGATATATATAGTCAATTTCCAACCGTAAATATATAATATATATAGAATTTATGATTAGAAATGAGCTTACACTGTAAAAAATGCTGGGCTCCACACAATTCCTTCATGTTGTCCTAACACAAATTGATTAAGTTAACTTAATCATTTTTACATATTTAAGTAGATTGAACATAAAACAATTAAGTTATCCCACAGAAAACCTTAAGAATTGTGTTGTTTCAACTTATTTTAAATAAGTAGTTTAAACAAGCAGCAAAAGTAATTTTTTGAGTATATTTTGGACAATTTTAAGCATGTTTTCTCAATATATATATTTTTTAACTCTCACATTGCAGATTTCCAGTTGTATTTCAACCAAATATTGTCATATCCCAACAAACCAAACATCAGTTTATTCAGCTTTCAGATAATGTATAAATATCAATTTCCAACTGTGACTGGTTTTGTGGTCCAGGGTCACGTATTGTTGGCTTAGCTTTTTGAAGCATAAGGTTAAACGTGTTATAAAGTGATCTGTCAAAGGTCATGGGTCGATCTGCAGGGCAGTGACCCTAAACACTTCAAAAACACTCAGGAATGGTAGAAAACAAACACTCGACTGTGGCCAGCAATTAACACTAGTCTAATTCACATTGAATACAAAGGGCATTGAGTTATTGAGTTTATAGATATGTATGCAAAAATGCAACAATTTACTGTTCTAGATACTGTACATCTGCCATCTTGTAAATGGTCATTGTTTTGTCACTTACATTGAAAATTGCTGAGTTTTCAAAAACGCATTTCAGTTTCTGGTTCTAAAAAAATGATTTAAATTCCGGAAGAAATGGGATGATCTTTCAGAGATGAAAATGTGTTTGTTTGGGGTTTTATATCTATTCACTCAATATGCAGCTATAGAAAAAATTAAAAGATATTGAAATTATATCAGTTTCACTTGGTGTAGGTTTGTATTTGAGTAAAATGTCAATTCTATTTCATTAACCTTTTTTCCCAAATTGTAAATATTTTTTTGTAATAATATTTATCATCTTGAAAATGGTAATTTTCATTTTTATGATTGAACTTCTAGCAAATATTGTTTTTCTAACCCTTCTGAAGTTAAATATAAAATATATTAAAATATAATGTCAAAATATATATCTAACAATGATTATCAGTGTTATCTAATATTGTTATTATTTTATCTTAACTAAATGTCATTTTATGCTCTAAATGCAACGTTTTTATTCTTAATTAAAAAGAAACTTCATCAGTATTTTTCATGTTTAACTCAAGCTCTTGAAACTTTGAATTTTCATGCAAAGAATCCAGATGGTCTATTAATTTCCAAATAGCCATAGCTGGTTATGTTATCTAATGCTCTCATCTTTCATTGTGTAAGTTTAATAAAATCATCTCAATATAATATTGAACCGTTCGATATGACCTCCATGGTTCAGTAAGCATTGCATTTTTATTCAGTTTATGTAACTGTTAGATACCTGAAAAGCACTGTTTATTTTAGTAGTATATTTGCTATATTGTATTCATCTACAAGCGTCTTTTGCTTGTAGAGTTTTCCTTTATTTTTATTGGACTGTGTCTTGTTTTTTTACTGAACATCTCATATACCGAACCATACCGAAACTGTGACCTTAAAACAGAAAACAGAACCATACTGTGGGAAGTCTGTATTGTTGCACCCCTAATACAAATGCATGATTTTTGAGAGAGAAAATCTGTAATTGTTTTTTCTTTGGTACACCACCCCCTCATCCTTCCTGCAGGCATGCTGACATTTAAACCGCATCATAATTCGCTTATTTATTAGCCTATAAAATAAATTATGCACAGATTATTACTAGACCTAGACTAGACTAGGTTTTTCTCTCTTCATCGTTAGGTACGACATTTTAACGTGCAGCGCAATATCCGGTAATCAGGCGTCATTGTAATGCAGTGGCTGGTCAAGAGCCATCACCCAAATTACTCTCCATCCCTCTTATTAAGTCAAAGTGGTCAATCAAATATCTACTCCGCACACATCTTTTCTGCTTCCTGTTGTTCCCTGTTATAGTTACATGACCATGACCTTGTTTCTTAAACCCATCTTCCCCAAAGTCTGAGTTACGATCTGGAAAATAGTTGACATTTTAACAGCAAAAGACTGTTGCAAATGCAGCATTCCCATGGATAGATTTTCAACTCATTTTAAGCACTACTGACAATATGTTAGCATGTTTTTTTTAACATTTTATAAACTCATATCTAGCATGTTTTATCGAGTTACCTTTTTTAATCAGTTGTTAGCAGGTCTTAGTAATATGCAACAAAAACCCCTAAAAGGATAGATTTACCTTTAAGAAAAGCAAACATGGTTTTGTTATTTTAACCATAGTTTATCCATGCTATTATAGTAAAACTGTGGTTATACAAATGCTAATCAATAAGCTAAAAAATGGTTACATTTTACTATAATAAAATCATGGTTAATTTTCGTAAGGGCTATAGAGTTGCTAGCTATATAAGCAATGTTTTTAGTATATTAAATTGTGACATTGTTAGCATGCTTTAGCAAATTGCTAGCATAATTTTTGCATTTTTATGCATGTTACAAGCATATTTAAGCATGTTTTGCCTTCTGGCATATTTATTTTTTCATGTTTCACTTATAGCATATTTGTTATTAGTTAATTAGTTTCTGCAAACTGCTAACTTGTTTTAGCGTCAGCATGTTTTAGCACATTGGAAGTATGTCATTGTAAGTTTCTAGCATGTTAGCACACTGCTAGCATGTTTTAGATTATTTTACATAAAATCACACAATCGTGTTCATTCAGATAGCATCTAAGAAGACGATCAGAATGGATTGTTCTCAGATAAATCTCTGCATACACAGTAGTTGCTGATTTCAAGTGCTCTTTCTTCCTGAAGAGCCCTTGACATGTAGCGACTCTGTGTTCCTCATCTGTACGTGCCCTCATGAACGCTGCGTTCAGATCCTGTCTGTTCCCACAATCCCTGCTGTCCCTCACTCTCCTCACACACCGTACACTGAAGTACCAGACCTCCACAGACCTCTTTATCTCTTCCAATGAAATTAGGAAGAGCAGCGAAAGGACAAAGAGAGACGGAGAGAGACAAACTGATATGGCTGGAGAGACATCTTCATTGTTCTCCTGCCTCCATGGCTGAAGACCTTGAGATGTTGTTATCTCACATAAGGGCAAATAAGGATGCAGACATGGCCTTAAAATAATTGAGGCTTTTCTTTGCGAGGGAGAGATTTCTTTTTTATCAGCTAAATGGCAAAAGCTAACACAGGGTATGAAAGTGCACAGACATATGCACAAAGGATACAAGAAATCGGTAGTAAAATAATTAGAATATTATTAGATCCAAAGAGCAGTTCCATTATATATGCTGGTTCATACTCAGGAAACTGCATGCACCATAGTATGTTACTGTAATATTTATTATTATTATTATTATCATTTTAATATATATTTCCATGGTATGTAGAAATTCTCGATTCTGATAAATAGTTTAATCCACTGGTTGTTTCAGTCGGTTTAGATCATAGTTCGAAATAAATGTGCAAAGACTAGTAGTAACCATAGCAACTTAGTGACAGTTGCTGGAGTCTTTATTCATCGGTGTAATCTCAAGGGCAAAGACGTTTGCTTCAAAAATGATTGTGAAGAGGTAGCTAACACATGTTACTATGAGCTAACTATGTCATAACTGATAAGAATTTGCTCGAATATTGCGCTGCAAAAAGCAAAACTAGTTTTAACTCAAGTCTATAACTTGTTATAATCAAGGCTTGATGGACGTTAAAGGATTTTAAATGCATTTTTTGGAGACTTGATGCAAAATCCTTTAATGCTGGGCAAGTCTTTGATTATCCCTTACAAAATGAATGCAGTAGTTACTAATATTAATTAAATTGTATTAATTATTCATTAATTCACTCACTTTCCTTCAGCTTATTTCCTGCTTAATTAAGCGTCGCCACAGCGGAATGAACTTCCAATTATTCTGGCATATGGTTTACACAGCGAATGCCCTTCCAGCTGCAATCCAGCACTGAGAGTACAACACTCTTATGTCATGGCGAGTTGCGATCGGCCATGTTTGTGGACAAATGCAGGAGCACACAATGCAAAACAATGGAAATCACAACAGAAAAAACTGACTGTTATATAGTAATTGCTTTTGAAAAACATCACAGAAACACTCAGAATAAAATGGACTAGCGTTGTGTTTATACCTTTATTTATAAATGGCCTTTGTGTGTCCGAGAATCTGAAAATAGCGGTCTCCAGCAGTAAAGTGTAACTGGAGAAGCTGAGCACAAATGCAGAGGGGGCGGATCTAAACGGATAAAATAAGTTAACGAATTTATCTGTAACTGGCCAGGAATCAATGAGCTGCTGCAAGAAAACATTTCCACATATGATTTTCTTCTTTATTTGTAGTGCAAGCGCTTACAGTTTATTGATGGGGAGTGTATATATGATACAATAAATCAATAGAGATCAATGGGAGTCAGGCTCCCTTGTCCTAAATACCCAGAATGTTTTGCATTGTAATGACAGATTCCCATTCTCTATATCGCATGTCTTTGGACTGTGGGTGAAACCGGAGGATACCCACGCAGACACGGGGTGAACATGCAAACTCCACACAGAAAAGCCTCCTGGTCCAGCGACCTTCTTTATTCATTAATGAAATAAAAATAATTCATAAAAATATTGTTTAGATTCAAATAAATAATCCAGAATTATCCATTCATTCATTTTCCTTTGGCTTAGTCCCTGGTTTTTCAGGGGTCACCACAGCGTTTTTTAATATTACATTTTAAATTCTAAATCAAATGTATGTAAATGTAATTATTCATTTGTTAAAATAATAAAGAAAATACTCGAATCCGAATATTAATATTAAATAATGTCCAAAAAATTTACAAATATATTTTTTTATTTATTCATAACAGTATTTAAAAACATAAGTTTAATTCATTCATTAATTTTCTTTTCGGCTTAGTCCCTTTATTAATCAGGGGTCACCACAGCGGAATGAACCGCCAACTTATCCAGCATATGTGTTAAGCAGCGGATGCCCTTCTAGCTGCAACCCAACACTGGGAAACACCTATACACTCCCATTCACACACATACACTACAGCCAATTTAGCTTATTCAATTCACCTATAGTGCATGTCTTTGGACTGTGGGGGAAACCGAGCACCTGGAGGAAACCCACGCGAACACTGGGAGAACATGCAAACTCCACACAGAAATGCCAACTGACCCCGCCGGGGCTCGAACCAGCGACCTTCTTGCTGTGAGGCGATCGTGCTATCCACTGACGCCCAGTTTAATTACAATATAAATTAATTTATCATATTAATTCATTTATAAATTTGGCCTTTATAAAAGAAAGTATGAAGATACATTTTAGATTTTAAGATGGGGTCCATATTTAGAACATATTTGGGCTCTATGGCATTTAAAAGATTTTTATATTATATTTTACCGGCTGGGTCAGTTGGCATTACTGTGTGGAGTTTGCATGTTCTCCCCGTGTTCGCGTGGGTTTCCTCCGGGTGTTC
The DNA here is from genome assembly GCA_903798115.1 of Danio jaintianensis. Classification (NCBI taxonomy): domain Eukaryota; kingdom Metazoa; phylum Chordata; class Actinopteri; order Cypriniformes; family Danionidae; genus Danio; species Danio jaintianensis. The sequence continues at coordinate 2,438,034 of CAIGQV010016734.1, forward strand.
TGGTTTCCAAAGACATGCGCTATAGGTGAATTGGGTAAGCTAAATTGTCTGTAGTGTATGTGTGTGAATGAGAGTGTGTGTGTGTTTCCCAGTGATGGGTTGCAACTGGAAGGGCATCCGCTGCGTAGATTTCAAACATCTTTCACATTGTCATTATTAGGTATTGTTTATAGAATTTCAAAGAAAATAATGAATTTAATCCATTTTGGAGTAAGACTGAAAAATAACAAAATGTGGAAAAAGTGAAGAGCTCTGAATACTTTGCAAATCCACTGTATATGAAGAAAAAAAACTCCATGTTGACCATTTTCCTTTCTTTCTTTCTTTCTTTCTTTCTTTCTTTCTTTCTTTCTTTCTTTCTTTCTTTCTTTCTTTCTTTCTTTCTTTCTTTCTTTCTTT
>CAIGQV010016734.1:2443868-2454237 GCA_903798115.1 Danio jaintianensis
ACACACACACACACACACACACACACACACACACACACACACACACAGTCTTAAATAAAAATATTTATTTATTGAACTGTTTAAAAATGTTTCCTAAAGTAAAAATATTGGTATTGTGTTGTCTAATATGAATATAAACATGTCTGAAAACATGGGAGATTTTTTCTTATTTTATGCAACAACAACATCAAAAGCAACAAAAAAAAAATTCTCTAAATGACAAGATAGTTATGCGTTTACGTAATATTTGTTTTGTTCTGACCTATTATTTTCCAAATGTAAAATAAAAATGTTATTCGCAGCAGTTTTTATTGCAAAAGTAAAAGGTGGCATATTTTTAGCCGTTTATATATGGCTGCTATTCAAGTTTTTGGGTTTAAGCATACTTTTACCTAATATTGTATTATACAATAATTACATAATTGTCATAACATTATTATTACTAATCTCAAAGTGTATCACATCTCAGTAAAGTACGTTGTACAGTAAGCAGCTGGCTCATGTCAAGACATGACACAAATTCACCGAAGGGCTATGAATTGCAAATGCTTGTGTTTAGCAACTAATCGCCGCTTCATTACATTAGCACTACAACACTTGATCTGCCATGGCAAATGCATGACAATTGGACGTAATTCCCCGGCTTACCTTATACCGTTAGGAGCAAAAGGCCCTTGCATTTTTGCATAAAAGGACAAATCTCTTTGCATGAAATTATCATAGCATAATACGAATGCTGCCATTTTTCATCTGCAAAAACTCTTCATCTTCATATTCTGCTATTAGAGCGACGCCACGCGGCCACAATCGACTACTGCTAAGAAATTAAAATAGTCAAAAAGTACGTATATTAATTACATAAATTATATGTATGTTCAGACACATTTGAAGTGGTCACAGACACACACACAATCTATGATCTTGATATTAGTCTATAATATTGATAGATACTCAATATTGAAATCTCTTTTTCAACACTGTTACGCTGCTCCCCCTGGTGGCTACAATATCACATGACGGGGACTTGAGTACAAATTGATTCTTTAAAAGGCAAACTAAATCCAAATAGACAAATAAATTAAAGGGCGTTTTTGAGATTGAATTAGGGGAAATTGAAAATGTCTTTCTCAATTTTAACATAACATAGCACTTTAATAGTAATATAATACAAATATTAGACAATTATTTTAATTAATGAACCATATTATAGCACAAATTACTAAAATGATAACTAATATATTACCAAACTAAAATCTAGAAAAAATATTTAGCAAGTACTTACTACCTATTTAACTGAAAATAGTTAAGCTGCATGGTCATATTATATGCAAGCAATGACTAAGGGTTTAATATAAGAAAACCACATTAATATATTAATAAAATGATATAGCTGCTTGCATCTCACCAATGTAAGGGACCCCTCTTGAAACTGAATGTTTTTCTTATATTATATTGGCTGAGTTCAATAAAATCAACAAATATACTCTTTTACCGGGTCTTTTAAGCACTCTGCTATAAATGTAGTTGATTCTGTATTCACTATACATATATTTCCAGAAAATAATGCTTTAGGGTATAGGTGTCAAACTGTTTACACTGTTCAAGTTTGGAGTCAGTAAGATTAATGCTTACCAAAGGCTGCATTTATTTGATTAAGCCCAGTGAAACATTAATACTGCAAATTAAGTATAAATGTATGTTTTATATTTGAATATTTGCTATAATTTGTTCCTGTGAAGGCAAAGCTGAATTTTCAGCATAATTACTCCAGTAAGAAATCTGTCCAATTTGATGATTTGGCACTTCCCAAATCATTTCTTTTTATTATTAATAGATTATTATTTTTATTTAATATAGTAATCTTTTGTAACAGTACTGTCACTTTTAATCAATTCATCCCTGCATCCTTGCTGAATAAAATATTTAAACCAATGTCTGTTTTTAGTTATTATACAAGTTATTATAAAATGTAAATGTTATTGTTATTCTTCTAATATGTATATGATTAAAATGTAATGGCAAAAATATTTGGAAGTCATCCTAAAACAACATAAGGGATGTAGTCAGTTAACCCTTGCCTGTCCTTAATGAAAAAAAAAACTTGGTCATAGTTGAGAGAGCTAAAGCTCAATGTGTGTTAATGGGTACAAAGCATAGGCCTTTTAAAAACAAATGTCTCCACATTGTTCCACAGTACAAATTGAAGCCAAAATGTCTCAAGCTGCCATCATCTAACACCAGTGATGTCATTTGGAGCCAGACTAGTGCACACTAGTGATCATGAGCTACAATATCAAGGTTCAGCTTAAACTCCAGAATTTATCTAAAATGCATTTTTTCCCCATTAGAAGTAGTATTATCATTTTTGGCACATGTACAACTTGTTTATGACCTATACCTCATGCAGGCACTAGGGGGTGAAATGTTTTGGATTCACACAGAGAAATACTGTATTAAGTAACAGGGTTTAAATTATTTTAAAGTGGTTCCCAAATTCAATTCAGTTATTTTAGGTCTTAACCGAGTAATCTTGGCATTTCCTTCAATAACCACAACTGAAGTACTGTGTAGACATGTTTATACAACAAAAAAGAAGATACATCATATCCTGTTTTTGCTTATTGGCATGTGGCCGTTTGTCCAAAAAGATAAACTTTGTTTGAGCTCAAGTCAACCATGGTTCACTGCTATGCGTCGTCATAGTATTATTATGCAGTGCATTTAAAAGTGAAACTTCCTGTGTTGTAGTTCCCTTATCTTGTTGCACAAGCAAGTGATGATTCTCTGTAAACCAATAAGCATTCGGCACAGATTCTAGCTCCACCCTCTTAGTACCACATTGTTGTGCTAAGTACCCTTACAAAAATTATTGTTATTTTGGTACTTCAGACAGTGGAAACAAATATAAATGCATACCATACTGTACCACTTAGTGGAAATGAGACATTTGTGTATTCATTGCTCCTAATGCAGCGTTTCTCAATCGCAGACCTCATGCCCCACCGATCTGCGTATTTTGCATGACTCTATTATTTAACCCAGCTGATTTAGATAACCAGCTCATTAGACATATAACACAATAAAATGAATCATATAAGCTCCCTTCAAACTAAACTCATGGTGAAATATCCTGTGGAGTCAATTAGGGGACTTGTTGAATTTGAACAAACGTCTTACGTGAAAAGAGAAACACACAATAAACAGCGCGGTGGGGTGCGAAGGTCAGGATTGAGAAACACCATCCTAATGTGTGCAAATGTACCCCAGTGACTTAAACGCAGAGGACAAATTCCAAGTATGGGTTACCAAACGTGGATTTCACATCACTTTTCACTCTCCTTCTTCATTGCATACCAAACATGCATATTTTAGTAACGGAAGAGTTTTATTGAATTATGACCAATTAAAATGACTAGTAAATGATATCCTCATGCCTGCATATGAATATGATGCTGATCATATCTTTCAAACATTTCAACTGAAGATCCTGTAAATGTTCTTTGAGTGGAGAATGAAAAACACATTTGATTGTAATACAACAGCAGAAACGTGTCCTGTCGAGTCATTCAATCTATAAATTCACTGCTAAGCTGAAGCTGAAACCCTTCTAAATGTTCCTTCAGTCTTTCTCTGACATCGACCCCCACTGCTATGGCCCTCAGGTCTGACTGATGTGAGAGATGACCATTTTCCCACCCCGCAGCTGTCAATGCAGTGGAATCACACTTGACGGTCAGTACATCCCTTTCTTCAGCGCTCTTTGACTGAAATCTCTCTAAAATTGCCTGAGGCTGCAAAGTCTCAATCACAGTCTCAACATCTACTTGGTTCCTTTCCATCCTTTCGGGAACCTGCATCAGTAGGACATGATCATCACTCCTGTCCTGCACCCAGTATAAATGCTGCTGCTCGATTTCTGTTTCGTTCTTTTCCTTTGCGGAGAGGTCAGGGAGAAAAAGCCCTTGATGTGGCTGAAGCAGTTGGATTTGCTGGAGCTGGAAGGGTGCTGAAGTGTCCTGTAGTGTTGCTGAGTACTGAACAGGTCCAGGAGCAGTGTGCAGGTCAGTGTGTGGAGGCAGTAGAGCGACTTGCTGGATTGCTTCTGCACTGCCGTGGAGCTCGAGAGATCCTTCGTCTTCGGTGTTCAGTTGATGCGATTGTAATTCCATCGTGACCACCTGCATCGCGTCCTCGTTCTCTGCATTTTCACAGTAATACAAGTAGTAGCTTTGTTGCTCCACAGGTGAAACATCCGTCCTGGAGATCTCTGGCTTTTGCTCTTTGATCACTTTGGCTTTCCTTTTGACTTCCTGGATTCTCTTAGGTTTCTGTTTCGCCTGGGATCCTTGAACTTCATCAGGTCCTGCAGGTGCCTCCTTGTACCCACATACTTTGTTTCCTTCATTGTCTCGTCCGCAATAAAAGCAGCAGCCTTCTTCTTCTTCTGCTGTGACTTTTCCTTTTGTCTGTGCCTGTCCGTTCCATCCCTCAGTCAGAAGATCGATTTCATCGGTTGTGCCTTCATTTGCGCCTTCCTCCAATCCCTCAAGATTGCAACCTCTGTCCACCTTCACCCCCTGTCCCTTTTGAGAAGCCCAGCTTGAAAACCTTCCTCCTTTGACCTCCTTCCCTTTCGCCCCATCTTGTGCGCGCAGTAGAGTGCTCTTTAGTCGGTTCTCTCTGAGGCGCAGCAGTGCATTACGCAGGCGGTTCTCCCTCCGTCGGGCTGCACTCAGAAGACGCAGTGCTTTTTCCAAGCTGTCAATGGCTTTGTCATAACGCTTGCGCCACACTAGAGGGCACAGCTGAGCGTAGCTGTGCTCTTTCGGCAAGTAAAAGCCAAGAGGTGGAGGGAGACGCTTCATGTAACAGGATGGAGAAGGTGGACGAGGAGAAGGTGGAGGAAAAGGGGGGTCAGGTGCTTGATCATCTAATGTCGTTTCTTCAGAGGTTTGAGGAGCGTTAGATGAAGGCTGGGGAGGAGGCTGACCTTGGTGGACCTCCCCTTCACCTTTTTCACACTCATTGTCTGCTACAGTCGCATTGTTGAAGATCTCCTGGCTTTCTGAAGCTTCATCTTTGGTGGAGTTCTTGATGCTGAAAAAAGTTTTAAAAATGCATTTTTGCAAATTGTTGAGGTGGAAATGTTGTGAAAAAGAAGTACATATTTTATCAATAGTATCTTGAAATAATACTTTAACAGCATTTAAATATGAACTGAATGTAATGTTTTTGTACAACACATTAAATGTACTTTAGATGTTAAGTTGTACTTAAAAGTAACATTTAATTTTACATTGCAAAGTATACTTAATCATCTAATTTACAATTTATATGTTTTTTTTAGGCATGCTGTTAAGAAATGAAATACAATAGTTGCGCATTCCATACAATTAACCACACTTTTGTTGTTGTGAGGGAAAGCTCACCAGAAAGATTTGTTGGTTTGTGTAGTTCTGGAACATACCTGGTACATTTGTCCACATTTTGAGGTCTGCCTCTTCGTTTTCCAGTAGTGCCTTTTTTGTAAGGCTCAATTTCAAACAAAGAGGGAATCGCATCATCCTTCAATCTGTGATAGCCACTAGAAAAATGAGGTATTGAAATTATTATACATTTATTCTTTCTATAATGTAATTTAACATCAGAATTACATTTTGCCCATTGCTTCTGTGACTCTAAGATGTTGCAGACCTGACTCCAGAGAGTTCAAAGCTATCAGGGGTGAAGTGTTTAGAGCAGAAATAGATGAATCCACTCTGGGGGTCCCACTGTCCTTTTCCCTCAGGCCCTTTGCGACGAGAGTTGATAATCCAGGTGGTGCGACGAGGGTTTCCCTTTTTTGGCAACCTCAAAGATTTAACATAATAAACAATATTAACAAAGATCATTTGATATACCACTGAGCTGAAACATATCTTTTACACTGCATTTCACACACAAAAACTAATAACTGCAATGTTTTTTTGAGACAAAACCAATACAAGTCATTGTAAATAATATCCAGTAATTCAGTGAATTGGTCACTAGAGGATAGATATTACTCATTCTACTTTGCATAGTGCTGACCCAAAACGTTGCATATCTCAACACTTTCCTTTGTGATTTTAAATCTGAAAATTGTGGTTCTTGATACTTAATCAAGTAAAACCTCATAAATTATATGTGAAAAAGCAGTTGTAGTCAACTGGAGGGTCATGGGTCTGTTTTAAAAGGGTCATGGTGAACAAATGAAATAACAACTTAATATAAATGATGAAATTTCAGCATTTGGAAACTTACCTGTGAAACGTGATTCCAGATTTTCGAACGTCTTTTGTGTCCCGTGACTTGCAACCTACAGCAGAGCAGTGTCTGGGCATCTAAGGGGGGAAATGTACATTTTTAATCAGATTTGTCAAAAATAATATATCTTACATTCAAACCTCCACACACACACACTTTTTATTCAAAATCACGTAGGCTACATTCATGACAACACTTGATTAAAATAAAACGAATTAAATGACATCAGATCCAACTTTTTATTATCACCTGTCAGTTAGATTAAGTTTAATTTAAATAGAAAAATACCATAAAAACTAAAATACATGTAATACAATTAACCTAAAAACAACAAAAATAATACATGATTAACAAGTACAATAATATAAAAAAAAAAAATTCGCAACTGTCATTTATCACATTAAAACGTTTTTCTCTTTTTAATCGATTGGCAGCCCCTTGCTAGCAGTTCATAAGGTGGTAAACGGCTTTATCGTAAAACTTTCTGTTTAAACTGTTTAAAATGCAGCCGACTAGTTTATCAGCGATCGCCTTATTGACATGACTTGATGTCAGCTCACGTTTGGGGCTGCAGTGTCGTCTTTAGGTAACAACTGCTAAAAAAGCCGATGCTGGAGATGGTAACAAACTTCTTGGTCATTTGAAAACAATATAAACCCATACTGTTAAATACAAATGCGGGTAACTTTTCTGACAAGAACATTCCTAGCGATTTATCCTTTAAACTCACCACAAAGGCCTGCGACCTCACGAAGATGGCCGTCTTGTTCTTCCTAGGCGCTGTAGATTAGACCCGCCTTTCTGCAGCAGCCAATTAGAGCCGTGTATTACTGTGACGTACACCAGGACGTGCAAGGGGCATGTATTGCTTAATGGCAGGTTAGTTTTATTTTATAAAAATATCACAGAAATAATAACTTTGGCAACGACCATATATAACAAACCACCCAAATAATTTTCAGTGGTACTTCTGTTGTAATTAGGAAGCAAAAGCCAATTGATTTTATATTTAAGATATATAATAATAATTTAAAAAGTATAGCTGTTCTCTCTGTCCACTTTAAACTATAGTGCTGACATATTGTTTTTACATTAAATATTTGTCTATAACAACAATAAAACCTTTTTTTTTTTTTTTTTTTAGATGTATAAGAAACCCTATATCTAGATCATGTTTGGTATACTTCCTGAGATTCTCTGAAGTGAAGTGAAGTGAAGTGAAGTGTAGTGTGGCCAAGTATGGTGTCCCATACTTGGAATTTGTGCTCTGCATTTAACCCATCCAAGTGCACACACACAGTTAGTGAACACACATACCGTGAACACACACCCGGAGCAGTGGGCAGCCATGCTGCGGCGCCCGGGGAGCAGTTGGGGGGAACGGTGCCTTGCTCAAGGGACTCACCTCAGTCGTGGTATTGAGGGTGGTGGAGAGTGCTGGTCATTCACTCCCCCCACCCCCAAATCCCGCTGGTACCGAGTATCGAACCAGCAACCTTCGGATCACGAGTCCAACACTCTAACCACCAGGCCACGACTGCCCCATTGATTGGTGGGGATTTCTGGACAGCATTTTGGGCAATGTAGTCCTGCACAAATTATGTTATTACACAGAATTTGTTAATATGAACACAAGAATATGATGAATATGAACTCATTCATTTTCTTTTCGGCTTAGTCCCTTTATTAATCTGGGGTCACCACAGCGGAATGAACCGCCAGGAGACGGTTGCAGTCAGAACCGCAGCATATGTTTTACACAGCGGATGCCCTTCCAGCTGCAACCCATCACTGGGAAACATCCATACACACTCATACACTATGGACAATTTAGCCTATATATATATATATATATATATATATATATGTGTATATATATATATATATATATATATATATATATTAGGCTGACCAGATATCCTCAGATATGGTTCTGGATTTTGCTGACTGCAACTGTCTCCTAAAATGATACATTTACACAAATAGACAGTGTCTGACATTGCAAGTCTGAGATATGCAGTCTCAAATCCAAGTCTGCATCCAGATACTATTGGAGGCCACAGGTTACTGAAGCAAAGCCACAAAGATTATTGTTTTTACCAACAGATGGTTCTGTTATGATAACTTGTGCACCAAGTGCCCCTATTATGCATTTTAAAAGGTCACAGTTGGGGTTTGAGGGTCCTCAACAAAAGGATTATATGCAAGGAAAAAAACCACTTTCATTGTTTTCCAAAATGCATTTATTTTTACCTAATTATCCAAACAGCTCCCATATAATTTGTTCTGTGATTCATTTTTCCAAACCCCTCCATTGCATGATGCTAATCTGCGGTTAACTCAGTTCAATAGTAATCACCAACATAAGAATAGTCACTTCCCTTAAATAGTTGTGTTGGCATTCACAGGAGAACATCCATGGATATAGGAGAGGAGAGAGGACAAGGAGATCCATGTGTCTATGATTCCAGCCGCTGAATGAGTGAGTGAGGTGAGTATATATAGTGTGTGGTGATTGCAGGTGCAGGTGATTAGTAATCAGGTGAGGGTTCACGGGTGTGGTGTGTGGTGAAAGGTGAGTGAGAGCGGTGATTGGGACTGGGGGAATGAGCAGCGGGTGTGACAATAACAAGGCCTGAAAAGCATACTGGATTTTTAGTGGATTTTTTTGCACGTTTTATCAAACAAGGAAACTCCCAAGCAGAAACTAAACAGAAAGGATGCAAAATCCTAACAGAAGCTTCTTTTTTCAGAAGGCACAACCTTGAACCATAAAAAAAAATCCATTCATTCATTCATTCATTCATTCATTCATTCATTCATTCATTCATTCATTCATTCATCTAAGGCATAATAATAAATAACTAGATGTTAAAGTTTGAGGACAAATTTTATGGTGGCTTGATAAAGCCTGTTGGAAGTAGTTTATTTAGTTTGAAAAAGTATCAAGTTAGCTAAAAGAATGTTTAAGATCCCTGCAGTCAACAATGTAACCACTTAAAAGGCTGAAACAAGCCAGTAAAAAGCTTTAAAGTTGATAAAGTGTCTGTGGTTGGTAATAGCATGATACTAGCATGAATTAACATGATTCTATCAAGAATTAGCATGATTCTAAGAAATTAGCATGTTATTAGCATGTGCTAGCATGTCATTAGCATGTTGTTAGCATATTTCTAGCATAAATTAGCATGTTGCTAGCATGTTTCTAGCATGACTTAGCATGTTTCTAACACAAATTAGCATGTTGTTAGCATGATTCTAGTATGAATTAGCATGTTGTTAGCATGATTCCAACATGAATTAGCATGTTTCTAGCATGAATTAGCATGTTGTTAGCATGATTCTAACATGAATTAGCATGTTGTTAACATGATTCTAGCATAAATTAGCATGATTCTAGCATGAATTAACATGTTGTTAGCATGTTTCTAGCATGAATTAGCATGTTGTTAGCATGATTCCAGCATAAATTAGTATGTTGTTTGCATGATTCTAGCATAAATTAGCATGTTGTTAGCATGTTTCTAGCATGAATTAGCATGTTATTAACATGATTATAGTACAAATTAGCATGTTGTTAGCATGATTCCAGCATAAATTAGCATGTTGTTAGCATGATTCTAGCATGAATAAGCATGTTGTTAGCATGATTCCAACATGAATTAACATGTTGTTAGCATGTTTCTAGCATAAATTAGCATGATTCTAGCATGAATTAGCATGTTGTTAGCATGTTTCTAGCATAAATTAGCATGTTGTTAGCATGTTTCTAGCATAAATTAGCATGTTATTAACATGATTATAGTACAAATTAGCATGTTATTAATATGATTCTAGTACAAATTAGCATGTTGTTAGCATGATTCCAGCATGAATTAGCATGTTGTAAGCATGATTCTAGCATAAATTAGCATGTTGTTAGCATGTTTCTAGCATAAATTAGCATGATTCTAGCATGAATTAGCATGTTTCTAGCATGAATTAGCATGTTATTAACATGATTCTAGTACAAATTAGCATGTTGTTAGCATGATTCCAGCATGAATTAGCATGTTGTTAGCATGATTCTAGCATGAATTAGCAT
>CAIGQV010016734.1:2454247-2482612 GCA_903798115.1 Danio jaintianensis
TCATTTTTTCTAGCATGAATTAGCATGTTGTTAGCATGATTCTAGCAGGATTTAGCATGTTTCTAGCATGAATTAGCATGTGCTAGCATGTCATTAGCATGTTGCTAGCATATTTCTAGCAAGACTAGCATGTCAGTAGTCGGATCAGTTGGAAAGATATAGCAACCCGAGTCAGACCAGTTTGGAGGTCTGGCAAAAGTTTGAAGGATATAGCTTGAAAGGCTTAGAAGGAGACTTCAGAAGTCTCAGAAGAAGAAGAAGAAGAAGTTGAAGTGAGATAACAGTATGTTGGCTTTCTCAAGCCACCATAATAATATGAATTTATTTTTGTATAGCACCTTTAAAGCTTAATTCTCAAATTAAGATGGAGGCATGATGGAGGGGCTCTAATGGAACAGGCAAACTAGCAGTTTGTTTCAAAATAAGATAAATCACTCTCAAAAGGGCACTTTGAAATGAAATAATCATGGCTGCCATATTGAAGGGATCTTTCCAAAGCAGGTAGAGCTCAAAACTGGCCTTTCATACAACTGATGGACACTTTGGGCCCTATGACCTTGGATGAGAAAGTTGTTTGGCATCACAGAATGGGATGCATTTTCACAGAGGTTTCAGAACATTGTAAGAAATAATGTCTGTTTCTCGTGCTTGTAAAGACTGGCCTTAGACAAACGAACCTGGAAGACCATGAAAACAAAGACCATGAAAAGTGAGATGCTGCCATCTTTCTGGTGGTCATATGACCTTCACACATTTTAATTTAAAAAAATATTTAAACATTACGTCATTCATACAATGATATATTGTTTTTTTTCATTTTCAATATATATATATATAACATATATAATAGCCTTACAAAAACACAGATTTTAATGAATTTAAGCAAATAAACCAACCCAGGCTCATTCTGAAAATGTACCTCTATATACATTTCTGAAGACCGTCAAATACGTCCTAGGAGGTACGTTTTTTTGCAGTTTTTGTTTTCGCGAATCCACGAGAGGCCGCTGTGTACGCTTTTTGAGATCTCAAATTTCTCTCACGAGTGCCATTCGCGCCTGCTCTTCTCTCGTAAATCCACCAGAGGCCGCTGTCGACTGACTGTTTGACTGACTGAATGACTGACTGACTGACCGATTGACTGACCCAACCTCCCCCTTTCCTAAACCCAACCAATAGTATTTTAAAAAGCACAGATTGACCCGCCCACCCACTTCCCTAAACCAAACGACAAATTTAAAAAGCTACGTTTTCAGAATGAGCCTATGTTGAAATAAACACCTTTCCATGAGTCTTGAAACTCCTTAGATAAACAAGTATCTCTGAACTGTAAATAAAAGTGAATGTTGAATTTCCCTCCTCCTTTATTTAGCCGCAATGACTTCTAATAATAATTCCTTACATGTATATAGCACTTTTCTGGACCCTCAAAGCGCTTTGCACATTTTTGGGGGGAATCTCCTCATCCACCACCAGTGTGCAACATCCACCTGGATGACATGATGGCAACCATATTGCGCCAGACCGCACACCAGCTGATTGGTGGAGAGGAGACCAATTATGATGGTTAGGAGGCCATGATGGACAGAGGCCAGTAGGCAAATTTGGTCAGGATCCCGGGGTTAAACCCTTATTCTTTTTCAAAGGGAAAAAGATTCCTGGGATTTTTAACGACCAGAGAGAGTCAGGACCTCGGTTTAACATCTCATCAGAAAAATGGCACTCACTGAGCAGTATAGAGTCCCTGCACAGACTGCAGGTTGAGTGCCCTTCTGGTCTCACTAACACCACTTCCGGCAGCAACCTAACTTTCCCATGTGGTCTTCCATCCAGATACTAGCCAGGTGCAGCCCTGCTTAGCTTTAGTGGGCAACCATGTGAGAGCTGCAGAGAGCTAGCTGCCAGCTTCTGGGATTTTCCAGTACTAGCTTGCAGGTGGAAGGGCATCCGCAGCATAAAACTTATGCCAGAGTAGTTGGCCGTTCATTCTGATGTGGCGATCCCTGATAAATCAGAGTCTTTAGTTGTAGGAAAATGAATGAATGGTATCTGGGACTACGAGGGAGTGCTGCACCAAAGTCTGCATGTGATTCATCCTTGGTTTCAAGAACACATCCAGGTTGCTTTTTGCTTCCTCTGTTCTTGCAGTCATGAATATTGGAATTGAACTCTGCCAGTTGATTATGACTTTACACGAGAACACAAAGACAAAACATCACTTAAGAACGCACACTCAGAAACAGCTAGCGTGTCATCAGGCAGGGGTGACCTATTTGAGAATTTGCATAAGTCAAGGATCATGCACAATTTGGGATGAGCAGCCACTGTTTCAGACACATGTCTGTGATCATATAGATACTACTGTGATAGCAAGAATTTCATGTTTGTGAGCAGAAAAAAAACAGGACATTTAATAATTTGTATATTTACCTGCAAGCACCTTACATTATGGTACATATTATGGTACAAAAAAATTTGAAACAGTACAAACTCATTTTTCATAATAATGTAATGTGTGACAGTGAATATGCCATGTCATGTAAACAATGCACATGCTAAAAAGCAGGTCTGTGCATGTTCTGTTAGCTCTCTTTTTTTTAGTCATATAGATATTTATTTTTAAAAAGAGGCCATTTTATGTTGCATTATGCAACCCCTGAAATTAAGTGCATGGCATCAGTGAATGGGTACAACAGGAGGCTCAGAGTTTGACTTCACCATAAAAACCATGCGCTATTTTAGCCTATGTCTCAAACTGATGTGTATGAAAGAAGTGTTGCTAAATATGCTAATTTGTAAAACGCAGAAGCATGCACAACATTCTGAAAAACCACAGACACTTAAATATATCACATTAACAGCCCTACTGAGAAATGCTCAGGAAATCCTGTTGTTTTAATACTTGGACAGAAAGAAAGAAAAATATTATTTACATAGTGCTTCAGTTTAAGCTAAATTATGTTTTAAAATCATGGAAAATAACATATGTTATACTTCTGTCTATTTAGTATTCCCACCACAGTGTTTGATTAGAAAACCTCACAAGGTAGCATATTTATTAAAAACTTATTTATTTGTTTCATAGGATGTGCATCCAGAGGAATATGTGCTTGAATGTAAAGCCATATAAAAACCCTGATAGCAAACCATGCTCATCCATTGAAAGCATAAACACTTCAAGAAACCTATCTGCAAATATCTACAAGTTGTTCAATAGCACAAAAACAATTTTCAGCACAAAGCATGGTTACACCAAATGTTGATTTAATATAGTTATTTGAAATCTACATTACCGGTCAAAGGTATGGAGTCAGTACGATTTTGTAAATGTTTTAAAATAAGCTTATCCTGCTCACCAAGGCTGCATTTATTTCATCAAAAATACAGTTCAAATTGTAAAATTGTGAAATGTTATTGTACTATAAAATAACTGTTCAAAAGTAGTTTATAATTTAATAATTTATTCCAGTGATTTTAAAGATGAATTTTCATTACTCCAGTCTTTGGAGTCAATCGAATCACTATAATATTAATTATTATTATTAATATTATTATTCATTCATTTTCCTTCGGCTTAGTCCCTTATTTATCAGGGGTTGCCACAGCGGAATGAATCGCCAAATTATCCAGCATATGTTTTACGCAGTGGCTGCCCTTCCAGTCACAACTCAGTACTGGGAAACACTCACACACTCACATTCACACACATACACTACGGTCAATTTAGCTTATTCAATTAAACCTATGTCTGTGGACTGTGGGGGAAACCGGAGCAAATCCAAGCGAACACGGGAAGAACATGCAAACTCCACACAGAAATGCCAACTCACCCAGCCGGGGCTCAAACCAGCGACTTTCTTGCTGTGAGGCGACTGTGCTAACCACTGAGCCACTGTGCCGCCCTAATATTATTATTATTAATGGTAATGCTGGTAATTATGACTGGAGTAATAATTTCATTTGAAGCTACATACAATAAGAAAGAAGTTATTTAAAATTTTAATAAATATTTCACTACAATTTCTTTTTTTTTTACATTAAATAAATGCCGCCTTGATGAACAGAATAATTTTCTTTAAAAAAAAGCATGAAAAAAAAAAACTGACCCCAAACTTTTGACCGGTAGTCCTCACATTACAGCATTTTTACACAACTGCCTAAAACTTTATACAGTACTGTAGCTTTACAGGTACTGTAGGTTTCTAGAAGCATCTTGGAGAATACCTTTACCCAGCACTGTATGCCGTATGTACACTATAGTGGTCACAATTATTAAATTCCTGACAGATCTAAGAATATTGACCTTTTTGCCTCCAAAGATTGATTTCATAATGTTTTCAAACTCATAATGAAGCATCCAGATGGTTGCATTGAGCACACCAACTATCACATTTTTGTTTTTGCATTGAGCACACCAACTATCACTTTTTTCTTCGTTTTATTTCTTCGTTTTAACATTAAAGTTGGAATGAAATCAAAATTTACTCTACTTATTTTTATATGTATATAGTATTGCTTTTATTAAACAATGTATATTGTTTTGTAAAAAAAATAGTTTGACCTCAGAATCTTTAATCACATATCATAACCCTCTCTCCCCCTCGAAATGACTTTTCTTCACTTCTGGTCACATGGAATGGCTTTCGGGAGGGCCTCTCATTTTTGCTTTGACTTCATCCATTAGTCAATCTTTTTTCATTTTGTTAGCAACAGTCATTTTGCAACAATCCAATCGGTCCCCAAAGGATGAAATGATGCTCTGCCCTACATTTTTTCTAATTTCAGGACTGTTTCAAGTGAATGTACATCATGATAGAGGAAAAAAAGTACAAAGAACCTCCATATTATAGGGACTTTAATATTGAATAATATATCCACCTTTCACAGCAATTACAGAAACATATCTCCCTGTCATAGTGCCAATATATTTCCTGAGAACTTTAACACATTTCCCCCCCATGCCTTTTGCGACTGAAAGAAAAGGAAAGGATTTCCTTTGACTTCTGTGAGGGAACATGATTGTGTGATATAGCGAAACATACTGTACCACTTTTTTGGGACCCTTTCGTAAGGGAACCTAGCACAACTGTACGGTACCAAAAGGGTGCAGCTAGACTTACTGAGAAGGCAGAATGGTTTACAAAGAATTATCACTGCAACAAGTCTGGGAAACAAAGTTTTTTTAATCCATTTTTAATACGCTTCTGGGACAACGACACGTTAATAATATTTGTGTGTGCTTGCTGCACATCTACATTTGTAATGCACAAAACTGTAATGCAAACATATATTTTCTATATATGCACCAAAAGATAGAAATACCTGCCTTAAAACTTAAATTTTTTTGGTTTTGGTGACATTACTATAGTGGCCTAAGATTTTTACACAGTACTATACACTCACCGGCCACTTTACCGGTACACCTTACTAGTACCGGGTTGGATCCCTTTTTGCCATCAGAACTGCCTTAATCCTTCGTGGCATAGATTCAACAAGGTACTGGAAATATTCCTCAGAGATTTTGGTCCATATTGACATGATAGCATCACGCCGTTGCTGCAGATTTGTCGGCTGCACATCCATGATGCGAATCTCCCGTTCCACCACATCCCAAAGGTGCTTTTTTGGATTGAGATCTGGTGACTGTGGAGGCCATTTGAGTACAGTGAACTCATTGTCATGTTCAAGAAACCTGTCTGAGATGATTTAAGCTTTATGACATGGTGCATTATCCTGCTGGAAGTAGCCATCAGAAGATCGGTACACTGTGGTCATAAAGGGATGGACATGGTCAGCAACAATACTCAGGTACACCTCTGGCATCAACAAGGCATTTGCACCCACAGAACTGCCGCTCACTGGATATTTTCTCTTTTTTGGACCATTCTCTGTAAACCATAGAGATGGTTGTGCGTGAAAATCCCAGTAGATCAGCACTTTCTGAAATACTCAGACTAGACCGTCTGGCACCAACAACCATGCCACATTCAAAGTCACTTAAATCACCCATCTTCCCCATTCTGATGCTTGGTCTGAACTGCAGAAGATCGTCTTGACCATGTCTACATGCCTAAATGCATTGAGTTGCTGCCATGTGATTGGCTGATTAGAAATTTGCATTAACAAGCAGTTGGACAGGTGTACCTAATAAAGTGGCCTGTGAGTGTATATGACAGTGGAATAGGCCTAGTTTATTTGTAAAGAAAATGACCTAAAAGGTTGATTTATTTCACTAATTCTATTCAAGAAGTGAAACTTGTATAATGTATAGATTCATTCCACACCGACATAAGTTTTTATTTCTTTTAATTTGAATGATTCTGATGACAACTAATGAAAACCCCAAATTCAGTATCTCAGAAAATGAGAATATTACTTAAGACTAATACAAAGAAAAGATTTTTTTAGAAATCTTGGCCAACTGAAAAGTATGAACATGAAAAGTGTGAGCATGCACAGCAACCAGGTTCTGTTGGAAAGTCCTGTAGGAAAATGAAATCTGCATCTCCATAAAGTTGGTCAGCAGCAGGAAGCATGAAGTATATACAAATGTATATACATTTGTGTGTGTGTGTGTGTGTGTGCGTGTGTGCGTGCGTGCGTGTGCGCATGTGTGTGTGTGTGCGTGTGTGTGTTTGTGTGTGTGGTAATGTTTGGTAATCTGCAAACTATCATTAGATCTTATGCATCATTATTTTTTGTTGGTATTATAAATAATTTATCAAAATGTGGCACAATTAAGCTGACTTTATTCATTCATTCATTTATTTAAAAATCTAGAATGTTGCTTTGAAATGGATATTTTCTGGATATTAATAAACACCAAAATGGTGTTGTTACAACGGGGACTACTGTGTAGTAAAATGTAGAAGGATAACATTGTTTCTTAATTTGTGCTGATGTGCTAGTTCTTGTCAAGGAAGCATTTTGGGGCAGGAGTAACACTGTCTCTCGTTGGTGTACTGCAGTTGCTATTAGAATTTGCAAGTCTAAACAAAATAAATGAAAACACATATCTGTCTTTCAGAATGCTTTATTAATGCAAAAAGCAATGGAAAAGTATTAAGCAAAAGTATTTTTTTTTCCTTTTTGAAAGTGCTATAGTCTATATTATGCATCTGTCAAGCATGAAGAAAGATGTGAGATACAGGTTACAGCATCATGAGCTTTTCATTATCACTCTTGAAGTGAATCATACCGGACTTATTGAAAGCTAATTCAAGCCTCTGCATGTCTTTAACCAGAACACCATTTCTTGAGCTGAAAATGTCAGCCAGAGGGGCAGCCATTGGTGAAGGTTTGTATTCATCACACTGTGGGCCCTGTAGACTGGGTGCACATTTCACCTCATAGGTAAAAAAGAAGGTGCCATGTTTTAAAGCACACGCATCAACAACAACTCCACATCTAAGTGTAGAATAACATGTGCCAAGATGATCACGATTCCAGATGTAATTTTCATCATATATTTCAAAAGTTGATAAAAGTTCAAAAGAATGTACTGTCGATTTAAATATTAATATGACCAAAATCAATCGTTTCTGGCCAATGTGGATTGTCATTATTATCAACAGTCAGAGTGCGTTTGTTTTGTGTTTGATGTTTGACTTCTACATAACCATCTGTTTCAGACCATGTATCTCCATACAGACCTTTGGCTCTGAGATTGTAGACCTTCAGGGTCGCGAGCCCTTTTTCAATTGGACAGCAGTTGGACTTTAAAATTCAGCTACTTTCACAAACACAAACACAACAATCTCTTGCACTGCACTTCCTACCAATCTTACAAGGCTCAGAGCAAACCTTCATGAGGGCATTTTCAATGATGTATTCTTCAACAGCTTTCTTCAGTCCTTTTCTGGCAGGGTGTTTAGCCCTCAGTAAGAAATGGAGGGGTTTCAGAGAGTACAGCACAACATCAGGGAGGCTCTTCAAAGACTCAAGCCAGCTATTAAGGGCATTTGGGTGTGATGAACCAGAAAAAAGCAGGTGTTCTCCATTTATGTTTCCTCCAATTATCTCTGTCTGACGCTCACTAAACTTGCTGCTCATCTTCAGATTTGTGCCCAACTTCTTTTTAAGTTCTTGACATAAATGCACCTCTCCCTCCACAGTTACTGATTTATATATACCAGAGGCTTCTACATCCAAACAGTCTTTGATTGCAGTGTCTGAAAGTCCACTCATTGATGCCTGACAGGTTTTTATGGCTGTTATGGCTTTCATGTGTCCCACTAACATTACACTTGTGGTATAGTGAGTGCCATTATGTGGAGATCAGGCTGCGGTAGGTGAATTTATCATAGGACGCCGGGAGTGATTTGATTGCTTGTAGAAACTCAGCATGAAGAGGAGGATTTTGAACAATGTGATATCTGTAAAGAACATGAAATGTTTTAGAAGTTATATTCTTTTCATACATTATAAGTAAAAATAACCCAGCTCTCTCTCACCTGTAAAAGTTACATTCAAGTTGGTGTTTGGTGAAACTGTATTTGTCTTGTTTGGATTTCTGCATTGCAAATTTTGCTTCCCTGGAATGAGTGCCTCCAACTGTAGCTCCAGAAAGTTTAACATTTAAATCTGCTTTCCAGCTGCCTGAGATAGCTGATGACGAATCATTGACCACTGCTTCACTTGATTCAAAGATCTTACTGGACACTTTCATTGAACACTTTGGCAAGGTTCTCCAGAAATCAACTGCAGCTGGAAGCTTCTGCTTGATTCCATTCATGTATTGGTTTGTGTGCATGTTACAGGTGCCATTACCTAAATCCCATTTCTCTGTGTTGATCACGTAAGTACCTTTGCGCTCCAGGGTCACAACATCAAATCCTTCTCCAGCAAGATTGTATCCTGGAACAAAGTGAGCATTTTCACACTCTTTTGATGTGCCTATTTCAACTTCTCCAGAAATGGTCATGAGAAGCATTGCCAAGAAAACCAACAGGTAAATCTGTAACTGCCCCATGATCTGTTGAGAGAAAAGAAAATATTAACATTTCTATAATAACATTTTAATAAAACCTAATATATGTTTTTTTAGGTTCTTACCACTGAATTCACAGGTGGTCTGAACAAAATGATTCTGAAATATTCTCACTGTTCATTTTATATCACGGTTTTGTTGGGGGCGTGGGTGTTTTAGTCATGTGAAGATGTAACGACATCTTAAAGCCCTTTCTGTTTTGTCTTTGCCTCATTTGCTCTTCTTATCAATGGCCTAGCGCCAATCTACAAAGCCCCCTGTAGTGTTTTTCTCTCCACTATGTCACTGCTCCTGGTTGTCCCTCCTTGTTTATCCTTGCCTCACCCCATTTAGACTTTGTTTATTCCTCATTTAAATAATTGTGCTCACCTGCTCCTTTGACATGGTTTCAGTACTATACTAAATCAATTGATCAAATCTTCAAGCACAGTGTTCACTGTGGTCTGCTCTAACTGTATTCCATCAAGCCATATTTTGTGTACGAGTTGTCACATTTACAGTTTCTTTTTCATGCTAGGCTCTTCTGTATTAACACTTTCAGCTGAGAGTCTAAATTTATCTACAGATTTATCAGTTTTAAAGAGTTTTGTCATTCATCAGCATGTTCATGACTAACAGTTAACTGTACAGTCGTGGCCAAAAGTTTTGAGAATGACACAAATATTAGTTTTCACAAAGTTTGCTGCTAAACTGTTTTAGATCTTTGTTTCAGTTGTTTCTGTGATATACTGACATATAATTACAAGCACTTCATACGTTTCAAAGGCTTTTATCGACAATTACATGGCATATATGCAAAGAGTCAGTATTTGCAATGTTGGCCCTTCTTTTTCAGGACCTCTGCAATTCGACTGGGCATGCTCTCAATCAACTTCTGGGCCAAATCCTGACTGATAGCAACCCATTCTTTCATAATCACTTCTTGGAGTTTGTCAGAATTAGTGGGTTTGTCCACCCGCCTCTTGAGGATTGACCACAAGTTCTCAATGGGACTAAGATCTGGGGAGTTTCCAGGCCATGGACCCAAAATTTCAACGTTTTGGTCCCCGAGCCACTTAGACATCACTTTTGCCTTATGGCACGGTGCTCCATCGTGCTGGAAATGCATTGTTCTTCACCAAACTGTTGTTGGATTGTTGGAAGAAGTTTCTGCTGGAGGGTGTTTTGGTACCATTCTTTATTCATGGCTGTGTTTTTGGGCAAAATTGTGAGTGAGCCCACTCCCTTGGATGAGAAGCAACCCCACACATGAATGGTCTCAGGATGCTTTATTGTTGGCATGACACAGGACTGATGGTAGCGCTCACCTTTTCTTCTCCGGACAAGCCTTTTTCCAGATGCCCCAAACAATCGGAAAGGGGCTTCATCGGAGAATATGACTTTGCCCCAGTCCTCAGGAGTCCATTCGCCATACTTTTTGCAGAAGATCAATCTGTCCCTGATGTTTTTTTTGGAGAGAAGTGGCTTCTTTGCTGCCCTTCTTGACACCAGGCCATCTTCCAAAAGTGTTCGCCTCACTGTGCGTGCAGATGCGCTCACACCTGCCTGCTGCCATTCCTGAGCAATCTCTGCACTGGTGGCACTCCGATCCCGCAGCTGAATCCTCTTTAGGAGACGATCCTGGCACTTGCTGGGCTTTCTTGGACGCCCTGAAGCCTTCTTAACAAGAATTGAACCTCTTTCCTTGAAGTTCTTGACGATCCTATAAATTGTTGATTTAGGTGCAATCTTAGTAGCCACAATATCCTTGCCTGTGAAGCCCTTTTTATGCAACGCAATGATGGCTGCACGCGTTTCTTTGCAGGTCACCATGGT
The DNA here is from genome assembly GCA_903798115.1 of Danio jaintianensis. Lineage (NCBI taxonomy): Eukaryota > Metazoa > Chordata > Actinopteri > Cypriniformes > Danionidae > Danio > Danio jaintianensis. The sequence continues at coordinate 2,465,052 of CAIGQV010016734.1, forward strand.
TAACAATGGAAGAACAATGATTTCAAGCATCACCCTCCTTTTAACATGTCAAGTCTGCCATTCTAACCCAATCACCCTGACATAATGATCTCCAGCCTTGTGCTCATCAACATTCTCACCTGAGTTAACAAGACGATTATTGAAATGATCTCAGCAGGTCCTTTAATGATAGCAATGAAATGCAGTGGAAAGTTTTTTTCAGGATTAAGTTAATTTTCATGGCAAAGAAGGACTATGCAATTCATCGGATCACTCTTCATAACATTCTGGAGTATATGCAAATTGCTATTATAAAAACTTAAGCATCAACTTTTCCAATTTCCAATATTTATGTAATTCTTAAAACTTTTGACCACGACTGTACTTTGAACTAACAACACTACAATGGAGGCTGAATTCTAGAACGGGGTATTCAAGTTCAGAGGCAAAGGGGGCCACATTTAAACCACTTAAAATGCAAAGGGCCACAAGTTATACTTTCCATAATTTTAGCAGTTTTGCTGACTTTTAAATGTTCATTATCAACTTGTTCTATTTAAAAATAATAATGAACATTACATTTAAATTTGTTACATTTAAAAAATGTGGGAAAAAAGTGGATTAATGTCTTGAAAAAAAATGCATCTATACTCAGAGCATTAAACTTTGAGCAGATATGTTGAGCACTGTTAAATATAGCGCACTGTTAATTTTTCATATTTAATCATTCATTAGCCCTATAATATAACACAAACGGATACATTATATTTTTTATAAGCTATAGTGGTTTTATTCAGGGTGTATACGAAATGTTTTTTTTTTTTTTTAAATCATCCAGTTATTAAACATTGTTTAGTAAGAGGTCCACTGCAGAGGTCATCCAGCTGTCATTATTGTAACAGGAATAGTGCAAACTCTGTCAACTCGCTGATGTGATGACAGCGCCATTCATTGTTATTGCAGTACTATTTGCTTTACAATTTTAATATGTTTGTTTGTCATTCTGCAAAGAGGACCGTCTGATATTTGCATAATGCAAAGTGTAAAGCCTGTTGCACTGTGGATGAGGTGCATTGTTGTGTCATGTCTTTAAAATGCTATTTGTTTTCTATGAGTGAAGCCTACGCACAGTCTGCAGCACCCAGCTGATTGGTTACTTAGCATTGGTTACTATAGACGTCACTATAGTGCAAGCCATAGCTCTGTACAACTCTCACATGGTCGCCCATATAAGCTAAGCAGGGCTGTGCCCGGTCAGTACCTGGATGGGAGACAACATGGGAAAACTAAGTTGCTGCCGGAAGTGCTGTTAGTGAGACTAGCAGGGGGTGCTCAACATGTGGTCTGTGTGGGTCCTAATTCCCCAGTATACTGACTCTATACTGGTCAGTAAGTGCCATCTTTTGTTAACGATGTTAAACTGAGGTCCTGACTCTCTGTGGTCTTTAAAAATCCCAGGATGTCCTTCTAAAAAAAAGATTAGGGGTTTAACCCCGGCATCCTGGCCAAATTTGCCCACTGGCCTTTGTCCATTATGGCCTCCTAACCATCCCAATATGATAATTGGCTTCATCACTCTGTCTCCTCTCCACCAATCAGCTGGTGTGTGGTGTGCAGTCTGGCGCAATATGACTGCCATCACGTCATCCAGGTGGATGCTGCACACTGGTGGTGGATAAGGAGATTCTTCCCAAAAATGTGTAAAGCGCTTTGAGTGTTCAGAAAAGTGCTATATAAATGTAAGGAATTATTATTATTATTATTATATTATTATGTACGGGGAAGTGCTTTTCAGCCACCGATAATGTTCCTTTTACAGCATTGATCATGTATTTTAATTGAAATATAGTCAGATAAACAGACCTGAGCATTCATTTAGTTGTTCAAGCCTAACGAGATGAAAGGCTGAGAAACGTAAGTCAGGAGCAGCAGGTGAGCACCAAAAATCAGCAGAAGTGCCCGGCCGGGAGTGCTTATTCAATAAAAGTCCCCATGCATATAACGGTGTGTTGATGCGCTTCTTTTCCTCTGTGCGAATGTATCAACTGCATTTAAATGACACATTTTTTTTCTTTGCTGCCCCCTAGCGGCATCTGGCGGCCCCCAGTTTGAGAACCGCTTGAATAAACGAATGATTGTGGGCTTGAATTATTGTGAAGAATGATCGTGTTGTGCGAAGAATAAATTACAGCAATTTATTATATGTACCCATTACAGGTAGTAACCATGACAATAAATGGTAAATTACTGTTTAACCATTACTGTCCTATCTACTTGGTTGCTTTATGTTGCTATTTATAGAGAAATGTATTTATCTTAAGGCAGAAATAATGATTTAGGCATTAACACACGCATACACAGGATGTCTGTCTTATTCTAAACACAAAATTGTTAGAAATAGTTTTCAGAAAATGTTGGCCCTTTAAGGGAGCCAGGTGTTTGATTTGTTTACTTTTGAGTGTGCTCCATTCTCTGTCTATCAGTTCAGATGCAGAGTCTGATATGTTTTAAGCCTTAAATAAGAATCTACAATGAGTAAGTAAAATGTGTTCAAATGTTTTTGAGGGTTTCTAAAATAAGTCTGTGTATTAGGTGTACTGTTGTTATCATGAACTGTGTACTTGAAAGCTATTGTTAGCTAGTTAGCCTCTCCTCATATAACTTCTTACATTACTTTCATTTAAGTATATTTATTGATTGGATATTGCCATAAGGTTCAGATGCAAACAGTGTAATGTGTCTTTCTGGCAACTAAGCAGATTTTATACACATAAAAAACATTAAATTCCAATCTCCTCAGTTAGGTAATGTGCACAGAAATCATCACAGGGAATCACAAAAAGATGATACATATATCCATCCACACGCAAACCTCCACTGTCAGGTCCCAGGTTGTGAATTTGTTGCTAAGTATTTTTCAGAGCTGTTTCCACCTATGAATTCATATTAAGGACAGTAGAAATGTTTGTTGTCTTGAGATTTTTTTTAAGTAAAAAATAATAATAACACAATAATAATAATAAAAGATTGGATCCTTTGGATTCTTGGTGTTGCCGACTTTATTTTTGTTTTTGCTTGTTTTTTAAAAATAATTATTTGAAACTTGTTTATTGAGAATTGATGTGTGTGCCTGTGCTTTTGACAAAGTAAGTATGTGTGTGTTCTTTTAATATGCTTATTTTTTTAATAATCATTTGAAACTTAAAAAAACTTATTTTGTGTCTTTTGCTGTTCAGTTGCTGCAGTTTTTGTATGCATGGTCAGCATTTCGGGTAGAGTAACACATTGCTTTGATGAGCAGGTTGTTTTTACTGCAGCATTTTTTTTTTTTTTTTTTTTTTTTTTTTTTCCATTTATGTTTTTAACCTTATATATCAGGAGTCAAGTAATGCCATTAGAGCTTATTCAAAGGTAAGTATCATATATGAATAACATACATTTAAAGGCAACATTATTCAGCCTCCTTTGAAATTTTAATTCTTTTTCAAATATATCCCACTTGATGTTTAACAGAGTAAAGAAATTGACACGGTTGAACTTTGTTTACTTTTCCCAATTAACCTAATTTAAGCCTTTAAATCGCACTTTAAGCTGAATATTAGTATCTTTCAAAATAACTAGTAAAAATGTGTTTAAAAAAATCTTTTCCTTAAACAGCACTTACATACATTTTTGCAGAGGCTGTAACTGCAAACACTGTTGCCAGTTATTCACTGTAACCAAACCATTACAGTAACTAACTGGCAACAGTGTTGCCAGTATTCTACTATAAAAAAGCCTGGTAAGGTCTAACAGTGCACAGTACATATAAAATAAATCTTTATTGTTTGTTTCTTGCTCAGACCTGTGTTTGTCTCTTCCATTATTTGCATGCATGGATCAGTGATATAGAAAAAAGTATAGAAAAATTATCTGAAAAAGATCTGTCTTTGGGAATGCTTTATTAATACAATAACACATACAATAAAAAACAAACAAACAATGGAAACAATGCAAATGTTAATAATGCATATTTTAAACTGATGAAAGTGCTCTATTGACCTTATTCTAAAATGCGGAAGTGTGCTCTTTTTTATGATTGTTTTAGAACTTCCGATCAAATTTCCTTTAAGGCAAGTCATTTCACTCGGCGGCCATCTTTGAAACGCCTCTTGGGCAGTATGCTCGGGCATTCTGTATGAATGGGGAAACATCAAATTCTCCAAAATTGCTTGCCAAGCTTATAATTGAATTTCATATTAGGAATCACCAATAAAATTAAACACCAACTGTCCCTTTAGTTTCATTTCTAAACTTTCAAATCACAAAATCTGCAGAAACTCACGTCTGGTCCTAGCCCCTCCCCCAGAGTATCGTCAGTCTAGCGACCGATGATTGGCTCCTGTACTAGAAGGTGGGCTTTTTTCACCATATTGACAGTTACACTTTTCCCCATTCAAAAAGATACAAGTGACATGTCTTGTGTATTCTATAGTCTTTGTTCTGATTCAGTTTCCTATGGGAGAAATGACTAGGAATAATAAACGGCAGAAAACGGTCAAACTACTTGCTCTACAAACAAGTGTGTTCATGACTATACAGACAAAGCAGAATAATATAATTAGAAAATATCAGTTTGCAACATCAAGCAGCGTAACGAGCTGTTTTTAGCGTCTAAAAATTAATGGAAGCGAATGAGACCAGAAGTCTCGAGCCAAAGAGATTCAAATGGCTGCGCCCGCTCGTACGAGATGAATAAGGTCAATATTACAGAAATTTGTCTTGCATAAAGAAGTTCACAGCATCATGAGCTTTTCATGAGCATGCTTGAGGTTGAATTTATCTGAGTTATTGAGAGCTAATTCTAGCCTGGCCATGTCTTTAACCAGAACACCATTTCTTGAGCTGAAAGTGTCCGCCAGAGGGGCAGCCATTGGTGACGGTTTGTGTTCATTACACTGTGGGCCCTGTAGACTGGGTGCACATTTCACCTCATAGGTAAAAAAGAAGGTGCCATATTTAAAAACACAAGCATCAGTGACAACTCCATGTCTAAGTTCAAAAGAGCATTTACCAAGAAGATCACTGTTCCATTTGCTATCTGCATCATATACTTCAAAATGTAGTCTTTGGGCCATGGTGATCTTAACAGGACCAAAATCAAACTTTTCTGGCCATCGTGGATTGTCATTATTATTAATAGTTTCAGTGCGCTTGATTTGATTGCCATATTTAACTGATACAGTGCCATCTGTTTGAGTTCTTACATCTCCATACAGACCTTTAGCTCTGAGTTTGTAGACTGTGAGGGTGGCAAGTCCTTTTTCAGCTGGACAGCAGTTGGACTTTATAATTTGACTACTTTCACAAACACATGCACATTGGTCTCTTGCACTGCACTTCCTACCAATCTTACAAGGCTCAGAGCAAACCTTCATGAGGGCATTTTCAATGATGTATTCTTCAACAGCTTTCTTCAGTCTTTTTCTGGCAGGGTGTTTAGCGTTCAGTAAGAAATGGAGGGGTTTCAGAGAGTACTGCACAACATCAGGGAGGCTCTTCAAAGACTCAAGCCAGCTTTTAAGGGCATTTGGGTGTGATGAACCAGAAAAAAGCAGATGTTCTCCATTTATGTTTCCTCCGATGATATCTGTCTGACGCTCACTGAACATGCTGCTGAACTTCTGATCTGTACCCATTTTCTTTTTTTTTTCTTTACAAAAATGTGCCTCTGCCTTCACAGTTGCTACGCTGTATGAACCAGAGGCTTCTACATCCAAACAGTCTTTGATTGCAGTGTCTGTAAGTCCACTAACTGCTGCCTGACATGTTTTAATGGCTGTTATGGCTTTAATTTGCCCCCCTAACATTACACGTGTAGTATAGTGAGTGCCGTATGTAGAGATCAGGCTGCGGTAGGCATCTCGATCATAGGATGCAGGGAGTGATTTGATTGCTTCAAGAAACTCAGCATGAAGAGGAGGCTTTACAGCTACTCTATATCTATAACAAATGAAATAAAAAACATATTAAACTCATTTCAATTCAGTATGATCAAAGGGTGAGCAATTTACAAGTAATTTTTTCCATAATCATTATCTTTTTTGACAGTTCCAGTGAGGTAAAATAACCCAGCTCTCTCACCTGTAAAAATTGCATTCAACTTGATGTTTGGTGAAACTGTATTTGTCTTCTTTTGATTTAGTCATTGCAAATTTTGCTTCTCTGGAATGAGTGCTTCCAACTGCAGCTCCAACCGCCTTGACCTCTAAACCTACTTTCCAGCTGGCCGAGAGAGCTGATGACGAATCATTGACCACTGCTTCACTTGATTCAAAGATCTGACTGGAGACTTTCATTGAACATTTTGGCAAGGTCCTCCAGAACGTAACTGCAGCTGGTAGCTTCTGCTTGATTCCATTCATGTATCTGTTTTTGCGCAGGTTGCAGGTGCCGTTTCCTAAATCCCATTTTTCCATGTTGATAAGGTAACTACCTTTGCGCTCCATGGTCACAACATCAAATCCTTCACCAGCAAGATTGTATCCTGGAACAAAGGGAGCATCTTCACACTCTTTTGATGTGCCTATTTGCTCTTCTCCAGAAATTGCCACACAAAGGAATGCCCAGATAGCAACTACATAAATCAGTAACTTCTCCATTATCTGTAGTGAGAAACTAAATATTAAACATTATTAGTATAAATATTAACAAGCATCAGTTAACAAAAGCAATTGCCCAGAACTATAACAATTCCATTTTTATAACAGTATTGTTTTACAGTAATGCAAACAGTATTATTGTTTTTAAACAAATGACAAACATTTTAAAAACATTTTAGCACCAGTTGTTTCTTTAAAATGTTAATAAGTACTTCAAACTATTACATTTGAGATATTTAAAAATTAGTCACAAATTGTGTTTTTTCTAACCTGTCTTTTCATTTGGTGGTTGCTTGTCTGTGAGTGTCAGATTTGTGGTGCCAATAATATACCATGACGTGGCTCTAACCAATATTCAAATGTTAGTTTAACACATTGGGTGGGCTTAAGTTGAGCAATGCTAAGCAAAAAAAAAACTTCTCAGGCATGCCAGTAAACTCTGTAAATGTATGGCACTGCAGATTTGTTGGAAATTTTATAGATGTTTTCATTTCATTTTGAAGGGCACAAGTGAAGGAGAGCATATGGAATGCATTTGTGCATATACTGTTCATTTTCCAAAAGCTGGGGTTTCTTGAAAACAAAATGAAAGAACAATCCTGAGATGACTGCAGCAATGCAATGTAAAGTGCAGCAATCTCACTGCAGAACTGCTCGATCTCTCCAGTGATAAGTCAACTGGGGTCATGTGGTTTGTTGGTTTCAACCTCAGATAGCGTTCTTACAGACTGCCTGATTTACAGTATTGTGCAAAAGTCATTGGCCACCATCGGTTTTGTTACTGGATATTTTTATTCATATTTAGTTTTTGGTCTCTTTAGGTCTTCTATATGCTTTTGAGTCTTAAATACGTAAAAAAAAATTTTTTAAAGAACACAAAATTCAGTCAGATTTTAATTTGAACTTGGCACCAAGCACATCTTCAACTGTTTTGAGGAGACTGTCCTGAAGTTTTCTGAAAAAAAAAAAGTTGAATGAAACACCAGGCTTCTTTTAGCACTTTCCAGAGTTCTTTTTTAGGTTTAGTTGTCAAACCTTTCTTTTTCTGTCTAAGCAATAAATAAAATGAATAAATAAATATGGGCGGCGTGGTGGCACAGTGGGAAGCGATGTTGCCTCACAGCAAGAAGATCGCTGGTTCGAGCCTCGGCTGGGTCAGTTAGCATTTCTGTGTGGAGTTTGCATGTTCTCCCCGTGTTTGCGTGGGTTTTCTCCGGGTGCTCTGGTTTCCCACACAAGTCCAAAGACATGCGGTATAGGTGAATTGGGTAAGCTAAATTGTCTGTAGTATGTATGTGTGTGAATTGGAAGTGTATGGGTGTTTCCCAGTGATGGGTTGCAGCTGGAAGGGCATCCACTGCGTAAAACATATGCTGGATAAGTTGGCGGTTCATTCCGCTGTGGCAACCTCAGATTAATAAAGGGACTAAGCCGAAAAGAAAATGAATAAATGAATAAATAAATATTTTATATTTCTGGCTATGTTCTAATGAAGAGAGTGATAAAATTATATACGGTGGTTATACCGTCACTAAAGCACATATGTAATGGAGACATAAATCTTTTGCACAGTACTGTATTTTATAAACAAATGAGGCAAGCACTTCTTCAAATGATTGGACTACACTGACTGGTGCATCTTCCAAGATTTAGATGTTTTTAAGTTCATTGGGACATGAAGCTAATACAATGATCACTTTCAGGAGAAAAAACAAAACTTGAATACAAATCCCAATTCACACAATAATGCCCTACAACAAAACACAGTTCGAGGTATCATCAGAAGCATCATAACCAGTATTTGTTTATTCTTTAGCAAAATATTGATTTGAAGTGACGTTTTTGATCCCCATGAATAAGCCTTTAACCCAGGGTGATGAAATATAATTGGGTACACTGGCAGTGGGCGGGTTATAGAGACCAAAACAAAGACAGACATTCTCACACAGAACGCACTTTTTCATAGGAGAGTAACTGACTTTAGTATTGTTTTTCAGAGAAACAAATATGTTTACTTAGCATGCTTCTTAAATGTCTGTAAATGTATTATGGTATTTCTATGATTTAGAAGAGTCAAAGACTTACATACAGCACCTTTAAATAGCATCGGAAAAACATTTTCTTAGCATTTAACTTAGCATTAAGAAAAACTCTATATTGGAGAAGAAAACAGTAGCCTATTTAATTTTACTTCAGCATTTGCATTTGTTTTCTCTGTGTCACTTGCAGCGCATTTTAAAAAAAAACAGACAATGATTACGGTGAGGAAGTATCTTTAATTAAAGAAAAATGAAAAAGTTTAGTATAAGCTCTGACAAAATACCTGACAAATCTTATTATATATACAGTTGAAGTCAGAATTATTAGCCCTCCTGTATATTTTTTTCCCCAATTTCTGTTTAACGGAAATAAGTTTTTTTTAAACACATTTCTAAACATAATATTTTTTATAACTAATTTCTAAAAACTGATTTTTTTTATCTTCATCATGATGACAGTACATAATATTTTGTTAGATATTTTTCAAGATATTAGTATTCAGCTTAAAGTGCCATTTAAATGCTTAACTGGTTTAATTAGGCAGGTTAGGGCAATTAGGCAAATCATTGTATAACAATGGTTTGCTCTGTAGACAATCGAAAAAAAAAATTGCTTAATGGGGCTAATAATGTTGACCTTATAATGTTTAAAAAAAAAAAATGCTTTTATTCTAGCCGAAATAAAACAAATAAGACTTTCTCCATAAGAATAAATACTGTGAAAAATTCCTTGCTCTGTTAATTAAACATCATTTGGAAAATATTTAAAAAAGAAAAAAAATCACAGGAGGGCTAATAATTTTGACTTCAACTGTATGTACTATTATCCTCATTAACCCTAGACTATCATTTATGAGGGTGTCACAATCACCAGCGATCTAGTCCATACAGATTGCTGGAGAACTACAAATGTGCCACCAAAAAAACCACAAATCCTGTCATGCACCACACTCACACCTGTTCCTGTGTCCCTTTGATTACACACACAGCTGTAGGATCATTATGAACTGATTACATGGACTTTAAAAGCAGCACAGACACACACACCAGTTGCTGAGCCTTGTTATACTGTATTGTGAACATTATGACGCGTTTCCTTTGCCTGAGTCCAATGGCCAGAGCTGCCACCTGAGTCCCACGAATGGCCAGAGCCGCCACCTGAGTCCCACGAATGGCTACCAGAGCCATGTGACTTCCCAGTGCCGCCAGAGCCGTGTGACTTCCCAGTGCCGCCAGAGCCGTGTGACTTCCCAGAGCCGTCCGACTTCTTAGTGCTTCCTGAACCAAAGCTTCCTGACCCACTGGGGTTGTATGAACTGCCAGTGCCCCCTGAATCTAAGTCTCCTGACCCACTGGGGTTATACGAACTGCCAGTGCCTCCTGAACCAAAGCCTCCTGACCCACTGGGGTCATATAAACTGCCAGTGTCTCCTGATCCTAAGCCTCCTGACCCACTGGGGTAATCTGAACCGCCAGTGTCCCTTGAACCTAAGCCTCTTGACCCAATGGGCTTATTCAATTCAATTAATCTTTTTTTATATAGCGCTTTTACAATGTAGATTGTGTCAAAGCAGCTTCACATAGAAGATTATAGTGAATTGAAATGGTGTCAGTTCAGTTTTTAGAGTTTTAGTTCAGTTCAGTTCAGTGTGGTTTAATTTTCACTGCTGAGAGTCCAAACACTGAAGAACAAATCCATCAATGTGCAGCTCTACAAGTCCCGAACCATGCAAGCCAGTGGCGACAGCGGCGAGGAACGAACTTCACCAATTTGCGAAAGTGAAGGAAAAAAAACCTCGAAAGAAACCAGGCTCAATTGGGCACGACCATTTCTCCTATGGCCAAACGTCTTGTGCAGAGCTGCAGTCTAGGCGCCGGAGGCTGGAGAACGCTGGACATCAGCGAAGACTCGTCTGTTACTGGGGTCTCACAGGAATCAGTCTCATGCTCTCCACTCCTCCAGGACCACCACAGCAGCTGCTCAGGATACGGCCTGGTCCGGGATTATGGAAACCTTGGGATCATCTCTTCACAGGTCTTGGATTGCATTAGTGGCGCTGCATAGTCTCTGGGGGCCTCGGGATGAGTATCCCCAGGTGGAAATAGAGAATAAAGAGAATAATTAGCGTAGCTGCTGTTCATAGTGTATATAAACAAGATGCCAAAACCTGCGTGGAGCACATTCATGCATCGTACCGTCATGCGATGCATTGAGTGTATGCTTTACTAAAAAGATAGGTCTTTAATCTAGTCTTGAACTGAGAGAGTGTGTCTGAGCCTCGGACATTATCAGGAAGGCTATTCCAGAGTTTAGGAGCCATAAATGAGAAGGCTCGACCACCTTTACTCGACTTTGCTATTCTAGGTACTACCAGCAGCCCTGAGTTTTGAGATCTTAAAGAGCGGGTTGGATTGTAGCGAGACAGAAGGTTGGTTAGATAAACAGGAGCTAGATTATTTAAAGCTTTATAGGTAAGAAGCAATATTTTATAATCAATACGGAACTTAACAGGCAGCCAGTGTAAGGAAGATAAAATTGGGGTGATATGATCATATTTTCTAGACCTGGTAAGAACTCTGGCAGCTGCATTTTGTACTAGCTGAAGTTTATTAATAGAGGATGCTGGGCAACCAGCGAACAGAGCATTACAGTAATCCAGCCTAGAAGTCATGAAAGCATGAACTAGCTTTTCTGCATCTGAGATGGATAGCATACTTTGTAACTTAGCGATATTTCTCAGATGAAAGAAGGCGGTTTTTGTGACATGGGAGATATGATTTTCAAAAGTTAAATTGCTGTCTAGTATAACACCCAGATCTTTTACAGTAGAGCTAATGCTAACTTTGTGTCCCTCTAAATGCAGGTCGAGTTGTGAGATCTGCTGTGTACAGGATTTAGGCCCAATAAGTAATAATTCTGTTTTGTCTGAATTTAAGAGAAGGAAATTGTTGGTCATCCAGTCTTTAACATCTTTAATACATTCAGTTAGCTTAGACAGTTCAGACGTCTCATCAGGTTTTGTCGAAATATATAATTGAGTATCATCTGCATAGCAGTGAAAGCTGATCCCAAGTCTTCTTATAATGTCTCCCAGGGGTAGCATGTATATTGTGAACAGCAAAGGGCCTAAAACTGATCCTTGAGGCACCCCATACTGTACTGGCCTGACCTGTGAAAGCTATCCATTTATATTCACAAACTGGTAACGGTCAGTTAAGTATGACTTAAACCATTGTAGAGCCTGTCCCTGGACGCCTGTAGAATTTAAGCGATCTATGAGGATATTGTGGTCGATGTTGTCAAATGCAGCACTGAGATCAAGTAAAACTAATAACGAGATGCACCCTTGGTCAGCAGCTAAGAGTAAATCGTTGGTTATTTTCACTAATGCGGTTTCTGTACTGTGATGAGGCCTGAAACCTGACTGAAACACTTCAAAAACATTGTTCATCTGCAGAAAGGAGCATAATTGGGCAAAAACAACTTTTTCTAGTATTTTAGACATAAATGGAAGATTTGAAATAGGCCTATAATTAGCTAAGTTGCTGGGGTCCAGTTGTGGTTTCTTAATAATAGGCTTAATAACAGCTAGCTTGAAAGGATTTGGAACATGGCCTAAAGATAGAGAAGAGTTGATGAGGTTAAGAAGAGGTTCTCCTATTACAGGTAGCAATTCTTTCAGTAATTTAGTTGGAATTGGGTCTAACATACATGTAGCTGGTTTAGAAGCATTTATAAGTTTATCTAGCTCTTCCTGTCCTATGATTTTGAAGCACTGTAGATTATTTTGGTTCAGTGGAATGTTTAATGGATCTGAAGTATAAGGCGGTGCCGAAAGTTTAACATCTTCTATTTTCTGTCTGAAACCTTCTATTTTATCACTGAAGAAATTTATGAAGTCATCACTACTAATTTGCGGTGGGACATTTTGTTCCAAAGATGACCGATTATTTGTTAATTTAGCAATGGTGTTAAATAAAAATCTAGGATTGTTATGATTATTTTCTATCAGTTTGCAGAGGTGCTCAGCCCTGGCGTATTTTAGAGCCCTCCTATAGCTGGACATACTATCTTTGTACGCAATTCTAAAGACCTCTAATTTAGTTTTTTTCCACTTACATTCCAGGGCACGGGTTGCTGTTTTGAGAGCGCGAGTATGACTGTTATACCATGGTGTAGTTTTATTCTCTCTAACCTTTTTTAATTTGATGGGTGCCACAGTATTTAGTGTGTTAGTAAAGATAACATCCATACTGCTGATTACTACATCAAGGTCATTTGCGTTTGCGGGTGTATTTAGAAATAGAGAAAGATCAGGTAAGTTATTTGTGAATTCATCTTTAGTGGACGGGACGATAGTTCTACCAGGGCGATATATCTGTGCAGATCTGCTAATTTCAGGTAAACACAGCTTATATAGTAAGAGGTAGTGGTCTGTTATATCATCACTTTGTGGTATAATGTCTACATCAATGACCTCAATTCCATGAGACAAAATTAGGTCTAATGTATGCTTTAAGCAATGGGTTGGACCAACAACCTTTTGCTTTATCCCAAGTGATTGTAGTAAATCTGTAAACGTGAGCCCTAATGTATCGTTAGCGTCATCTATGTGGATGTTAAAGTCTCCTACAATTAGTATTTTATCAGTTTTAACTAGTAAGTCAGAAATAAAATCAGAAAACTCTTTTAGAAAATTGACATAGGGTCCTGGGGGTCTATATATGATGATTAAAGCAAGAGATAACATAGGTTTTTTCATAATATCCGGAAGCATAACATTAAGTGCCAATACTTCAAAAGAGTTAAACATAAGTCAGTTTCTCTGATTAACATTAAGAATATCACTAAAGATTGATGCAACTCCACCACCACGACCAGTCTGACGAGCCTCATATGCTTATATAAGAATCCTGAACCGCCGGTGTCTCCTGAACCTAAGCCTCCTGATCCACTGGGGTTATCTGAACTGTCAATGCCTTCTGAACCAAAGCTCCATGCTCCAGGCCCTACGCAGTCTTGTTATACTGTATTGTGAACGTTACGACGGGTTTCCTTTGCCTTGCCTTACCGTGATGACGTCATAAAAATGCAGCCTCTGATTGGTGCTTTCTCAGTTTTTTTGCCTAGGCTTGAGATCAGAACAGAAAATTGATTAATATTGAAGAAGGTGGTCAATGCTTGGAGTATGGATGGAAATTATGCACACATAAAGAAAATAACAGACAAAGAGCAGGGGTATATTTGGGGGCAAGTCTACAATCATTGAAAATAATATACTGCACAATGCTAAGACCAGTAATATTTAATGGCAGTACAGTGTACAATGCATTAGCATCTTGGTTAAGGAAATGAGATAAAATAAAATATCAGTCCAAAAACAGGAATATGGAGCCTACAGCACATAATCATTCTCAGTCTCAGTGCTGCAGGTGTCAGATTCTGTGTTGTTCTGTTCCAGTATTCCTGTGTTTGTGTCATGTGACTTCCCAGTGTGTTCCATGTGCTCCTGTGTTTTTCCATGTGCTTCTGTTGTGATCATGTGCTCCTTTGTTCTGCTTTCCCGCCACTAGTCACTAGTTTCATGAGTTTCACCTGTGTTCCTCCCGTTTGAGCATGCAAAATTCTGTTGTACGGCGCTGTGAAAAGGGGCGGGATTAAATAAGATGACTAGACATTTTAAAAAGCAAGTGATTGGTCCATATTTTAAATTACTGTCCAGAAAGGTCATGTTTTGATCATCGGTTGGTCTCACGCAGTCACATGATGCGATTTCGCAGGCCAGAGTTCCCCAAGCTTGAACTTTGCAACGCAGCAAACTGCGAAACTTGTCGCACGAGCTTGCGTTTCCGGCATTCGCGTGCATATGAATGGAAGTCTCTGGGGAGAAAAGTCCAGTGTGACCGTGGCTTTATATCCCTGTGTTTAGTTAATCTCTTGTCTCAAACATCATTCCTGATCATCATTCTGGTGTTTATTGGTGTTTCTGTGAGTTCCTACATGATTCCTATGTTCCATGTTCCTGTGTAAGTTTTTGTTTTTGATATATTCCTGCGATCCAGTGCATTTAATAGTGTGAAGTGAGCAGAGTCTTGACAGCAGGTGGAAATGCAAAGGAAGTTTAGAAATAAAAAAAAAACACCTAAAGATTGTGTACTGGTGTTCACTAAGGGGTTAAACTGAGACTCTTCCAGTTAAAGAAGAACTGAAAAACTCTTGGGAGAATGAGTAAACAGCACAAATAATAGTAGTTTTGGATGGATTGCTGATGTAGATGCCAAGAAAATAAGACAAACAACATTAAAATAAGTCCTACAGTGGCGATACCTACAATACTTCATTGGCTGTTTCAAATGGCAGTAGTTGATCTGCAGGTGCACTGTATAGTTAATGAAGAGGAAAGATGTCAGTCTATGAAGAGTTTATTTGCAAAAACTGATAACTCCATTTTTAGAGATATTATGTTTCATGTTGTGCATTGAAGAGTACAATTGCAAAAAACATGATTTATGAAAATGACTAAAACTGAAGATTTTAGTAGTTTTCAGAAATCATGTCTTTACATTAAGTATTGAAGATTTCAATTGCAAAAACAATGTAAATTATTATTTTTTTAATTAAATAACCTCTTCATATATCACCCTAGCGGCACAGTGGCTCAGTGGTTAGCACTGTTGCCTCACAGCAAGAAGGTCGCTGATTCGAGTCCCGGCTGGGTCAGTTGGCATTTCTGTGTGGAGTTTGCATGTTCTCTCCGTGTTCGCGTGGGTTTCCTCCGGGTGCTTCGGTTTTCCCCACAAGTCCAAAGACATGCACTATAGGTGAACTGAATAAACTAAACTGGCCGTAGTGTGTGTATGTGAATGAGTGTGTATGGATGTTTCCCAGTACTGGGTTGCAGCTGGAGGGACATCGCTGCATAAAACATATGCTGGATAAGTTGGCGGTTCATTCCGCTGTGGCGACCCCAGATTAATAAAGGGACTAAGCTGAAAAGAAAATGAATGATATGATTTTTAATAAAGTTGAATCTGTGTTTAAGGGCCTAGATTATATGACCTTAGTGTCATACCTCTTTAGTTAAAACTGGAAGGATATGCATATCTTTGCTCTTTCTGTTTGCCAAGTTCTTTGTTTTCTCAGGATCAAAACATATGCTGGATAAGTTGACGGTTATTTCAGCTGTAGTGACCCCTGATGAATAAGGGACTAAGCCAAAGGAAAATGAATGAATGAATGCATTTAAATAACCTATTCATATATCACCATGTTTGACATGTAGTTTTTGATTTTGTTACAAGTAGGTTACAAAATTTAAATAATGAAATTTGGCACGGCAAAGTCAAGAAGCTCGTCATCGCATATGCCGTGGCAATTACTAATTATTATTTGACCATTTTAGCCTATTTAATTATATTGTAATTAAAAAATTTTTTTAATAATTATTATGACTCATAATAATGATTTAAAGTGGTTTCTATATATTTATAGTGTACAGGGATCTGAGCAACAGGTTCAATTACGTCAATATTTAAGTTAAATATGTTCTATTTCATTTATCTGCTGTCAGCCAATCATTGGTGCTGCCAAAACTGCTTTGTCCCAAAAACGTGAGTACTCATGGGTCAGAGTTTGTGTCCAGGTAGGCACATTTTCCTGCTAAGTTTTTGTTTATAAATCCCATCTTTTGCATAGGAAGTGGCATACTCATATTTCATCTCATGTTTTGTGCATACACAATGGTTATAAATGAGGTCCCAGGTTTTTGTTTAATTTTGCATAAAAATTATTCCAAAATAATTCCTTGGATTTAATACATTTTTTTACGTTAAGTAACATAGCAAAATTTGCAAAATTTCCACATAGCAAAATTTCTCTGGCCCACACAATCAGCTTTTGCTTGGCCCACATGCCACAGTGAATTACGGTACATGACTGGACCAAGTCTGGCTTCCAGAAAAGGGCCAAACATGGACCATATCTGGGCCAAGTCTCAGCCAAGTTAATAACCCATAACTGGGCCTGAACTGGGCCAGATATGGCCCATGTTTGGCCATTGTCTGAAAACCAGACTTGTGTCACGACTGCAGTGAAATTGATAATCCCACGAAGCATTGGGCTTTAGGCGTGTTAATAATGGTAATGGTTAATAATAATACAATTTGTAAAATAATAATTTGGTTAATAAAATATAATAATGTAGGTTAAATTCAGTTCTTTTGCAACATACAGGAAACAATAGATTAATAATTCAAATAATTAAATCTTGATTGTTTCCTGGATGAAAATTAAGGCATTAGAAGATGCAAACAGGAAGATGGAAATGACTTTGTGTATTAAAATATTTCTTTACTCAAAAAATAATTTAAATGTATTTTAAATATGTGTCAAGATAGGCCAAACCTACGTGACCCACATGTCATTTTTTTACATTTTGGCCAAATACTACATTTGACATTTGGGCCATGTTTTGTGTGCCACCTTAAAGACGGTGGCATCTCTGCCAAACTTGGGCCATGTTTGGCCCCCATGCTCTATGCCAGTGCCGGATGAATGCCTGCTGTGCCAGCTTTATGCCAAATCTGGGCCAGAGTTCTTTACTACCTGGAAATTTATTTGGGCTGAATTTAAACAAACAAATTAAGTTGAACATTACAAAATTTACTGCGACACAATGCCTCAGTGGTAAGCACTGTTGTCTCACAGCAAGAAGGTTGCTGGTTTGAGTCCCGACTGTGCCAGTTGGCATTTCTGTGTGGAGTTTGTATGTTCTCTCCGTGTTGGTATGGGATTCCTTCAGGTGCTCTGATTTCCCCCCACAGTCCAAAGACATGCAGTACAGGTGAATTGAATAAACTAAGTTGTCCGTAGTGTATGAGTGTGTGTGTGTGTGTGTGTGTG
>CAIGQV010016734.1:2482712-2513192 GCA_903798115.1 Danio jaintianensis
TGTGTGTGTGTGTGTGTGTGTGTGTGTGTGTGTGTGTGTACAGTATGGGTGTTTCCCAATACTGGGTTGCAGCTGAAAGGGCATCTGCTGCGTAAAACATATGCTGGAATAGTTGGCGGTTCATTCTGATGTGGCGACCTAAGAAATAGAGACTAAGCCGAAGGAAAATGAATGAATGAATTACAAAATGTAATTTGTTTGTTTAAATTCAACCCATATAAATTATTTGCAACAATTTTGCAGACATCATTTTTTTTCAGTGTAGTTCTGTCAGTTCCCCTTTACTGTTATGCTTTAAGCTTGTATTTGAGATTTGGAGGTGATGTTGCATTTTGGCTCTATTTTATTTTATTTTATTTTATTTTTAACCTTAACATTCTGGAAGTTTCATTGTTGTTGGTTATTTTAGTTTCACACCTCTGTGGTTTACTCTGGTACTTCTGATTTTGTTGTGAAAAAAGGACTTTACTCAACCTGAAACCTCAAATATATTTAACAACAGTAAACTCCTGGGGACACTCTACTCTGCACATTTTTTATGTCTCTCTTCTCTGACACACTGTTCCAACCGTTGAACTCTCTGCTAATAAAATTATGATCTGGATCAGGTGTGTTAACATAAAATAAGCTGAGCATAGTGTTTATCGCATGGCAGTGCCTAGAAATATTTTCTCAAGCTTGCCTCACTTCCCCTCTCCTGGCATCTGTACCAAATGGTACCTAGAACAGTGATCGGCAAACATTAAACCTTGAGGGCCCGAGTCCTACAAAAAAAAGCTCAGACGCCAATCAAACACACCTGCCTATAGTTTTTTTTTATGATCTTGAGGACACTGATTAGCATGTTCAGTTGTTTTGCTTAGTGTTGGAGCAAAACTCTGCAGGACAGGGGCCCTCCAGGACCGAGTTTGCCCATCCCTGTCCTAGACTATTAAATCAATGAAATGTCTCTATTTTTCTTAATTTTACAATGAGGACTATGTATTTTAGTAATTACATCTCAAAATGTGAAGTCCCCCCCCTTCCCCCGCCCCCCCACCCCAAAGAAGCAATTGCACTGTTTGGTTTTGTGAATGCTTTAATAAAACAAATTACAAGGCAAAATGCTCTGAAGTGAAAATAACTGAGCAAAGGTTATCACTAAGCATTTTAAGCATCTCATCATTATGAAGATTTGCGAGAGTATGAGCTATTTTAATATGTGATCTGAGATCAGACTGACATTTTATTGCTTCAGAATATCTGCTGTTCATAAGTGCTGTTCAGTTTATAAGAGAAACTGCAAGCTTATGTGAGCCTGGGCATGTCTTTGACCAGAACACCATTTCTTGAGCTGAAAATGTTTGCCAGAGGGGCAGCCATTGGTGACGGTTTGTGTTCATCACACTGTGGGCCCTGTAGACTTGGTGCGCATTTCACCTCATAGGTAAAAAAGAAGGTGCCATATTTAAAAACACAAGCATCAGTGACAACTCCATGTCTAAGTTCAAAAGAGCATTTACCAAGAAGATCACTGTTCCATTTGCTATCTGCATCATATACTTCAAAACTTAGTCTTTCGGCCATGGTGATCTTAACAGGACCAAAATCAAACTTTTCTGGCCATCGTGGATTGTCATTATTATCAATAGTTTCAGTGCGCTTGATTTGATTGCCATATTTAACTGAAACAGTGCCGTCTGTTTGAGATGTCACATCTCCATACAGACCTTTGGCTCTGAGTTTGTAGACTGTGAGGGTGGCAAGTCCTTTTTCAGCTGGACAGCAGTTGGACTTTATAATTTGACTATTTTCACAAACACATGCACATTGGTCTCTTGCACTGCACTTCCTACCAATCTTACAAGGCTCAGAGCAAACCTTCATGAGGGCATTTTCAATGATGTATTCTTCAACAGCTTTCTTCAGTCTTTTTCTGGCAGGGTGTTTAGCGTTCAGTAAGAAATGGAGGGGTTTCAGAGAGTACTGCACAACATCAGGGAGGCTCTTCAAAGACTCAAGCCAGCTTTTAAGGGCATTTGGGTGTGATGAACCAGAAAAAAGCAGGTGTTCTCCATTTATGTTTCCTCCGATGATATCTGTCTGACGCTCACTGAACATGCTGCTGAACTTCTGATTTGTGCCCATTTCCTTTTTTTTTTCTTTACAAAAATGTGCCTCTGCCTTCACAGTTGCTACGCTGTATGAACCAGAGGCTTCTACATCCAAACAGTCTTTGATTGCAGTGTCTGTAAGTCCAATAACTGCTGCCTGACAGGTTTTAATGGCTGTTATGGCTTTAATTTGCCCCCCTAACATTACACGTATAGTATAGTGAGTGCCGTATGTAGAGATCAGGCTGCGGTAGGCATCTCGATCATAGGATGCAGGGAGTGATTTGATTGCTTCAAGAAACTCAGCATGAAGAGGAGGCTTTTCGGCTACACTATATCTGCACAGAAACATTAAATACAGTTCAAATATATATTCAGAATGGCAATAAAAAAAGTGTAATAAAAGGGAGCATTTTAAAATGAAAGTATTTTACAATTAAACTATAGTTCTCATGCCTGTAGCCAGGGGGGGTTCGGGTGGTTCGAACGAACCACCCCCTACGGCCAAAAAGTCCAGACTTTGTCCTTTTAATTCATTCATTCATTTTCTTTTCGGCTTAGTCCCTTTATTAATCTGGGGTAGCCACAGCGGAATGAACCGCCAACTTATCCAGCATATGTTTTATGCAGCGGATGCCCTTCCAGCTGCAACCCATCACTGGGAAACATCCATCCACTCATTCACACACATACATGTATGCACTACGGACAATTTATCCTACCCAATTCACCTATACCGCATGTCTTTGGACTTGTGGGGGAAACCGGAGCACCCGGAGGAAACCCACGCGAACAACATGCAAACTCCACACAGAAATGGCAACTGACCCAGCCGAGGCTCGAACCAGCGACCTTCTTGCTGTGAGGCGAACGTGCTACCCACTGCGCCACCGTGACGCCCGTCCTTTTAAGTATTTTATGTAATTTTTTTTTAAATATAATCTTGTAATAAAATGTCATTTTAAATAACTATGGCCAGTAATTTGAATTCCATGGAGCCTCAAAGCCACAATAATGTGACGCGAGTCACGTGACATAACCGAGCGGTAACTGACATTTGAATCTTTGAGACGATATCATCATCCATACTGTGTAACGTTATGGGTCGAAAAGAGCAAGAGAGACGGAATAAAAAGCAGGCAGCAGTGTCATTGTCGCAAAATATTTAACATATGTTCAAAAAGACTGCCAGACAGGGTAAGGCTAACGTTACTTCCTTACAAATGAGAATATGTCCCTAATCATCAGGTTCTAGGCTAACTTGCCGCATTGGCCGGGGCGTCCTGTATATTGGGCATTATTGATCGTGTACTTGACCTCCCTTTCCCTATTTTTTGACGAAGGCACCAAGCAGAGTCCTCAGCCGTCAGCTGTCACTTCACAGCAATATTGGTATATTATATATATCTAATATATTGCTAAAATATAATGATTGTCATTATCAGTGGATTTTACGTATTTACAAGAGAGGCATAAAAAAGTGAAGTACATTATTATAATTATTATTGTTGTTATTGTTTTATTATTTAGATGGCCAATTTCTGACTAGTGAGGTTGGATGTGCCTACCAGTTTGTTATTTGCCTAATAAATCACAATACATTTTTTTTTTTATTCCTAAAAGTGCTTTCTCTCGTGACATGGACTAATAAATTTATGGACTATATATTTTTCCCCCAAAACTTCATATTTCTTATTCAAACTTTTATATTTGAAACACTAATCTCAACTTATTATTGACTGTAATATAAAACTTTAATACATGTTTGTAAATTTATTGGTAAATATATTTAATACATGTTTGTATACTATATTGGTAAAAGTTAATGAATGTAACTTCAATTGCAGCTCATGCTGCTCATACAGTTGCAGTTTATACTGATATTTTGATAATGGCCTGGTAGTTGTAAATCTTGTTGCTGCAAATAATTGCTAAAGCTTTTATCACTGTATACAGTATTATAACAATATATTTACCTAAGCTGTGAAAAAAAGATTACTTTAATGGTCATAATAACAAAAAGCATAAGTAAGAATTTTGCATGCCATAATATATGAACATTTTAATAATAATGTCTGTTTGAATATAAATCACCTATTAAGTATTCAAGCATGTGGTGCTGTGATGAACAGCTACTAATACAATCTGAATATATATTTATAAAGCACTCTAAAAGTTAAAATAATTATCAATATTGTGCATATTGATTATCACAACATATTGCATTATTGAATATCGCTATATGTCTACCTCTAGGGGAAGCCCCCATTAAAAAAAATAAAAAAATAAATTGCACATGATCTTAGTAAGCAACTTGACAAAACAGTCGTTATTTTTGTACTGCAAAAAGCATGCACGTGATTCCACAAGACAAGCTAATCCAGCACTAAATATTTCATAAAATGTCACCAAAATGGTGTATTTAAACTTCTTAGTTAAATACAAAATGTGGGGGAAAAAATGCAAAAAAGGGTCCACTTTTAGAAAAAAAGAACCCCCCTTTCACTAGGCTGGCTACCGGCCTGGCTTATAATATGTATCATAGCTAACAACCCAGCTCTCTCTCACCTGTAAAAACTGCATTCAACTTGATGTTTGGTGAAACTGTATTTGTCTTCTTTTGATTTAGTCATTGCAAATTTTGCTTCTCTGGAATGAGTGCTTCCAACTGCAGCTCCAACCAGCTTGACCTCTAAACCTACTTTCCAGCTGGCCGAGAGAGCTGATGACGAATCATTGACCACTGCTTCACTTGATTCAAAGATCTGACTGGAGACTTTCATTGAACATTTTGGCAAGGTCCTCCAGAACGTAACTGCAGCTGGTAGCTTCTGTTGTTTTCCACCTAAGTAATAATTTTCTACCAGTGTACAAGTGTTGTTCCCTAAATCCCATTTTTCCATGCTGATAAGGTAACTACCTTTGCGCTCCATGGTCACAACATCAAATCCCTCTCCAGCAATATTGTATCCTGGAACAAAGGGAGCATCTTCACACTCTTCTGATGTGCCTATTTTATCTTCTCCAGAAATTATCATCAGAAGCAATGCCCAGAAAACCAACAGGTAAACCTTGTTCTGCCTCATGATCTACAGTATAGTGAGACAAGAAAATGTAAATCTGCATAATATAATAATATCAAACTAAATCTGTAAAATATATTTCTGTCTGACAATTTTGTTGTCAAATATTCAGGTACAAGAACAATTACCTGGTATTCTAAAAAGACTATGTATCACAAATTAACTGTTACATGTTTAAATTGCTTATTTAAAATCATATTAATCTGGTCATTTTAAAGTTTCTTACCGCTGAATTCAGAGATGCAAAAATGAATCTCACAACTGCAAAATGAGTTGTGAGCCTTATATATATTACCTGGCTTTTTATGTCATGGTTGTGTGGTTGGGGGTGTGTTAGGATATGATATTGTCACAAGGACCGTTCTTCAATTAGAACTGTTTCTTTTATCTTCTGGCATGATAAAACCGAAAAAAAAAAAAGATCATCACTGCCCACTGAGGTCCATGTTCACAGAATTTAAAGCAGTAATACCAAATACAATATTTATAAAAAAAACTTTCTCAAAATATGCCCAATAGTTAAAAAAACAACAACAACTTTCTAGCTTCCTTAAAGGGGTGGTCCACAGTGTATTTTTAAGGCTTGGTTGTGTTTATAAGATGCAAAGCAATGTGTGCTCATGCTTCACTTGTAGAAAATCACATTATTTTTTCATATATCTTACTTTGATTCTATACAGCTACTCAGCTAACATGCAAACGACTGTCATATTTCCTAATTCCTCTGAAAGGCCCGCCCTCAAGAGGCTCTGATTGGTCCACTAACATAATGTGCTGTGATTCGCGGATTGGCTCCACGTCACTCCCCTACAAGCGCGCGCTTTTGCGCTGTGTAAACAGTCCAGTCAGAGGCTCAGAGCAGCTGTTAGCAGCGTTAGCCGCCTGAATCAGAAATGAAGAGCACACAGCTCACGCCTGCTCTCTAAAAATAAAATCTGACAAGTGTCTTTCACATAAATTCGGAATAAGCATGTGAGGAGTTTTAACCGAATCCAGCACTGAACTGGGAGAGATTCTGGAAGTTCTCTTTTGTCAAATGCTAGCGCTATATCTTTTTTTGATATAATTCTCTGGAACATAATTAAAAATAAACTGTAAGTACTTCTCTGTTTGTGTCGTGTCCTTTGGAAGCCCAAATATAGAAACAGAATGAGCTCTGTGGAAATAGCAGCGTTTGGATGGCATTTTAGCTTTCACTGCTGTAACATTACAGCACCTCTGGCAGGGTGTGTGCAAGGTGAATGCACGTAACCTGAAGCGTTTGTGATCTCACTAGCCCAGATGTATTTTTTTGTAGTCCCCAAATTTATTCGCTGTAGGCTTTGCTAAGCTAACTCTGTAAAAGCCAATGTCTCCCTTTGCATTGAACTTTGAGCATATTACATTCAGAGATGTTGTTTATGTTCACACAGCTACATTACACATCAACTAAAGTTTAAAATATGATATCGTAGTGGACCACCCCTTTTAAGATTAATGCAATAAAAAAGCTATTTTTAAAATACATATGTATTTATTTAAACATGACTGCAGCATTTACAGTACATTTGTTTAGAATAATTATCAACAATTATGACATTTTTAAAGAATGTTATAAATTTGTTTTATAAAAAGATAGGAAAACTCATATCTAGCCAGAGAGAAAAGCAACAAAAAAACATAAGCCCTTATGAAGAATGGCATGTCTACAAACGTCTGTTTAAATGTCTTTTTAACAGTTGGGTTCTTGTTTGCGATTCATCATGTCCAGAGGAACCACTGATTCCACTGTGTTTGCGTAAAGGAATAACAAAGATTCCTTTGTAGATTCTGAATTATCATCTCAATAAATATACTCTAGTAAGTGTGATCCTGGGTCACAGGAATCTTCCTGGATAATAATGGAAAGATAACAATGGCAAAAATTAGCAATTGTTTTGTAATTGGTGATATTAAAAATTACTTTAAAATGATTTAAATATTATTATATTAAATAAGTCACTAACTTGCTGTGTTTGGAACTTTACATGGCAAAAAAACCCCGAAATGCTACCAATATGCTACTAATATTATTGCTAATAATCCGTTGGGGTTTGAAATTTTAATCATGTCTTCATTTGAACTGATTTGCTGTTTTCAAAATGCGGACATAATACCTGAAGAAACCAGAAACAGAATGTTATTCAGAGGCATTTGTTTATTTAGTTTTGAATGTAAGACCTGTGAAACGCGGCAAATGATGAAAACCGATGGAAAACCACAGATTTTACCATTTCAGAGTGAAGTTAGCAGCAATCTGATTGGATGAGTTAACACAACATGTTTGGCAGACTGTGTTGGTTTTTTCAATTCTTCCCCCGTTCTTATGAACCATAACACATTTTTTTTAGACTGCACTAACAGAAAATACTATAAAGAACCCTCAAGTTAATTTTTTTTATTATTTCTTGCACATATTAGACCATCTCATTGTAGGCAAAGTAAACACTTATAAAGGATGCTGTCAGCTATTACTGTTGCTGGAACTTGAAGTGAGGAAATGACTGCACACAAGATAAAGAAGTATAGATAAAGAACTGAAGAAACAAAGGGCTAAATATACATTGGCTAAAGCTGGACTAAATTACAAACAGGTGAAACTAATTAGTGACCCTGGAAACAAACAAAAATATATAAGGTCGAGTTGGGGCGGCATGGTGGCTCAGTGGGTTGCACTGTCACCTCACAGCAAGAAGGTTGCTGATTCGAGTCCAGGCTGGGCCAGTTGGCATTTCTTTTTTTAGGGGGTTTTCACCTTTAATTGGAAAGGACAGTGGAGGATACAGACAGGTAAGTATTGGGAGCCAGAGAGAGGGGAAGGGTTGGCAAAGGACCTCGAGTCAGGAATCGAACTCAGGTCGCCGTGAGCACCACAGTGCTATATGTCGGCGCACTTAACCACTAGGCTATTGGTGCCGACGGCAGTTGGCATTTCTGTGTAGAGTTTCCCCGTGTTTGTGTGGGTTTCCTCTGGGTGCTCTGGTTTCCCCCACAGTCCAAAGACATGCTGTATAGGTGAATTGGATGAACTAAATTGGCTGTAGTGTATAAGTGTGTGTGTGAATGCAAGAGTGTATGGGTGTTACTGGGTTGCAGCTGGAAGGGCATCCATTGCTTAAAACATATGCTGGATTAGTTGGTGGTTGGAGTGCGAGACTGGAAATTGTAGCCTGAGCCTGCAATAAATATTTTAAATAATCTGCCATTCAAATGGTCCTTGCGCTCACAATGATTTGCAGCTAAAGGGCAAAAGAAAAGAAGATTGTGGAGGTGGAAATGTTTGGGGAGCTGCAGGGGAACAAGGACTGTGCGTTGTGCAACGAGAGGAAAATATTGACCTGATAGAGGTCAATAAATAATTTTTCAATGTGCTGCTATTGTAAAGCTTATTTATTCTGATATTGTGGTCTATAACTCTAAACCCTAAACTCTCCATTGACCTATATCATGCTCTCTCATTGGCTGTTGGCCCTCACTGATGTGTTTTTCAGTCAGAACTCATTTACACAGCATGTCAGTGTCTGTCTCTGATTGTGTTTTTGATAATTAACACTGTGAGATTGTTGCTTGCATGAACAAGCATCGATTTGTCTCTGATTTTGGGCTTTTGTCTGTGATTTTTCAAAACCTCTCAGCGAGAGAAAATCTGGGCTAAAATAGTGCAGTGTGAGTTCTATCTCTCATTTTAACTGGAATGGAAAAGGAGTTGGGTGGATTAGCATTACCAAAATTCTTTTTTTATTACTGGTCTGCAAATATTCCAAACATGCTATTCTGGTGCTTTTCTAATGATGAACCTCCTGCTTGGTTATGGATTGAAGAGGTTGCGCATGTGGTACTCCCTCACTCACTGCTCTTTTGTGCCATTTTCACCATCACAGTATTCTAAAAAATTACATAGTTAAAAACTGTCTAAAAGGTCTGGGGTCAGCTCAGACACTTCACTTTACACCTTAACACGTCTTCTACGCCCTGTGCACTCTAACCCTCTTTTTCCTCCCTCACATAATGATAGTGCTTTTGTAACATGGGTGAGATGTGGAATTGTCTCTATTAAAGACCTCTATATCGATAGTATTTTTGCATCATTTGAACAACTAACTCAAGTGTTTAATTACCAAAGTCACAACTTTTCAGATATTTTCAGATACGGGATTTTGTCCATATTTTTGTCCTGTACCACCCTCTACCCTGATTGATACCATCCTTAGTATTAACCCCTGTCAAAATGGGGCCTATTTCTAAGATTTCAAAGAGAACTCCTTCCTCTACCTCTGAAAGTTTGCGTTCTATTTGGGCTAGGCATCTTAACGTAGATGTAGGAGAAGATACTTGGTCGACAATTTTTGAAAAAGGACCATAAATCATCTGTATGTGCTCGTCATGGGATTCTACAGTGCAAAGTATTTCACTGGAAGAGTTCACTGGTCTAAATGTAAACTGGCTCGCATGTTCCCTGCTGTTGATCTAAACTTTGACAAATGTCATGCTAAACCTGCAAATCTAGTTCACATGTTTTGGAACCGTCCTACTTTGTTTCCTTTTTGGGAGTTTCCTTTTTTTTCTCTCTCATTATTAGCTCAGTGGTGTATTTAGTTTAGTCTCCTCAACCCCCCTTCCATACTCAATGGATTAGGGTTAGGGTTAAAGATGCCTTATTTTTTTGTTAAACTAGAAAAAAAATTAAATATAGTCCTTGAGTGATCATTTTCTAACAATTGGTTGCCATATTTGAGCATGTTAAAGCTCTGAGACGGTAGACTGAATGGTTGCCCATCTCACACTTTTAGTCTGTGCCTTGTAAGATGAGTACTAGTGCTGATATTACACATGCATACTACCATTTCATGAAGTAAAACCACAAGTTTGAAGAACATGCCACCCCCAGCCTATTTATTAAAATATTTTCCCTTCTCTCTCTCTCTCTTTTAATTTTTCTTTTCTTTTTTATTTTATAATCATTATTTATTTTACTTAATACACCATGCTGTCAACCTCAAATTTAAGTACTGATCTGTTTATATGCTTAATTTGTATACATTAATGCACATCATATATTGTTTATGCACGTCATATATTGTTTGATGTACAGTATGGGGGCAGTCGTGGCCTGGTGGTTAGAGTGTTGGACTCGTGATCCAAAGGTTGCTGGTTCGATACTCGGTACCAGCGGGAATTGGGGGTGGGGGGAGTGAATGACCAGCACTCTCCACCACCCTCAATACCACGACTGAGGTGAGTCCCTTGAGCAAGGCACCGTTCCCCCCAACTGCTCCCCGGGCGTGTGTGTTCACGGTATGTGTGTGTTCACTAACTGTGTGTGTGCACTTGGATGGGTTAAATGCAGAGCACAAATTCCAAGTATGGGACACCATACTTGGCCACACTACACTTCACTTCACTTCACTTCACTTCACTTCAGTATGTGGGTTATAGAGTGGTCTATTGTTATTTTTTTAAATCATTTTTGTACTGTTATATATTTTTTATTTTTACCTACAGTGCTCAGCATAATTGAGTACACCCCATTTTGAAAATGAATATTTTTATCCATTTCCCAGTGAATATAGGCAATGTATTTTGGTGCATTTAAACAAAACAGATTTATTAAACAGATATATTTATTAAAATAATATTTTAGTCCCCAAACATATTTAGAAATAGAAAGATAATACAATTAAATTCAAGCTAAATATTGCAAAAAAAAAAAATACAACCTACAAAATTGTAACTAATTTTTTTCTTTTTTTTTGCTTCTCTTGATTTTTCCTTTTTTTTATAATTTGGATTTAATATTTTTCTATAACATATAAATTTGGCTGTACTAGTTTTTGGACCGTTATCGTAAGTTATTTTGTTAGATAAGCTCCAGATTTGGCTTCAGTACTGACTAATCCAATGTATATGCACAAATATAATATTGTATAGCTTCCTATTAAAAATATGAATTTAAAAGATAGATGTGTGAAGGGTGTACTTATATATGCTGAGCACTGTATTTGTATTGTTATTTTCCATTTTACTTTGTTTAACTGTTATAAAAATATGATATTCATTCATTCATTTTCTTTTCAACTTGGTCCCTTTATTAATCTGGGGTTGCCACTGGGAAACACTCTCATTCACACACATACAGTATGGACAATTTTAGCTTACCCAATTCACCTATAGCGCATGTCTTTGGACTGTGGGGGAAACCCACGCGAACACGGGGAGAACATGCAAACTCCACACAGAAATGCCAACTGACCTAGCCGAGGCTCGAACCAGTGACCTTCTTGCTGTGAGGCAACAGCGCTACCCACTGCGCCACAGCGCCACCCCTAAAATCTGATAAATAAAACTTTTAAATAAGAAATAGTGCAGCGTGAACTCACCATTGGAAACCAGTAACTAAAGACAGCAAAGAGGAAAACTGAATTAATGGACCATGGCTGCATTCCAGTTCAAATGTTTATGCCTTTCCCTTGCTAACTTCACATCTTTACTCAGACTCAGATGTAAATTAAGCAAAGCTGGCAGACTTGCTGAACACTGTAGTGGTTGAGATTATGGTGCAACAGTTACAGGAGAGCAAAGTCTAAAAAGAGCCAGGTATAGCAGATGGAGCAGGGTGCCACCAGAACCATGTGGGAACCAGTAAAGCAGGTGGCGATATAGCCAGCAATATACTGTAGAAGAACAATGTGGAACAAAAGACCATGTTGTTTTTGGTGGCCTATTTTAGTTTTAGTCTAGTCTTCGTGTAAATCTTAGTTTTTATAAGTTTTAGTCAACTTGTTAAGTCTTGTCGAGTTTCAGTCATCTAAAAGTCTGAGTAATTTAGTATTATTTTAGTCTGAATTATTTGTCACTATTTTCATCTAGTTTTAGTCAACAAAAACTGGTAATATTTTAGTGTAGTTTTAATCGATGAAAACCGATGACATTTAGTCTAGTTTTAGTCAATGACATTTTTATTTTAGTCTCTTTATAGTAATCCAATTCTGTTTATCCCAGTCAATGTACTATAAGTACCTAGCAGTATAGATTAAATGGCTTTATATTTTTTATTTGATGCAATAAAGAAAATCTGTGACAATGCATCTGGGTAATATTTGAATATTCATATCATATGAAGTTCCACTGTAAACAACAACAAAAAAAGATTGATTTATTTTCAATGATATTTCTGTAGGTACTACATTAGCATTTTATAAATGAGTTCTAATAAAATTCTGACAATAAATTAGTTTTTGGAGGTTTTCTATTGGCAGTGAAAGTTTTACGCAATGTGTAAGTCTCCATTTGAAATAACAAACTTAAGTACACAAAAGATGTGCTGTGAGAACGGGGTGTATCGACATTTGCAGTTAACACACTTTGTTACATAAATAAATGTTAGGGTGTGGGAGTGGGTCTTGAGGAAGTGACGCTGCCTGCACAGTGAGACCGTACTGCAAAATAATAAAAACACAACTAAACAAAACAAAACCCTGCTGAAAAAAATCTGCATATGCTGGAAAGGTATGTTTTGATACTGGCATGCTGGTTTCAATGCTGGTTTAGCTGGTCTCAGTGCTGGTTTCAATGTTTGTTTTGTTTTGTCTCAATTTAGTCAACGAAAATGAAGAGACATTTTAGTATAATTTTTATTTGTAAACTACATTTAGTCTCATTTTTATTCGTCAACAATATTACATTATAAATGTACAGTAGTCATTGTCACATTTACGTCTCTTCTTGTTTTGGTCACATGAAAAAGGTTAGCTGACAACGCTATTTACTCCTAATTTTTGTTGACGCATGCAACACTAGTTGGAGCAGACAGAAACAGAAGGAATCCAGGCCATAATCTATCGTACCTGAAGAAAAAAAAAGGACTGTGGCCCTGGGTGGAACCTAGGAGTTTTTCCTAACCGCAGGAATCGGCAAAGAATACAAGGCCATTATAAAATCAAACAGTTACATTAATTCGATAAAAGTAGTTCCTATTATTCAAATATTAATGTAAGCTCATTGTACTTAATAGAAAGAAGTTATGTTTAACCAAGTTATGCGAAACCATAAAAGTCAGTTAGCTAGAGCTTGTGAAACCAAGCTCAGCATCACTGATGATGACTCATCATCAGTGGTATAACACTTTAGTAGCATATCCAAATATAGTTACATAAATGTCTGCTGTGTTTTTTCAAGATGGCCCTGTGACAGTTTTAACTGCTATGTGTCAGTTTAACATTTCACAACAAAAGCATCAGCTTGGAGTGGTAGATGGATGGCAAAAAATAGGTTGAATAAGTCTAATCTCTAGTTTCCAGCATGCTTTGCATGAAACTATTTGAGGAAAATAAATCAAGTGAAATGAAGTGTAATTTTGCAAAAGATTATTATAGAGAGCCATAAATGATTCTATACTGTTATTCTATTTAAAATTTACAGAGGTTTGGGATCTACTGAAATTAGGATTACCCTTGTAGTGAAGATTATAGTCTGTGGTTTGGTTGGATAGGATAAAAAAATGTTTAATCCAATTGAAAATTTTCAGTTACGTGACCTTGCGGAGACCTAGCAGGCAAAAAAATAATGGGCCTGATGGCAGCTACACTGGGATCTTGCAGCACAAACCGGTCATATTTTCATCTTTTTAAAGCTACGAATATTTGGATCACATATCTACTGTAACAGGCTAATAGGCTAACAGTATGCTAAGATAGGATGCTGAGCAATTGAAAAATTACATTTAATTTAATAATGGATAGCTTTGTTTACCGTTTAAAGAAATGCATTTAAAGGCATTTATAGCTGTATATACAGAACATATGTAAAAAGTTTATTGTGTACTTTTTAAATCAGAGACTGAATAGAGCACAAAGGCCTTGCTGCCAGTGGATTCAGAAGGCATATTTGTTGATGAAACAGAAATGCATTTAGTGACTTGAGATCTGTTTACTAATAATAATTACTGTAATGCTTTCTGCATCAACTGAATGAATTCAATTTAGGAATCACTATTGAATTCTGCCTGTTTTGTCTTGTGACAAACTGACTCATCATCAGTGGTTTAACATTAGCAAATTTCTTGTCCAAATATAGTCACATGTATGTCGTGTTTTATCAAGCTGATTCTCTGACATTTTAACTGCTACAATAGGTGTCAGTTAAACATTTCATGATGAAAGCATCAAATTTAGCAAGGTTCTAGTTAAATGGCACGAAACTTTTTGTGAAAAATATTTTTGTGTAGGCTAACACAACCACATCATTGTTCACCCAATAAGAAATTTATTTTTAAAATAAAAGCAACTTACTTTTAATTCAGTGTATACAAATGATGAGTTTATGCATTTCCTGGGAACTAAACCATGAACTTGGTTTTACTGGAAACAAGCTATAATATTTTAACCTCATGAATACAGCAGGAACTCAACACTCTTAGAAGAAGCATGGCTTATTTACACTGTACTTAGATATATTGAGTAGAAGAAGAAAAAAGCACGAACAAGTGTTCACAAACAAGCATACGCATTCTGTCAAGTGGTTTTCACATGGCGAAGGAAAAAAAAGTGTTGTTACTGTGAAAAGAAATTGCTGTTGCAATTACTAAGAAAATGGATTGGCCTGTGACCTTCTTAGCTGACTGTCTATATGCAATTAAAAATCTGTTTTTGCAAGAGTTCTTTAAATTTAGTTCATCTTTAGATCTAAACTCAATGGACAAGTGTGCAAAGCATTTTAAAATACAGGAGGATAGAATATGCATTTGAGCATGGTTGGTGGTCAATGTGCGGGCTTGGTTTTGATCAATGTGGTTACCACTTTGAGCCAAACACAAATTTCTCATGAGAACAAACTAAGACACATACAAGTATTCTCATGTAACCTTATTCAGCACTTCTTATAAAGATTTAATCATGAAACTTTAAAATATAATTTTACATTGACATTAATCAGTCCTTTAATAATAAAGCCAACAAAGAAGTCTTAGAAAGTCAAAATGTAGCACAACCCATGTCATCAGCAACTGAAGACAGGCAATGAACTGAGCAAATAAAGGAAATAATAGAAGTAATAGAAAATAATAAAATAACAATAAATAATAGAAGTTTTATTAAACAAGTTGTCATAGAAATTAAAGAGTGTCTGGAACAACAAATAAAACCTGGTCGAACACCAAAGTGTAAAAGTAAGGAAAATGGATTTAGAGGTGCACAGAGGAAGTGGGCTGGTGAAAAAAAAGAGACAGAAGGAGGACTTAGGCAAGGACCCAAAGTCCAGATTCAACTGAGTCCTACGGTGGAGTCAACAGAAAGAGAAGCCTTGGTGGAGATGGGGCTGATGACATCATGACTAATGGAGGCTGAAAGTATGAAAGCCTCCACAACTCGTGGAGATGGAGGATCCTCTGTCATGATTTCAGGAAGGGAAAGGGAGCAAGGACTCAAGTGCAGTAAATAATGGGTTTATTAATAATAAAAATAAAACAAAAAGGCAACAAAAATCACCCCAAGGGGGACAATACTAACAAAAGTAAAAAAACTCGACTGGGTTGGCAAGGAAAGACACAACAGGACTGAAAAAGGAACACAGGAGAAGCATTTACGACGAACTGGCACAGGACAGCAGACAACAGGGAGCTATAAGCAGAAATAATTAACAAACAAACAGGTGAACTGAATAAACTAATAATGGGTTAACAAGGAGGGTGGGACTAGACAATAGACAGGACACAAAGACAACACAAGCCATGTGCACACAAGAAAACAGGACTAGAACACGCAGCCAATGAAGGAACTCATTAACCGTGTGTTCACATGAAACAAGCATGTGGCCACAATGTAAACATAAAGCCACGTGCTTACACCAAGTAGACTGGAGCGCTGAGAACGAAAACACCATGCTGCGAACAAAACAACAAACACCCCAGGATGAGAGCACGCATCCTGAGCTCGCCTGGACCTTGCCCGCCCACGTCATGCCTGCCCAACGCAGCCAAGACGCCGCTCATACAAAGACAAAGACAGACAATGACAGGAAATGAGTGCTTGACCCAAGAAAACTCTTAGAGCTAACTAAAGACTAAGGTGACTTTGCGCTGGGCGGAAAAGTGGTTACAGGAGAAATGGGGGTACATTCTCTCCATAGAAGGTGCCTAGGGTGGACTGAAAGAGTGGTATCCTAATTAATGGCCACTCCAATATATATATTTAACTATATCCTTTCTGTGACATGATTATTAATAAAGTTAAATCTGTGTTTAAGTGCCTAGATTATATGACCTTTGTGTCATCCTTCTTTAGTTTAAAACTGCAACTGGAATGATGCGTATCATTGCTCTTGCTGTATGCCAAGTTCTTTGTTTTCTCAGGATCTTCAGGCCAGGTCAAGACCTCTTGGGACCTCTCATGTGGACTGCTGATTAGTGACCACAATAGCTGCAACACCGATATAACCACATGATAGAAATTAAGGTAATTCTGTTGTAATTTGTATTTCATTGTTCTTTGTGAGATTCTGCTCTCATTGTGTGTGTAGTGACTTTGGATTGGGTGGGAAAACCAGTTACAGGAGAAAAATATTGCCATTTAACCGTAATACCACTGGAGGACAGGAGATCAGTGACAAAATCTAGTGCTGTATGGGACTAGGGTCTCAAAGGCACTGACAGCGGGTGGGTGATTGGACGTCTTAGAAACGGCACAAACAGAGCAGGCCAGAACAAAATCGTGTACATCACAAGCCATAATAGGCCACCAGAATACTTGTTTTATAAGAGACAAAGTACGACTCACCCCTGGATGACAAGCTAGCCTGGAAGAGTAACCCCACTGGATGATGTCGGACTGTAAAAATTCTGGCACAAATAAACGACCCGGTGGACACTCGGACGGAGGCGTTACCCCTTCCAGGGCTGTGCGAACCCTTAACTTGATCTCCCAAGAGACGGCAGAGATGAACATTCTGCTAGGGATGATTGGCTCGGGAGCCGACGTGCCCTCAGAATGGTCAAAACACGTGAAAGTGCGTCAGGCTTGATGTTCTTGGAGCCTGGTTGATACGAAATAGAAAAATCTAAATGACCCAAAAATAATGCCAATCGGTTGCCTGCTTTGAGTTTAATGTTTTAACAGTTTTGATATACCCCAAATTCTTGTGATCAGTCCAAACAACAAAAGGAACCCCCGAACCTTCCAACCAATGCCAGCACTCTTCCACACTCCAAAATGCAGCTGCCAAAACTTTTTTTAATGTTGTCTGGGCTTCTTCATTCTGACAGTGGCCGAAGGTTGACACACAACTTAACCAAGAGTGGATGTGTCTCTGCAAAAAAGCACAAAAGTAGAAACTCACAACGGTAACGCTTTATTTGAAGCTTTGTTCATAAGAGGCGTTAAAAGGCCAGCCAAGAGACATAGTCCCTCCAGCGTGTTTTGGGTCTTTCCTGAGGCCTCCTCTCGGTGGGACATGCCTGGAACACCTTCCTAGGTAGGTGTCCAGGAGGCATTCGAAACAGATGCCCGAGCCACCTCAGCTGACTTCTCTCGATGTGGAGGAGCAGCGGCTCTACTCCGAGTTCCTCCAGGGTGAAAGTCACCCTGCCACCCTGCGAAGGAAATTCATTTCAGCCGCTTGTATCTGAGATCTTGTCCCTTTGGTCATTACCCAAAGCTCATGACCATAGGTGCAAGTAGGAACATATATTGACTGGTAAATTGAGAGCTTTGCCTTTCGGCTCAGCTCCTTCTTTACCACAACTCCTCCACCTGGGGATAGGACTTTCCTCCAACCTGGAGATGGCAAGCCACCTTTTTTCGGTGGAGTACCATGGCCTCGGACTTGGAGATGCTGATTCTGAACTTTCAGCAGTGAAATTTAAACCACACTGAACTAAACTAAACTGAACTTCAACTCTGAAATCTGAACTCTACTAGAACTATGTTAAGCTGCTTTGACACAATCTACACTGTGAAAAGCGCTATATAAATAAACTTGACTTGACTTGACTGATTCTCATCCCAGCCACGTCACACTGGGCAGCAAACCGCCCCAGTGCATGCTGAAGGTCCATGTCCGATGAAGCCAACAGAACAACATCATCTGCAAATAACAGAGATGAAATCCTGTGGTCCCTGAACTGGACCCCCTCCGGCCCAAGGCTGCATATAGAAATTCTGTCCATAAAAATTATGAACAGAATTAGAGACAAAGGGCAGCCCTGCCAAAGTCCAACATGCACTGGAAACGAGTCTGACTTATTGCTGGCAATGCGAACCAAACTCCTGCTCTGTTCATACAGGAACCAAACAGCCATTAACAGGGCGCCTCTGACCCAATACTCCCAGAGCGCCTCCCACAGAATGCCACAAGGGACACGGTCGAATGCCTTCTCCAAGTCCAAGAAACACATGTGGACTGGTTGGGCATACTCTCATGAACCCTCGAGCACCCTGGTGAGGCTAGAGAGCTGATCCAGTGTACCACGGCCTGGACGAAAACCGCATTGTTCCTCCTGGATCCTAGGTTCAACCATCGGTCGGATCCTCCTCTCCATTACCCTGGCATAGACTTTTCCAGTCAGGCTAAGGAGTGTGATCCCCCTATAGTTGGACCACACCCTCCGGTCCCGCTTCTTAAAAATGGGAACCACCACCCCAGTCACAGGGTGTATCTCATCCACCCTCTCTGCTTTGCCACTGTGGAGCTTGCTAACTACCTCATGGACCTCAGCTTGGGTGATGGGTGAGTCCACCCCTGCATCCCCAGTCTCTGCTTCCTCAATGAAAGACATGTCATTGGGGTTGAGGAGATCCTCAAAGTATTCCTTCCACCATCAGACAACATCCCCAGTCAAGGTCAACAGCTCCCCACTTCCACTGTAAACAGGGGCCGACCGGTAGTCTTCCTCCATGGTCTCCCCAAACTCTTCCTGGTCCCGAGTTTTTACTTCTGCAACCACCTGAGCTGCAGCACACTTGGCCTGTCGGTATCCATCAGCTGCCTCGGGAGTCCTACAAGCCAACCAAGCCCTGTAGGACTCCTTCTTCAGCTTGACGGCATCCCTTACTTCCAGTGTCCACTAACAGGTTTGTGGATTGCTGCCTCAACAGGTACCACAGGCCTTACAGCCACAGCTCCTCATGGCTGCATCAACAATGGAGTCGGCGAACATGGACCACTCGTCTAAAAGACTCCAGCCTCCCTCAGAATCTGGTCAAAGCTCTTTCGGAGGTGAGAGTTAAAAATCCCTCTGACTTGAGGTTCAGCCAGATGAAGGCTGCCAGTAAGGCTGTTCCTCCCAATGCTCCTCTCCAGGTATCACTGTCATTTCCCACGTGTGCGTTGACGTCCCCAAGTAGAACAACAAAGTCCTCAGTCAGAGCACCTTCCAGCACCCCTCCCAAGGGCTCCAAAAAGGCCGGGTACTCTGCACTGGTGTTTGGCCCGTTGACACAAACTAGAGTGCGAGACCTATCCCTGACCCGAAGGCGCAGGGAGGCAACCCTCTCGTTCACCAGGGAAAACTCCAACACATGGTGGCTAAGTTGCCCACACCAGCCCTCTGCCTTTCATCGTGGGCAACTCCAGAGTAAAAGAAAGTCCAGCCCTTCTCCAGAAGTTGAGTTCCAGAGCCCAAGCTGTGCGTGGAGGTGAGTCTGACTATCTCTGGTCAGTACCGTACCCGGCGATTGAGTTGTCGTGGTCCTAACCTTCGACGACCACCTGTTCCACATTGCACCAACCCCTTACGGCTCCTGCAGGTGGTGGGCCTGCAGGAGGATGGTCCCACTTCGCTCCTTCGGGCTGAGCCTGACTGGGTTTTGTGCAATAAAATCCGGTCACCAGGCGCTCGCATATAAGGCCCAACCCCAGGCCTGGCTCCAGGGTGGGGCCCCGGCTGCGCCATACCAGGCGACGTCACAGTCCTCGATCTTTTTGTGCTCATAAAAGGTTTTTGAACTGCACTTAGTCTGACCTGTCATCTAAAATCTTTTTGCTTTGGGAGACCCTACCAGGGGCATTAGCATTAGCACAACATAGCTCTTAGGATCACTCAGGCACTCAAACCCCTCCACCTCAATAAGGTGGCGGTTCATGGAGGAGAAAATCATGACATGACACATCATAAATGTGAATGAGATTTTATCCAAGCTTATAACAACTGTCATTAAGTGTCATTTGCTCAGTTATGACATTTTAAATGCAAGATGTGCAAAGTGCAAAGTGTTTGTTATGACAACTTGACATAAGTTATAAGGAATGCAGTCTCAGAACAATGCATAATTTTAGAAAAGGTAAAATCTCTTTCTCTTTATATATACATACAGGGGTTGGACAATGAAACTTAAACACTGACCAATTTAGCATTGAATGTTGGAGGATAAATTTGACCAGCCTGGTGGTTAATCTTTATTTATTGCACATTCCACCTGTAAGAGCAGAGTGTGAAGGTTTAATCAGCAGAGCAATAGCACAGTTTTTCTTAAAATATTGCAATGCACACAACATTATGGGTGACACATCAGAGTTCAAAAGATGACAAATTGTTGGTGCCGGTTTCGTTGGTGCATCTGTGACCAAGACAGCAAGTCTTATCCAGGGTAATCTCAGAATACCACCAATAAAGATGAACCACGTCCAACAGGAGTAACTGTGGACGCAAGAGGAACCTGTCTGAAAGGGATGTCCAGGAGCTAACCCAGATTGTATCCTAAAAAACATAATACTACAGCTGTCCAACTCACTGCAGAATTAAATGTGAAACCACTAAAATGTGTTTTCACCAAAACTGTACATTGGGAGCTCCACAGGGTCAATATACATGGCCAGGCTGCATAGCCAAACCTTTGGTCTCTCATGCCAATGCCAAACGTCAGTTTCAATGTGCCATCAGCAAAAATCTTGGGCTATGGACAATCTGAAACATGTATTGTTCTCTGATGAGTCTACCTTCACTGTCTTTCCCACATCTGAGAGAGTTACGGTGTGGAAAAGCCCCAAAGAAGCTTACCACCCAGACTATTGCCTGCCCAGAGTGAAGCATGGTTGTGGATCAGGGATGGTTTGGGCTGCAATATCATAGCATTCCCTAGGCCCAATACTTGTGCTAGATGGGCGTGTCACTGCCAAGGACTACTGAATCATTCTAGAGGACCATGTGCACCCAATGGTTTAAACATTGTATCCTGAAGGCGGTGCTGTGTATCAAAATGATAATGTACCAATACACACAGCAAGACTGGTGACAGAGTGGTTTGATGAACATGAAAGTGAAGTTGAACATCATGGCCTGCACAGTCACTAGATCGAAATATTATTGAGTCACTTTGGGGTGTTTTGGAGGAGAGAGTCAGGAAACTTTTTTCTCCACCAGCATCACATAGTGTCCAGGGCAATATTCTGCAAGAAGAATGGCTCAAAATCCCTCTGGCCACTGTGCAGGACTTGTATCTGTCATTCCCAAGATTAATTGATGCTGTATTGGCTGCAAAAGGAGGCCCTACACCATACTAATGGATTTTTTTTTTTAAATCATGCAGAAGTGTTAAGACAATTGTTTACAGACCAGCATGTAGATTATGTGGGTTTGATTTGACAGAACATTTTGATGAAGGCAAAAAAAAGTGTTAGGAAGAAAAAAATATTAAGAAAATATCTTGCAATTTAGGCACAGTAATGAATTAAGAAACAGATCTGTTAGCCTACTAACTGTCTAAATGCAATTTAAGGCATTTTGCATGAAAAAGTGTTCACAAACAAACATACACATTCTGTGGGGTGGTTTTTACATGGCGAAGAAAAAAGAAGTGTTGTTACTGTGAAAAAAAAAATGCTGTTGCACATGCTGAGAAAACATTGTTGTATTGGCCTGTGGCCTTAGCTGGCTGTCTAAATGCAAAGACAGATCAGTTTTTGCAAGAGGTCTTTAGATCTAAACTCAGTGGACAAGTGTGCAAGGCGTTTTAAAGTACAGAAGGATAGAATATGCATTAAGCATGGTGGTCAATGTGTGGGCTTGGTTTTGATCAATGTGTTTACCACTTTGAGCCAAACACAAATTAAGGCCCATAAAAGTATTCTCATGTTACCTTGTTCAGCAAATTTCTTAGGAAAGATTTAATCATGAAATTTAAGATATAATTTTACATTGGCATTAATCAGTCCTTTAATAATAAAACCAAGACGAAGTCTTAGAAAGTCACAATGTAGCACAACCCACATCATCAGCAAATGATGACAGGCAATGAACTAAGAAAATAAAGGAAATAATAGAAGTAATAGAAAATAATAAAATAACATTAAATAATATAAGATTAATTAAACAAATTGTCAAAGAAATTAAAGAGTGTTGGGGAACAACAAATGAAACCTGGTCGAACACCAAACTGTAAAAGTAAGGGAAAAGGATTTAGAGGTGCACAGAGGAAGTGGGATTGTGAAAAAAAGAGCCAGAAGGAGGACTTATTGCAAGGGCCCAAAGTCCAAATTCAGCTGAGTCCCATGGTGGAGTTAACAGAGAGAGAAACCTTGATGGAGATGGGGCTGACACCATTGGGGTGACTAATGGAGCCTAAGGCGAATGTGATGTCATTGCGGTGTTGGCAGAAGTTTGATTTGGGTGCAAAGTCCTTTAGGTTTCTTTTAAAGCTCTAAGGAAAACCAATGCTCGCCTCACAGCAAGAAGGTCGCTGGTTCGAGCCTCAGCTGGGTCAGTTGGCATTTCTGTGTGAAGTTTGCATGTTCTTCCCGTGTTCGCGTGGGTTTCCTCCGGGTGCTCCGGTTTTCCCTACAAGTCCAAAGACATGCTCTATTGGTGAATTGGGTAAGCTAAATTGTCTGTAGTGTATGTGTGTGAATAAGAGTGTATGGGTGTGTCCCAGTGATGGGTTGCAGCTGGAAGGGCATCCGCTGCGTAAAACATATGCTGGATAAGTTGGCGGTTCATTCCGCTGTGGCGACCCCAAATTAATAAAGGACTAAGCTAAAAAGAAAATGAATGATATGATTTTTAATAAAGTTGAATCTGTGTTTAAGGGCCTAGATTATATGACCTTAGCGTCATACCTCTTTAGTTTAAAACTGGAATGATATGCATATCTTTGCTCTTTCTGTTTGCCAAGTTCTTTTTTTTTTCAGGATCTTCAGGCCAGGTGAAGAGGTCATTGGGACTTCTCATGTGGACTGCTGATGGGTGACCACAGTAGCTGAAACACTGATATAACGGCATGATAGAAATTAAGATAATTCTGCTGTAATTTGTATTTCATTGTTCTCTGTGAGATTCTGCTCTCATCATGTGTGTAGTGACTTTGGATTGGGTGGGAAAACCAGTTACAGGAGAAAAATATTGCTGAGTCCATTTCAGTTCACCCTCAGCAGGGGAATGTGGGTTTCCCTCTATGCCTTCAACCTGGTCAGACATAACTTAAAGCTCTAGATCTGGTCCGAACTTATGGAAAGTTCAGTCACTTTCTTATGGGATTAATTATCAATAAAGACAGGCTCTGGCTGTTTATTTGTTTAGGCAATTGCTCTATGCAGCTGAATTCTGAATCTGCAATGAGGCTGATGATGTCCTCCTCAGAGTTGCTGATGGTACAGGTTGATTCTCAATTCATCAGCACCCACAACATAAATGTGGCGAAGGTCCCTCTGGGGTCTTCGAAGGACAGCTTGGCCTTTGTGGAGATATGTCAGACAAAGCAAAAGTTCACACCCAGGTTGTGATAGGAAAAACCTGAAAAGCACTGTTTATTTAGTAATGTCTTTCCTATATTGTGTTTATTTGTGATTTTGCTTGTGGTTTTAAATTGTTGTTTTTTTTGACAGTGTCCTGTTTTGAGCCTAAAACCGTGATACAAACTTAACCGTGAGCAATCTTTACCATTGCACCCTTATAGCAGGACAAACATTGTGGTCAATACTGATCGGTGGCCCTTGGCCCTCAGTAAAAACAATTGAGGAACCCTGGCCTAGACTTACACATAATAAATCACATCATCATGGGCTTATAAATAGGTGTAAGATTATCACGTGTACACCATATCATAGATTTGTTGTGCATATACACAAATGTTACCAATATACCACCAAAAGCAATGGCAACCCAGCAACCTACCTGATAACTGCAACTAACCATCAAAAATGTTTAAACACGAGCAAAATATTTTACTTTAACCTGAGTGGAACAGCTTTTCAATGAGTGAAACCTCCAATGCAGTTGGGAGAGTACGCTTAATCAAACACCTGACATCAATCAAATTTCCAAGATGTCCCCACTGCAGTCTGTAGCAAGATGCCATACTGGATCAGGTTCAATACGTAGTGGACAT
Source organism: Danio jaintianensis (assembly GCA_903798115.1). NCBI lineage: Eukaryota > Metazoa > Chordata > Actinopteri > Cypriniformes > Danionidae > Danio > Danio jaintianensis. Next base: position 2,507,214 of record CAIGQV010016734.1, read on the forward strand.
TGTAACGCCCATGCTACTGTGACGGTTGGGTTTAGGGTTGGAGAGGTGTAGACGTTAATAACTGTGACGGTTGGGTTTAGGGTTGGGGTAGGTTTAGACTTTAATAACACACAATTTAATGTGTAATTTAATAATTAATGTAAATATTTAGTGCTTCTAGCAACAACCGCTCCACTACGTATTGGACCTGGTCCAGAACGTCATCGAGCTGCAGAGTGAAGGAATGCACTCTCAGAACAATGCACAAGTTTTGAAAAGGTAAAGTCTGTCTCTCTCTCTCTCAATTCAATTCAATTCAATTCAATAATTGCTTTATTGGCATGACAAATGTTACAAATGTATTGCTAAAGCATTTATAAAGTTTACATAAAAAATAAAATAAAAGAACATATATATATTTACAAAAAAAAAGTTAATACAGTATTAGTAGCAGTAAAAAAAAAAAGATATATACATATAATAATTAAATAAATAATATATCATATTATTATTATTATTCAATATATCATATTATTATTCAATATATCATATTATTCAATATATCATATTCATTTATATCATATTATATATATATATATATATATATATAAAAATAGATCAGAATACACTGTACATTTAACGATCAGCATTTTAGAATAAAACAGTAATAAAAACAAAAATAATCAGTATATTTACAATGATTCATTTATAATAATCTTGATGTGTGTGTGCGTGTGTGTGTGTTTGCAAGCGCATCACTGATGTTTTTATTGGTCTCCTCTCTCTTTTTGTGACAGGCATTAATGTATTGTGCCGCTAGAAGGATACAGTCAGTTTTTTCCCCTAGTAAATATTGCAGTTGTGTTGTATTGTCTGACTCAGTGAATTGAGGGTAAATGCTCTGGAGTTTGGGGTAGAATGTTTCTCTGATGTGCTGATAGTTTGTGCAGCGGGTGAGGAAGTGTTCCTCCGTCTCCACCTCTGCCTGGGCACAGTGTGGGCAGATGCGGCTCTCTCTGGGTTGCCAGTTCTGTCTGTATCGGCCCGTCTCTACAGTCAGACTGTGAGCACTCAGCCTGTATTTGGTCAGTGTTGCTCTTAATTTACTGTCCTTTACTGCACTCAGATATGTTGCTGTCGTATAATCTCTATTTAAGTCTAAATAACATTGAAGTTTACTTTGTTTCCCTGCTGCTTCATTCCAGTAAATCAGATACTCTTCTTTTCGTGCATTTATCATTTGATTGGCTTTAGTTCTGTGGATGAGCATGTCCGTGTCCTGATGCTGCCTGCTGTTAGTCATATTTGCTATGTTGATTTGTGTTTGCAATTTCAGGACCATCTGAATCAGGGGGCTTTTTTCAGTGTCCATTTCTTGGTTTTTGAGGGCTTTAAAATGATAAGAGTTGGGGTCACTCATTTTTATATGTTTCCAAAATTTGACGGCCCGTTTCTCAATGCGCATGATTGCTGGGCGTGTTCCTCTGTACCCTGAGGATGCTCCTACAGAACTCTGCATGTAGGCTTTCAATTGGATTTTTATCCCATTTATCAAACTCATGACTGAGGAGAGGACCCCACACTTCACTCCCGTATAGCACTATAGGTTCAATCACTGACTGGAAAATTTTGAGCCAGATTCCAACTGGAATTTCTATTTGTGTTGATTTTTTAATGGCGTAAAAAGCCCTTCTTGCTTTCTCTTTCAGTTCATTCACAGCCAAATTTAGTCTTCCATTAGCACTTATTTTCAACCCAAGGTATGTGTAGCTTGTGGCAGGTTCAATTTTTGTCATACCAAGGGTGAAGTTGTATTTCTTTCCCTGACATCTGGGTTTTTTCTGGAATATTAGGGTTTTGGTTTTCTTTGGGTTAACGGTCAGGGCCCAGGTCTGACAGAAGCTGTGCAGGATATCCAGCTGCTGCTGTAGACCCTCTTCTGTTGGCGACAGCAGCACCAGATCATCTGCAAACAGCAGGAACTTCACACTGGAGTCGTATAGTGTGAGACCCGGCGTATCTGCTTGCTCTAGGAGCATTGCTAATTGATTGATGTAAATATTGAAGAGGGTCGGTGACAGTGGACAGCCCTGTCTCACACCCCGTCCCTGAGTGAAGAATTCTGTTCGCTTATTTCCAATTTTAATTGCGCACTGATTGTTGGAATACATTGTTTTTATAATGTTGTATGTTTTACCGCCAATACCTGATTCTAGAAGTTTAGACCGCAAACCTTCATGCCAAATTGAATCAAACGCTTTCTGAAAATCTACAAAGCAAGCAAATATTTTGTTTTTGTTTTGATTGACGTATTTGTCAATCAGAGTCTGAAGGGTGAAGATATGGTCTGATGTTCTGTAATTTGGCAGAAACCCAATCTGACTTTTGCTGAGGACATTGTGCTCTGTAAGGAAGCCTATGAGTCTGGTGTTGATGATGCTGCAGAACAGCTTCCCCAGATTACTGCTCACACAGATGCCTCTGTAATTGTTAGGGTCTGATTTGTCTCCACTTTTGAATATGAGCGTTATTAATCCTTTATTCCATATGTCAGGAAAATGACCAACACTCAGAACCAAATTGAACAGTTTCATTATAGCCAATTGGAATTTGTGATTTATGTTTTTAATCATTTCATTAAGGATACCGTCTGGACCACTTGCCTTTTTTGTTTGTAGGACTTGTATTTTATCTGCTAGCTCTTTTTCTGTGATTGGGTAGTCTAACGGATTTTGGTATTTGCCAAATATTTGCTCTGTATGGGTTAACTTATTATATATATGCGATTGTTCCGTACTCATGTTTATTTTACTAAACAGTTTCTCAAAGTGGTTTTTCCAGGTGTCTCCATTTTGTATTGTTAGCTGTTCGTGTTTCTTTTTATTAAGGTGGTTCCAGTTGTCCCAGAAATTGCTTGAATCCACAGATTCTTCAATTGTTTTGAGCTGTTTCTGGATGTACTCTTCTTTCTTTTTTCTGATTGTGTTTTTATATTTTTTAAGCTCCTCGCAGTACCGAAGACGTACATCTGTATTCTCTGGTTGTCTGTGTTTTTGATTTGCTAGTTGTCTTAAGTTTTTCCTTATTGTTTTACAATCAAAGTCATACCATTTTTCATTCTCTTGTTTTTGTTTAAAATTTTTCTTAGTAGTTTTAATATTAGATATCGTTGCCAAATAATCAAATATGTAATTTATGTTTTCTACAGCTAGATTAACACCATCTCCATTAGGAGGATAACTATTTTCCATAAATTCATCCAAAAGTAAACCTATTTGGGGGTCTTCAATTGCGTTACTGTATTTTTCAGAGCTGTCTTGTACCCATCTATAATTAATTATAATGTTATACAATTTACTGGATTGTGAAAATATATTAGTATTCTTGTTCCTTTTTATATAAAGTGTAATTTGGCTGTGATCTGATAGAGGTGTTAGTGGTTTAACAGTGAATGCACTGAAAGAGAACAGATCTAAATCTGTGATCATGTAGTCAACTGTTGAGCTACCGAGAAATGAGCTGTAGGTGTATCTCCCCAGAGAGTCTCCTCTCACCCTGCCATTGACCAGATACAGACCGAGGCTTCGACAGAGCTCAAGTAGGAGCTTTCCGTTCTTATTTATTTGGGCATCAGAGTTATTCCTAGAGGTATTTACACTGTTTTGTTGATAACTCTGTCCAAATATGTACTTATTCCCACTGTCTGTGGTACAGTCAGTTAAGGACCCTGTTCTAGCGTTGAGATCTCCACAAAGCAGCACACTTCCCTGGGCCTGGAAGTGGATTATTTGAGTCTGGATGGTCTTAAAGATGTTTTCATTATAGTATGGAGATTCGGATGGAGGAATGTAAAGAGCACATAAGAATATGTCCTTTTTCGTTTGACTGAGCTGATTGTCGATTTTGAGCCAGATATGAGTTTCTTCTTTTTTAATTAATTTGATGTATTTATCGATTTCGAGTTTGTGCCAGATTATTGTGCCCCCCGAATCTCTACCATGTTTAATTTTTTCATGTTTTTTAGATGAAATAAATATTTCACGGTATCCTGGGGGACAAAGAGTGACCTCATCAGTTCTGCGCCATGTTTCCTGAAGTATTATGATGTCTATGTCTGAAATGCTTTTCTTAAAATCCAAGGTGTTGACTTTACACCCAAGACTGGATGAGTTAACACCCTGAATATTCCACAGTGAGATTGTCAGAGGTTTCATTTGGTCAACAAACAATTTTAACATTCCTCTAGAATAGAACCAATCCATATAAACCTTAAAATACCTAAATATCATATACAGTCATTTATATTAACAAGATTATCTAGAGTACAAGCAATTTTGAGTATTTTACTCACAACTATTCCATCAGCCATGAGCAGATTAAATTGAGCATGTGTTTGATCTCTCTCAGACTGGTGCTGTGTGTCCACTGGCTGTTTTAGTGCTGCAGCGTAGCTCAGTTTTCCCTGTTCTTGTCTGTGACTGTTGGGCTGTAAAGCAGGCGTCTGCTTTGTCCAGGTGTTACCACCCATCACAGAGGCTCCTCTGAGTCCAAGCTGTTTCCTCTGCTGGTGGTGTGGTGGTACTACAAGATTCTGCCGTTGTTGATGGTGGTGTGGGGCTGGCTGAGGGTGTGGAGGCTGGGGGCGTGGGTACTGAGGGTGTAGGTATGCTGGCATTTGGTGTGGGTGCACTGGCAGAGGGCGTGGATGCTGAGAGTGTGGGTGCGCTGGCACAGGGCGTGGATGCTGATGGTTTGCTGGCACAGGGCGTGGGTGCACTGGCACAGGGCGTGGATGCTGAGGGTGTGGGTGCGCTGGCACAGGGCGTGGATGCTGATGGTCTGCTGGCACAGGGCGTGGATGCTGAGGGTGCGGGTGCGCTGGCTCTCTCTCTCTCTCTCTCTCTCTCTCTCTCAATTCAATTCAATAATTGCTTTATTGGCATGACAAAGGTTAAAAGCGTATTGAAAAATCATTTATAAAGTTTACATAAAAAAAAGAACATACACATATAATAAAGAACACAGTAAACACAGTAAATAGTAGAAGTAGTAAAAAAAAAGAAAGATATATATATAATTAGATAAAAACAAATAATATATCATATTATTCAATATATCATTATTATTCAATATATCATATTTAATATATCATGTTATTAACATATATCAATAAAAATAGTAATAGATCAGTATATTTACAATGATTCATTTATAATAATCTAGATGTGTGTGTGCGTGCGTGTGTGTTTCCAAGCGCATCACTGACATTTTTATTGGTCTCCTCTCTCTTTTTGTGACAGACTTTATTGTATTGTGCTGCTAGAAGGATACAGTCAGTTTTTTTCCCTAGTAAATATTGCAGTTGTGTTGTATTGTCTAACTCAGTGAATTGAGGGTAAATGCTCTGGAGTTTGGGGTAGAATGTTTCTCTGATGTGCTGATAGTTTGTGCAGTGGGTGAGGAAGTGTTCCTCCGTCTCCACCTCTGCCTGGGCACAGTGTGGGCAGATGCGGCTCGCTCTGGGTTGCCAGTTTTGTCTGTATCGGCCCGTCTCTACAGTCAGACTGTGAGCACTCAGTCTGTATTTGGTTAGTGTTGCTCTTAATTTACTGTCCTTTACTGCACTCAGATATGTTGCTGATCTCTATTTAGGTCTAAATAACATTTAAGTTTACTTTGTTTTCCTGCTGCTTCATTCCAGTAAATCAGATATTCTTCTTTTCGTGCATTTATCATTTGATTGGGCTTAATTCTGTGGATGTCCGTGTCCTGATGCTGCCTGCTGTTAGTCATATTTGCTATGTTGGTTTGTGTTTGTAGCTTCAGGACCATCTGAATCAGGGGACTTGGATCAATGTCCATTTCTTGGTTTTTGAGGGCTTTAAAATGATAAGAGTTGGTCACTCATTTTTATGTTTCCAAAATTTGACGGCTCGTTTCTCAATGCGCATGTCTCTCTCTCTCTCTCTCTCTCTCTCTCTCTCTCTCTCTCTCTCTCTC
>CAIGQV010016734.1:2513202-2596589 GCA_903798115.1 Danio jaintianensis
CTCTCTCTCTCTCTCTCTCTCTCTCTCTCTCTCTCTCTCTCTCTCTCCCACTGTGCAGGACTTGTATCTGTCATTCCCAAGATGAATTAAGGCTGTATTGGCTGCAAAAGGAGGCCCTACACCAAACTAATTGATTTATTTTTAAAAAGCATGCAAAATAAAGTGTTAAGCCAATTGTTCACAGACCAACATGTAGATTATGTGGGTTTAATTTGAGAGAACATTTTGATGAAGACAAAAAAGTGTTAGGAAGAAAAGTGTGTGAAGAAAAAAAAAAACTTGCCATTTAGGCACAGTAATGAATTAAGAAAACAGATCTGTTCGACTACTAACTGTCTAAATGCAATTTAAGGCAATTTAAATTGGGGGTGACTTAAATTAAGGTTTTGCGAGTGTTTCAAGAAGAAATTCTTTATTTGAATAATCTCAGTAGATAAGAGTGCAAGGAATGTTTTAATGCAACAAAATATAAAATGCATGGTGTCTTGAACGACTTTTGTGTGGTTAAATCTTTGTGGCAAACACAAATTTCTCATGAGAACAAATGAAACGTATTGATTTATTAGCATGTAACCTTATTGAGCGCAGTTCTAAAGATATATTACAAGACCTGATCAACTTGTCAAAATTCATGTTTTTTTTCTTTAGTCAGAAACGACCTCCATTATTGTTGCACATGCACAATGTCAGCTTTTCTATTAAGAAAATCCCAACTCACTGTATTTAAACATTAAGAGTTATATATTCAATTAAAAAAAAAGTCAACAAGGGACTTGTTTGATGTGAATTTTATTAAACAATAATTCATGGTTTTATTGATTTTAGCCATAAAAATAGTATTACAAAATATAAATAAATGTTTTTTGGTTGTTGTTTGCTAAAACCACTAAGTACATATCTGTGTTTTAAAATACACATATTGTAGACTATTATGCCAGTTAGTTTAAATTTAGTGTGTACACTTTTTATATAACAAGGCTGGAAAAAAACACATTCAAGTTAAATGCACTGTGTGAGAAGCTCCAGTTGCAAATGAAAACTCCAGTTCGTGTGTGGTATATGAAGTAGTAAGTTTAACTTGTATGCACATTAAGGTTTACTTGATTGGAAGAGAGATGATTACTGTAGTTCTTAACACAATGTGAATTCTGTATTTTTTTTAAATACTAAATGATTATGTAAAGACATGTCGATGTACAAATTGTGTTTATTTTGGCAGCATTTAACTGGTTAGGAAGTAAAGTTAGTGTCTTGTCTGAAGATGAGTGCTACTGGGTAAATGCAGAGAGCCCAGATCATAGTGGCATATGCAGCTGACGCAGGCGGCTTATAGTAATAGGCAGGTGCATTTAGACAGCTTCTCGTGGCTCAGCAGACCATGCTGGGTTGTGGCCAAATTCTGGATCAGGCCCCAGAAGTTTTTGAAGCTGATGCCTTCCCCATCTTTCACTCCGATTTGCTTCAGCACTTCACCAACTTGTTCCGACTAGGGGGGGGGAAACATAGGAATTGTCAATAGTGATCACGTGTTATCTTTTTTCTTTTTCCAAGTTTGTATCTGAAAAGTGGCACTTTGTCTCCCTCATGTGGGTCATGGTTGGTTTGGCTCAGTAATAATAAGTCAATACTAACACACCCAAATTTCAGTTAAAACCTATAAATATTGTGAATCTGCATTATTAAACCTAAGAACACTTTCATAATAATTTTGTTTTCTTTTTAAATATGTACAGTCGCGCAATTTTTCTCTTTTTGGTTACAAACGTGAAAGCATGATCTGTGAGCACACGTGCATCAGCACTGAATAATCTCTGAAGTACTGTTCAGATGATACTGTTCATTGTTCAACTAAACTAATACAAAACCTACTATATGTCAGAGGTTCTCCTTCAAGCTGTAAAAAGCCTGTCATAACATGACCTGATACTGACTGCAGCTGAAGAAAATAGTTAATCAGACTGCAGGAGAAACTATCTTGCGGATCAACACCAGTCACCATTTTGCTCCCTAAATGGAGCCACACCCAGTGTCTGTCGCTGGCTCAACCTGAGTTTAAACTGATCTGTGTAATCAGACCACGCCTCTATCTAAGGCAACTAACTCTGGGAAACATACACCAATAAACTAACCAAATCCCTTACACAAACTATACACTAAAAAACGATAGCACAAATTTGATTTAGGTGCAGTTGTGGCTGCCAGAACTTTCTTTTCTGTTACAAATATGATGGGGATGTTACAAGCATTAGTGGGTGGTTCATATTTTACACCAAATCAAATACAGTTCTGTTTATGATTGTTTATAAAATACCTACCAATTTATGGTATTTAAAAATACAATCACACACATACAATGTAATAGTAATTAAAACTTGCATGCTGGCTTAAAGTTATTCAGAACTGGCTTTTCCAGTATATGGGGCCAATAATAATAAAGACAGAACACTGTGCTTTCTACACAAAGTCAAAACACCACCAGAGTAACACCTCTCTCTAAAACAATGCAAAACATTAACTTTATGACAGCTACAATTTATACTTCATATTTTAAAACACTCTTTATACAATACAGCAAAATACTGTGTTAGTGTAATCTTTTTACTGTACCATATTCTCCCATTATCTGTTTTACTGTAAAGGCAACAGTGCTTAATGCTTTTAGCGGAAATGAATAATACCAGTTCTGAGTCATTCTTATCTTCTGGAATGGCATCATGGGTTTTTACCTTGATTAAAGTTGGCAGCTGGGAGGAGAGAAGGTTTTTGAACTCATCTGCCTTCAGCGTAGGCTGGTTATCCTTAGAAGCAGCATGGAAGTTTGTGACCAGGGTGTTAATGGCCTTCTCAAGGTCAGAATACTGCTAAAATAAGCGAGTGCATATGATACAATCAGATGGAGACATATACTGTAGATAAATAGAAGAATGTAGGTGGTGGTACAGACAGGCTAAAACCAATTAGTTTAAGTTTCAAAAATAAGACTTTGGTTCTTTTAAAACAACATTCATTGCTCAACCTCTATCAAACGTCAAATGGAAAATCTTTTGACTCACAGGGCTATGATTATTGAAGTATTTGAAAATTATTACTTCAGGTTTGGACTACTCAGCGAACATTCTGACTGGAACAATAATAAGCCCTTGTTTTTTGTTATTCACTTATTTTCTCCAAGACTAAAAGCCATATCAATGTGCTCTGTAAACTGTGTTTATTCAAACTGCTGGCTTTCACAAAATTATTCAGGCTAGTACCTGAAATACCTGCATATCAGGCCCAAAACAGCCCGCCCCTCTGTGTACATAAGCACACAGACAGAAACCATTTTGCTGCTTTGTTCAGACAAAAGTTTAGTAGCTTTGACTTTACTTTATAATGTGGAAATAATAGGCTACATCAATTCTTCTGTATACATAGGCCTAACAAATACATGTTATCTAACTTATTCAGCCTCATTGAGAAACTTTCTACATACTTTTCCTAATTTACATAAGAAATCTTCGTCTTGCCTCTGCCTGATTGATTCCCCGTGCTTTCCATTTCTACACAATGGCTGCATGTTAAAACCCACTGAGCTGCCTGTTTAGACAGCATTTTGGGGGGTATCATAAGTCATGTGGGTGGTAACGCAGTCAGCTCGGTATAGATTTTGACACAGCCATGTCGTTTGCATCTAGATAAAACTACGAACGTAACGAAACGTTCAGAATCGCACAGAATGTTTTGGCTCATATGGCTTGAATTATCTTGACACTGGCCGTATTTCTGAGATTCTTTCTTTGATAGCCACCATCCACACAGAAAGCGTTCCTGCGTTAAAACGTGGAGATTCGGTGCAGCGAAGTGTCAGAGAACGCATATGCGTCTTTTAAGTGCTGGATTATTTTAAAATGAATAAAACGCGAGTCAAAAAATACAAATAAATATCACAACGGTAAAACATCCCGTCGTTGACATCTGTCAAACGAATGGTTGCGTCAGTGGCACAAGTTATCGACTGCTCGTTTAACAGGTAAACATGCACAAACCTTAACCAAAACTTAAACGACGGTTTTAGAAACTATTTAAGTTCCTTTGACAACAACATAATACATTTTCTGGACACCGTTTCGGTCAAATGCGGAAAATTACTGAGATTGACTGGCAAACGCCAAGAGGCACAATCCCCTTCCAAACAGACGAGAATCGGTTTACATAAAACACCCATAAACTAAACGCCTAAAACTAATCTGAAATAAACGAACAATAATAAATATACAATATACTGTACACCACATACCTCTGTCGCCATTTGACTTGGTTTGTTATATTTTCTTGGCTCTAAAAAAACTTTACTCTTCCCGTCGTGCTGTAGCCTACTCGATATACTTCACACGCAGCTTCCCATCGCTTCGGTCACATCTTGGCTGACATCCTGAATCCTCCCACTCGGGCAGGAAAAAAAAAAAACTAAACCCACCTTCCTTCTCAGTGACTTCTATGGGAAAAATGTCTTTTGTAATTTGATGCCTTCGGACAGTAAACCTAACGGGGCGGAGACGAGCAAGTTTCATACACTTCACACTCTGGAAAACCAGATTTCCGTACGACACATTTTTTGTTGATGGATGAAAAGTATTGGCAAACAGACTTAGGCCTCTGCTCCTGTGGGAACACATCTGGAAGCTCTCAGGATAAAAATTCTTTTGCGCAACAACAGGCCCCTAGTTCTGAATAGCTTGAAGTGTGATTAGGATTGGATTTTATTTTTGGTTTGGTTTGATCTTTTAAGAAATTAATAAGCTGTTAAGATATTCAATCAATAAAGCAAACGGTCCAGTTTCAAGTAAGATGTTTTGACCAAAACAACTGTACTTTATAGATTTCCATTGAGCAAGGCGTGTCCCTTTGCAGATCAAAATCCACTGTCTTTTCAGGCTCCACGTTTCTCTGCTTTGTTGTTTTTTTTTTTTTTTTACAATTCTTGCAATGCACAGGCAAGGGCATGCTCAGCTTTTGGGTGGGTGCAATGGGATTATGAGACTTGACACTCCTTTGACAACATTACAGGAGTGATTTACTACAGAATATAGGACAGCAATGTACAGGTGTGTGTATAAGCATGCAGATTTACACATAAACAAACTAAGCAATAAATCAGTCAATGTGTCCTCATCTTCAAACGATTGCTCCACCCTCTTGTGCAAAAAAGGTAATTGATATTGAGGTTTGGGTAACTGATGAATTTACACAAGCAGTATAATATCAATATTTCAGGTGTTCAGAGCACAGTTCTGATGTGTTTAAAATATGGTTAAATTGTACATTTGAACGAACTGACGCATTTACTTCATAATGACACGATTATTAAAACAATGTTTCACAATAATATAAAGCACACTTTGTGAAAGTGAACTCTTATTAAGTATATTTCAGGAGCCTTTTGTTTCATTAAAAGTTTGATCTCTAACTATATAATTTTTAAAAGTAGTCTATGTCCAAGTTTAATACAATTAAATGTACTTCTTTTCATAAGGGAAAAGAAAGACCTTTTGTGTCTGTCTTGTAAAGTGATGTGTGATGTCAGTGTGTATTTAGTGCATGTTGATTCTGGTTAGTTATTTATGTCAATATGAAACTATGGCTCAGACCCATATTTAGCTAAAGCATTGATCTTTTCTCTTTCTTCCTACACACATTGTCACATTTGTTTAATTTTCAGTATAAGCACAAACAGCCGTGTTTTTCATGGCAGATGTTAATTTGAGCTCAGTGCAAGTCTACATTCTTCACATACCATGCAGTTTTTTTTGGATGACAAACTGCCATTTGCAAACTGCCTGTTTTACCTGCGGTCTGAAATGTAACATATTTACAAAGAGAACAAATGTGCTTTGTATGTACAGACTCGTGTTCACACTTGTGCGTTTGTGATGCATGGATTACGCATGCTTCAGTGTTCAGCGTAAGTATTTGCTCATGAGTGTGTCATCATCTACCTACAGAGAGGTGATTTCATGAATGCAGCGTTAGTGATAGCAATCAAAGAGTCCTTAATGCTATTTTTAACATTCCTAAATATATATTTGTTTTACAATACTTTTTTTATAGCACCCTCTCACCCTATTTATCCCCATATTGGTGTCTTAATAATATTTTTTCCTTTTGAAAAGTTGTAAACTTTTACATAAAATCTATTTTTACATGAATAAAACTAATTTACACTTTTACATAATTTATAAAAGCTTTTTTCTCAAGAGTGTAAAAACTGATCTCTCCAAAACCCACATTTTTTAGAGTTTGCTCTAATTAGTGAGATTGGTCTACCTCTTGCAGTTTGTATCAGAAACCAAAAAATCAATATCTGGATTTCAATTTAACAGTATAATTATGAGCCTGAGTCTTCATCATTTGAATGTAAGAACTAAGATTTGTAGACTTGCTTTTGCAGAGCGGAAAACAACTTCTTCTCAACATTCCAGCTCAACAGCCTCTTCCAGGCCTTAAGGTTTGAGAGCTAAAGTTAATATATGTCGGTGGAGCATTTTGTCATAAACCTACGTAGATTTGTACAGAAAGTATGACTGAAATTACTAACAAATAGTTTCAGACTGTTCAGAATCATAATTTGCAAAGGTAGACAATTTTAAAGATGTTTATGGTGAATCGCACAAAACTGGATTTTCTGTGTGAAATTAAAAACAATTATTATAATATTCCAAACTCCTCAAAAAATATACATTTGAATGAATGTGTTTTGGTGGTTTGTTTGTGTATCAGTAATAATGCAGGGTCGAGTCCCTGCACCTGGTATAGGGATTGTAGGTGGTGGAGTGATGTATGTATATGGAGTGAATAACCAGTGCTCCCAACACCAAGGCTGAGGTGAGGTAAGCAAGGCTGCCCGCTGCTCTGATTGTGTGTTCACATGGCTTAAATGCAGTATTGCATAAATATCAACTTCGATATAAATGGCCCTGGGAGTAAGTAAGTATATTTATAATGATATATATTATAATTTTATGATATAATTTTGTGATAATAATGATTAATGATATATATTATTTTATTTTACCAGGCCCAGTAGCAACATTGGTCATCCATTTTTTTAAATAGCTTGCACTGTGTAGGGTAAATAGTAACATAACTTTGAAATAACAGGAGAGTGCCTTCCAATTTATTATAGTACATAAAAGTGTATAAAAACAAGAAGGAAAGCTGAGCACATAGGATACATTTCTTGTCATCTCAACAAGAGCTAAAACATGACAGATAGATTACGTATTTACTCTGCCTGCTCTAATGCCACAATAGCCTGTTCTGTTCAAACCTGTGCTCAACTAAATCTACATCTGCCCCACCTTAATTTATCATAACCATTGACATCACAGAGTTATGACTCTCATTGTATCCATTTCAACCACAATGTCCATTCATCAGTCCTGGGACACAGGCCCCCATCAAAAAATATATCTTTCTGATACTGTACTCAGCTACTGTAGGAGAGCAGATTCAACAAGGGGCCTTATGATGACTTAATTTAAAGTTTGGATGAAATCTAAATTTTAATGTTTATTTTACTAGAAAACTTTTTTAGTCTTTAATGTGAACAATTAAGTACAAGTTAATCCACTGACAAAAAACATTGTTTTGTTAATCTTTTTTCAAAATCTAACCATTTGCTTCAATCTGGAATAGCAGTCCTTCTCTGATGATGTCAGCTTAATGGATTGGGTGAAATATTCTTAGCTACGCTCCTTCAACAGTTAGTTTACTGAGAGTAAAAGATAAGCGGAGGAGTGCAAAAATAAAAGCTCTGCCCCTTACTCGATATTAGTTTCAGTTGGAAATAAGTCATCATACCGAAATAAAAGTCTGCACCAATTTCCGGTTCACAAGGACTTTAAAGTAAGACAAAACAAGCATTACAATTAGCAAACATTAATTATTGTCAGTGAAATGTCTAATGGTGGTCCGTCAAAATGAAGTGCTATCAGATACACTCTAGGTTGTTTCAACCCAACTTTGGGTCAAATATGGACAAACCCAATGAGCGGGTTACGTTTTTCAATGGTAGGGTTTGTCTATATTTAACTTACTGTATAGTTGGGCTAAAACAGCTTTTAAAATATTTTTAGAGTGTATTAAGCAGACAATCTACTAATACTGTAAGGGCTGTTATTTGACAAGTTGCAAAGTTACTAAAGTGGACTATTGAAATAAAATAAAATCTTGTTTTCTTGGCTTATAAAATATCCTCTTACTCTTCAGATGTTAGATTTGCTGCATGAGGTTTACTCAAATATAATCAAACTACTTTTTTTTTTTTTTTTTTTACATCAGTGTTTGAATTCTTGTTTTTTTTTTTTCTTTCAGGCTTTCAAATTCAACATATAATAGTTTAGGTTTTATTAAAGCTCAGCGGAGTATGCTGAGGTCTCGCAATTCAGTCAAAGTGTTTATAATACCAGACAACAGAGATATGATTGGACATTGATGTGCATTTGTTTTGAGCATAAGTTTTGATTTGAGTATCCTGTGTCTTCTCTGTAGTCTTTGACTTCAAGAAGAAGACCTATCAGATGGCTGAAAGGAAGACCAAGTTTTTGCTGACCTAGACAGATGAAGGCTAGATTCAGTTGAGTGAAAGTATAAGACTATAAAGATGAGCCTGTGGCTGATGATGATTTGGGTATCTCACGCTATGGGATCAGGTAAATGAATATTAGTCATTTTGATCATGTTTTTTGGATAAATTAATTTGCTAACAGAAAAGTTTTATCTTTATAACTACTACTAAATTGATATAACAGTCATGTGAACTTAAAGGTGCTAATGTGCTTTAGTAGTTAAAATGAAATAAATTCTGTGTTTTTATATTTTTGTATACTTGCATTTAATATCCAGAAAGCAAATTATTATTGATGGAATTGATATAGTACACTGATCTGATTTTTGTCATTCCTGGAATTTAAATACTTCTTCACTGTCAGTTGCAAATTCTGTTTTAAAAGGAAGTGAGAAATATTGACACAATAACAGACATTGCAATCTTTTTCATCTAGTGACAGAGCCGTCCATCGTGACGCAGTGGCCGACAGTGGCTGAGGTGACGGCTGGAGAGGACGTTGTTTTAAAATGCAATATTGTAGAGTTGTACTCCTCGTGTTCAACAGTGGCTTGGCTGAGAGTCAATTCAGAAAATGCAACAATCAGCCTCACCAACAGACTTCAAATGGATACTCATAACTCAGAATCTGTACAAAGCATTTGTGCTGCTGTTATCACCAACTCAACGGTGCATGACTCCAGTATTTACTACTGTGCAGCTGTGCATGGCCGCTTCGCTCACATTGGCAATGGATCCCGAGTCATTGTGAAAGGTGAGATCTTGTGTATTTCAAAATAATGATAATCTCTTTATTGTGACTTTTTTGCTTTATAGTAATATACATATCAGTAGGGCGGTGCGGTGGTGCAGTGGGTAGCGATGTCGCCTTACAGTAAGAAGGTCACTGGTTCGAGCCTCGGCTGGGTCATTTGGCATTTCTGTGTGGGGTTTGCATGTTCTCCCTGTGTTCGCGTGGGTTTCCTCCGGGTGCACCGGTTTCCCCCACAGTCCAAAGACATACGCTATAGGTGAATTGGGTAAGGTAAATTGTCCGTAGTGAATGAGAGTATATGGGTGTTTCCCAGTGATGGGTTGCGGAAGGGCATCTGCTTGTTAAAACATATGCTGTATATTTTGGCGGTTCATTCCGCTGTGGCGACCCCAGATTAATAAAGGGACTAAGCCGAAAAGAAAATGAATGAATGAACATATCAGTAGCCTAACAATCATAAACTGACACAACCAGTAATGTGTTTAACCACTGCGCAATCCATACAATTCTAGTACATGGATCCTGTGGTCCAGAATTTCCTCTGAGATCTAAACATCACTTATTTTATCAAGATGCAACATTGATTCTGTTATTGTTCTGTTTATTACCATTAAGCCGCTTTGAATTCATCTGTATTATTTAATGCACTACATAAATAAAAGTGTGATTTTGAATGAATAAAGAAGTCATATAAGGCAAAAGATGTCTTTGGTGGCAGATGATGGCTGGTCAGCCTAGAATTTTCCAAATTAGGGCAAAACATTAACAATAACTAGGAATGCTTTCAATTTTGTTTAATTTTCTCCTTCAAAAGCAGTGGGTATCTATGTACCTGGCTAGGTCCAAAATGTCCATTCAAAAGCAAAAATTAACCCAATTGCTCCCAAGTATAATTGCAGTTGACAACTGTGAGATTCCCATTCAGGGCCTTAAAATAAAAGTTCAAATTTTGTTTATTCTATGTATAAAACCCTTTTTAGATGTATAGATATTTTATTTAACTAGATATTTGTAGTACATATAATTGCTTTTTTTTACTGTTTAAAATTTTACATTTTATCACCTTGAATGCTAAATGATTTAAAAGATAATTTAAATAAATTAAATTATACTAAAACAATGTGAAAAGTGGGGATAGACTTTTAAGTCAAATCAAGTCAAACTTAGGCTATTTAAGAAGCACACAATTTCACAGTTTGCACTGCTTTAAAGAATTTTTACTTAAAGTCATGATGTTAATGTTTATTATAAATTTATGTCTCTATGATTTATATTTTTAGCAGCTTGTGTATTTACCTGATTACAATGTGATTAAGAAAAGAGTTTTTAAATGAAAACACAGGTTGTCTATTCACTTGCCCAGTCCTTTTAACATATGTTACCCTAGACCACAAAACCAGGCTTAAGCTGCACTGGTATTTTTGGACAATAGAAAATAAAGTACATATTGGTCAAAATGATAGATCTTTTTTTTTTAATGCCAGAAGCATAAGTTAAGTAAAATATTATGTTTAATGAAGATATTTTGTAAAGTTCTTACTATACAGTGCGTCTGGAAAGTATTTATAGCACTTCACTTTTTCCACATTTTTTTATGTTACAGCCTTATTCCAAAATGGATTAAATTCATTTATTTCCTCAAAATTCTACACACAATACCCTGTAATGACAATGTGAAAAAATATTTTTTTGAAATTGTTGCAAATTTATTAAAAATAAAAAAAACTGAAAAATCACATGCACATAAGTATTCACAGCCTTTGCTCAATACTTTGTTGATGCACCTTTGGCAGCAATTACAGCCTCAAGTCGTTTTGAATATGATGCCACAAGCTTGGCACACCTGTCTTTGGGAATTTTTGCCCATTCCTCTTTGCAGTACCTCTCAAGCTCTATCAGGTTGGATGGGAAGCGACGGTGTACAGCCATTTTCAGATCTCTCCAGAGATGTCCAATAGGATTTAGGTCTGGGCTCTGGCTGGGCCACTCAAGAACATTCACCGAGTTGTTGTAAAGCCACTCCATTGATATTTTGGCGGTGTGCTTTGGGTCATTTCCTGCTGAAAGATGAACCATTGCCCCAGTCTGAGGTCAAGAGCACTCTGAAGCAGGTTTTCATTCAGGATGTCTCTGTACATTGCTGCATTCATCTTTCCCTCTATCCTGACTAGTCTTCCAGTTCCTGCTGCTGAAAAACATCCCCACAGCATGATGCTGCCACCACCATGCTTCACTTTAGGGATGGTATTAGCCTGGTGATGAGCGGTTCCTGGTTTTCTCCAAACGTGCCATTTACTAAGGAGTGGCTTCCGTCTGGCCACTCTACCATACAGGCCTGATTGGTGGATTGCTGCTCATATGGTTGTCCTTTCTGTAAGGTTCTCCTCTCTCCACAGAAGAACGCTGGAGCTCAGAGTGACCATCGGGTTATTGATCACCTGCCTGTAGGGCCTTCTCCCCCGATCACTCAGCTTAGATGGCCGGACAGCTATTGGAGTCCTGGTGGTTCCAACATCTTCCACTTACGGATGATGGAGGCCACTGTGCTCATTGGAACTTTCAGAGTAGTGGAAATTTTTCTGTAACCTTCCCCAGCCTTGTGCCTCGAGACAATCCTGTCTCGGAGGTCTACAGACAATTCCTTTGTCTTCATGCTTGGTTTGTGCTTTGACATGCACTGTCAACCCTGGGACCTTATATAGAAAGGTGTATGCCTTTTCAAATCATGTCCAATCAACTGAATTTACCACAAGTGAACTCCAATTAAGCTGCTGAAACATCTCAAGAATGATCAGTGGAAACAGAATGTACCTGAGCTCAATTTAGAGCTTCACGGCAAAGGCTGTGAATACTTATGTACATGTGATTTTTCAGGTTTTTTATTTTAAATAAATTTGCAACAATTTCAAAAAATCTTTTTTCACATTGTCATTATGGGGTGTTGTGTGTAAAATTTTTAGGACATAAATGAATTTAATCCATTTTGGAATAAAGCTGTAACATAAAATAATGTGGAAAAAGTGAAGTGCTATGAATACTTTCCGGATGCACTGTAAATATATCAAAACATAATTTTTGATTATTAATATAGATTGCTAACTTAATTTAAATGACTTTAAAGGTTATTTTCTTAATATTTAAATTTCTTTTTTAACCCATAGGCTACAGATTTTTAAACAGTTGTATCTTGGCCCAGTATTTTCCTATCCTAATAAACTATCAATGGAAGCTTGTTTATTATTTCACATGATGTAAAAAGCTCAATAAAAAAAACTGACACTTAATTTGTGGTCCAAGGTCACATATTGTGTACATCTTTTTCCACCTAAATTATCAGATGTAAACTGTTTTCTTTAAATGTGCAACATTTTAAAAGGCAGATAAGCAGAATATAAAAAGTGCAGTAAACAATAGAAATAGTGTGCTTATAATTAATAATGTGCTTATAATTACATCAATGCATTACAATTATATGGTAAGAAATGCCATTCTGCAATAAAACTGGAGCAAAACAAGTTGTTTTGTAGAGGAAAATGAAAAGGGGAGTGAATAGCTGTGCTCATTCTTAGATGTTATAACACATTTTGTCTTCACACAGCTATCAATGTGCAAATAATCTACAATGCCAAACACAAATAACAGTCATAAAATTCCAGATGTGGGCAAAACTCTAGGTTAAACTAAATGTTCTAGGTTGTGAAGTGATCAAATATGTCTCTCAAACCATATCCCCTATATGCTCACTTTTTAGCTTTACTTACATGTAGGTTGTCACATACAGCATTCATCTCAAGGATCAATACATAGTAAAATTATTTATTTCTACTTTTCATTATCTACAAATAAACACAGTGCATTATTTCTTTGCATTTTTTATACTGCTCCATTTTCAAAGCCCTTACAACTTTAGCACCATGCATTTATTACATTAAACAATACATTAGCGTAGTATTACACATTTCTATTTGAATCCATTTTACATTTAATTCTTAATTATAACATGCTGAATTGTCCTTGGCACTCTTAAAAATAAAGGTTGCAAAAAGGAGTTTTCATAATGTTGCCATAGATAGAAGAACCATTTTTCAACAAACAATTTGAATAACATATTATTAACCTAAAGAACATTTGACTGCGAGAATGTTAAATGTAAAGGGATATTTCACCTAAAATGACTATTTACTCATACTCAAGTGGTTCAGAACGTTTATTAGTTGCTTTCTACTGCTAGAAAGAAAGCTGAAAACCTGTAGACAATGACTTCCATAGTAGGAAAAACAAAAACTGGTTACAGATTTCCAATTTTCTCATAAAGATTTGGAAAAAAGTAAAGGGTGAGTAAATGATGGAAGAATTTCCATTTTTGGGTGAACTATCCCTTTAAGGGAACCATTATTTTTATAGTGTTTATGGCTCAGACTCTATACCACAGATAAACCTTTTTAACAGCTGCCAAATGCAAAATGTTTTTTGATGTTTGGTATTTCTTTCCACCGTAGCCTAATGTTTCCTCTAATCTCTTTCCAGAACACACTGTGCTTCCTGTTATTGATATTCTTACGCCGCTGATCACGAATGCTCCTTTAGTCCCGCTTCAGTGTGTTGTGATGGGGGTCAAAGCTTCACAGGTTCAAATGGACTGGTCTGTGGAGGGAAGAAAACAGAAAGGACAGGCAATTTTGCGACATGGAAATGATGGTGCCGTTCAGATCAGCAGGAACCAGATCCTGATCACTGCTGAGGAATGGGAGAGGAAGGTGCAGTGTGTGTGTGTGGTGGAGTTTGGAGGACAGATCTTTACCAAAACCCTTCAGACACATGGTACAGTATAACAATATAAAAGAATGTCTAAAATACAATAGCATTTAAGGTTTTGGGGATATTTATTTTAAAAAATTGCAATTAATTGATCAAAGGTGAGGGGAAAGACATTTGTATTGCTACAAAATTTCTTTGAACAGTTTCCAGTTTCAGTTTCTTAGTACTGGGTTGCGGCTGGAAGGGCATCCACTGCGTAAAACATATGCGGGAATATTTGGCGGTTCAATCTGCTGTGGCGACCCCTGATAAATAAGGGAGTAAGCAGAAGGAAAATGAATGAATGAATGAGTTTCCAGTTTCAGTTTCCATGACACTGTTTCCGACTATTGATAATAATAAATGTTAATTTATCAGCATATTAGAATGATTTCTGAATGATCATGTGACACTGAATGCTAAATGTTCAGCTTTAACAATACGAGAAAATTCTATTTTAAAATATACATTACAATAAAAACAGTACTGTTACTGGTATTCTTAAAATAAATGCAATCCTGTTAAATGAGACATTCAGAAACATTCAAAAATAATACTGACCCAAAACTTTTGGGTCCTTGCTGCATTTTTGATTTTTCATTCAAAGTTAGATTCAGTGAATAAATACTTGTATTCAGTATTCTCTATACTATTAACTTCAATATACATTTTCTTATTTTCTCTTTTCACAGATGCAGTGAATGTGTGCTATGCTGTAAAATATATATACTTGTCTCTGTGCTTAATCTTTGGTCTCCTGCTTCTGATAACAGTCACAATTTATAAACTGGGATGGAAAAGGTTTATAATGATGTCTCTGTGCAAAAAAAATGAAATTTAAAAAAAAGCTGTCGCCTCACAGTAGGAAGGTCACTGGTTCGAGTCCTGGCAGGGCCATGAGTAATTTTTGTGTGAAAATTGCATGTTCTCCCCGTGTTCACCTTGGTTTCCTCTGGGTGCTCTGGTTTCTCCCACAGTCCAAAAATATGTGGTAGAGGTGAATTTGGTTTTAAAATTTGCCATAGTGTATGAATGTGTGTGTAAATGAGAGCGTTAATGGGTGTGAAAATTAAACCACACAACTGATTTGAACTTTAACTCTGAAAACTGGACTGACACAGTTTTAATTTCAATTTACTATAGAACTTCTATGTTAAGATGCTTTGACACAATCTACATTGTAAAAGCGCTAGAAATAAAGATCAATTAAATTGAATTGAAAGTGTTTCCCAGTGCTGGGTTGTGGCTGGAAGAGCACTCGCCACATAAAACATATGCCAGAGTAATTGATGGTTCATTCCTCTGTGGCGACCCCTGATATATCAGGGACTAAGCCAAAGGATAATGAATGAGAGTGAGAGAAGTCGAAATTGATGTAAATAAAAAATATAGGTTTTAATTTGAACTAAAATTGTAATTGTGTGGTCTAACAGAGACAAAAAAATTTTAAACACATTTTTCAACATAATAGTTTTATTAACTACTTTTGACAGTACATAATATTTTTCTAGAATATTTTTCTATTTTGCAAGATACTAAGTGCTATTACTAGGCAAGTGTAGATAACATTAATTAGGCAGTGGACAACAGTGGTTTGTTCTGTAGACAATCAAAAAATATTTCTTAAGAGGGTTAATGATATTGACCTCAAATTTTTTTTTATTTCATTCATTCATTCATTTTCTTTTCGGCTTAGTCCCTTTATTAATCCGGGGTCGCCACAGCGGAATGAACCGCCAACTTATCCAGCATATGTTTTACGCAGCGGATGCCCTTCCAGCTGCAGCCCATCACTGGGAAACATCCATACACACTCATTCACACACATACTCTACGGACAATTTAGCTTACCCAATTCACTTATAGCGCATGTCTTTGGAGTTGTGGGGAAAACCAGAGCACCCGGAGGAAACCCACGCGAACACGGGGAGTGTTTTATTTCACAAATAAAACAAAGAACACTTTCTTCAGAAGAAAAATTATTATAAGAAACACTGTGAAAATGTTGCTTACTTCTGAAATATTTTGTAAAAGTATACAAATTTCACAGGAGGGCTAATAACTTTGCCTTCAACTGCATATACAGTTAACTATAGAGAAAGAGTGAGAGAGAGACCCTGGACCCCAAAACCTTAAGTCCTATGTTGCAGAGGTATGTTTTTGCCAATAGCTAAAATATATATTTTGTAGGTCCAAAGTATCTACTTTTCTTTGATGCAAGAAATCATTAGTAAGCAAAGATCATGTTCCATTAAGATATTTTGATATTCCTAACAAACCATGCATCACTTGTTAACAGTTATCTGTGTGTAGAAACATTCTTTTACATATTCATTGCATGCAGAATAAATAAAATAGACCAACATAACATCAGTACTACACATATGAATAAAAGTCTTAGATATACATAGGCCAGGCATCACTTTTAGTCATTGCAATAGATATGTTGCTTGACCTATTTCTAGAACAATTAGAATTTCAGCAAGAACAGTTTTATTTTTATGCATTACTGTATACATTATGGTGTTTGTTATTATCTTTAACCAATAAAAGTGTATGTTGTTGAATGACAGGTGTAATAATTTTTAGGAACAAAGAAAATTTTGTCTTGTGTTGTGTTGTGTGTGGCAGGGTCACAGACAGGAAGCCCTTTTCATTTCTTTAGTGTTTCAGTTTTTTTCTGTGTCCTCTTTATCATGTGGTTTCCTTTCACCACACGAGCAAAATGCAGATGTGGACCTGACTTTCATACCTGTTAATGTCCACACTTTGATTTGTCAGCGGAAATTTTTTATCTCAAAAGTACCACAGTGAAACCTCAGAGATGCATAATTCCAACCCAGAAGTCTTCTGTGCGAATTGCTGATTTAGTAGAAATGAAATAGGACACAAGTATGAGTATGTGCATCATGTTCATTATCTGAGTGACCTTATTACGTTAAAAAGAGAACAGGAGTGCAATAGCGATTACATGATTTTGCCACTTTAATCATCTTATGTAGAATTCATTCAATTGTCATGATAATTTCTATTAGTTTCTGTTAATGTACTGATTAAAAAAATTATGTTTTGACCACTTCATCATCTTTCCTAAAAGAATCTTTATTTCTGAGTGTTAGTAGTGGACTTCTGTCAAGCAAATAACTTTTATGTTACTATGCAAATATCATTTCATAGTATATTTTGAAAGATTAAATTACCACTCCAAATTTTATGTCAATGCTTTTAGTACCAAAAGGTACTAAAACAAAATAATAATAATAATTAATTAACTGCTTCTATATTTGTGATTCACATGTTATGAATTGCAAAATGGGACACTGATATCTGTTTTAGTAGTTTGAAACAATATACTGTGTAAGAAATTAAGTCATAAGTACAGTTTATAAGTTGATTTATGTTTAAGTCAACATCAACCCAGACAATATATTATTTCAGACTATAAAGTAAAATGGGAATTTTAAAAGTCACTTTTTCCAAACTTTTCAACGTAATTTTTTGGAGGAAAAACGTCCTGGTTACGTACGTAACCCACGTTCCCCGAATAGCGAACGGAGACGTGCGTCTGTTAACAGACTACGGGAGTACTTCAGACGACCAATCACTCTGAAGAGTAAGAAAACGGGCCAATGAATGCCAAAATGAATTGGCAGAGCTCAGCTCAGCAGATGACAGTGATTAGCCATTAGTGCTATATAAGCTGCCAGCTGAGAAGCGAGCACTAGAATTTGCCTGCTGAAGAGCCGATCACTCAGCTAACAGCTGGAGACTCAGCTGCTGTGGCAGTGGAGACGAACGTCTCCATTCCCTATTCGGGGAACATGGGTTACGTACGTAACCAGGACGTTCTCCTTCATATGGGAACTCCAACGTGCGTCTGTTAACAGACTACGGGAGACTGTATGGAAAACGCCACAGCAGCTAAGCCCGTCACGCTCCTGATGTGAAGTTTGCCAAGCATAGCGTGAGCTCACAAGCATCACAAAGAGCGCAACCTTCCAACATCCCCTAGGCCCAAAAAATTACCATTACATGGGAATAATTACAATTTAGAGAGGGGGTCGTAAAGTGCTTTTACCTAGCTTATATAGTCTAGGGATTTTAGAAATACGACAGTTCGTTGGGAAAGCGTGCCAGTCCCCGAAGGAGGAGGACGCTGCGGAGACCACCTGCTACCCAAGAGGGGAGACTTGATGGCAATAAGGACATATGGACTAGCCCTATGGAGGGGGAGTGCTACATATGATAAGCTGGTTAGCGGGTAGGTAAGACACGGGTCCGCCTGGTCAGGGGGAACACTCCGTGGCTGAAATAAGCATATGGGATCACCATCGGGGACCGCGCATAGCTGGCACCGAACCTCAGCAAGTGGGTAGACCAAGAGTGGGCATACCAGACATCACACTGAGCCAGGCACCCGGCTCCTCCGCTGAGTCGGGTGCTGGGGGCCTCTGAGGAATTCTCTAGGGTTCGCCAAGCGGGAAACTTACTAGCAGAATAGAAAAGGCGCATGTATCTCCGGGTTAGGGAGCATGACGCAGCAAGCGTTTTTGACACCGAGATTAATTTCGTCCCGATTGACCGGAGTGACCCAGTAATCGGGAGGAAACAGACTCCACTC
The DNA here is from genome assembly GCA_903798115.1 of Danio jaintianensis. Lineage (NCBI taxonomy): Eukaryota > Metazoa > Chordata > Actinopteri > Cypriniformes > Danionidae > Danio > Danio jaintianensis. The sequence continues at coordinate 2,531,980 of CAIGQV010016734.1, forward strand.
AAGGATTATAAAATCTCGTGAATGTATTAGGTGTCGCCCAGCCCGCAGCTCTGCATAATCTGTTAAGAGGCGCTGCGTAGTCACCCCGAAAAGGAGGCACCATTTTTTTTTTTTTTGTTTTTTTAAGTATGCTCTCTCTCCCGGGGGACACAGCTTGCCCTGGCACATGAGGCGAGGGCAATGGCATAACTATAAAATGGACCAACCTCTGCTTTGATACGGCACTTCTCTTCTGCCGATCATAACAGAAAAGAGCTGCTTAAAGACGTATGCTCTACGTGTCACATTAAGCGCAGTGCACGGACATAGCAATAAAAGGGCTGGGTCTGCCTCCTCCGCAGACAGCGCTTGCAGGCTCACTACCACTTTTAATATTAAAAGGGGTGGTAGGAACCTTGGCACAAGCTGAACCGGGGTTTTAGGTAAACGTGAGAGTAGGCCGGTCCATATTCCTGGCACGATTCGCTGACCAAAAATCCCACCGGAATCCTAAACCTCCTGACTGATACCAAAGCGACCAGCAGAGCTGCCTTATGAACAGAAAACTTATAGATACTGAGTCGAGTGGCTCAACGGACCCAACCATAACCGCTGGGGCTAGAGAGATCCCGAGAGGGCAAGAGAGGGGGGCGGGGATGGAATTAACCATCTCGCGCCATGCGCCTCTGAGGAACCGGCTGATAAGGTTATGCTTTCCCAGCGCGCTACCATCCGCCGCCCCACAGAGAGCAGGGATGGCAGCACGCCAAACCTTCAGTGTGGAGGGTGACAGCCTGCGCTCCAGTTATCCTGAAGGAAGAAAACAACACTAATCTGGCATGTCCGGGGTTCTTCTCAGAGAGAAGAGCTCCACACAACGAATAGACTCCACTACAGAACATAGGCTTGCCTATACAGGGTGCTCTAGCCTGAGTGACGGTGTTAACCATCTACTGATAGGTCACCTAAGTCCACCGCGCTCTGTCTAGAAACCCTCCATGGGGGTTCCAGAACGCTGCGCGGGTGGCAGAGGGTGCCCGTCCCAGAAAAAGAAGTACTTCTTCCGGGGAATTCATCAGGGAGGGCCATCACGAGGAGTGTGAGTCTGGAAACTCGGGTCCGATTGGGCCAAGGAGGCGCAACGAGCGAGACCCGCACCTCGTCTCCCCGACCTTGCACAGAGTCTGTGCACGCAGGCTCACTGGGGAAAAACACATATTGCGTAAACCCGGGCCCAGCTGAGAGCCAGCGCATCCGTGCAGAGCAGGGAAAGCAGCTGGCGAAGGGCCGCTCGTGAGAAGCGGCAGGATGACCTGGGCTTCTCTGAAGCGTGCCCATAACAGCTGGACTGTGCCGGGGTGGAGTCTCCATTCTCCCAGAAACGTAACTGTCGTGAGAGCATGTAAACTGGCACGGTAGAGCTCGTATGGGATATGAACGGCGCACAGCTATTAAGCCGCATGACTCCGGAGCAGCAGATGGCGAACGAGCTGAGACATGCGGCGGTAGCGCACATCAGCCAAACGGTTGATGTGCGCTATCGCAGCCATGCTGGCCGTCCTAACCAACACGTGTGTCCCCTCCCTTACCGGTAGGAATCGGCGGAGAGCGAAAAAACACTGCCAACAACTCCAGGCAATTGAATGCCAATGCATCAGAATGACAGCATGACTGGACACTTGTTCTAAGGGCACCCAGGCCCGTAGAAGGCAAGGTCCATCCAGGGGCTGAAGGTGCGGAGACACAGCGTAGTGATGGACACCCGGTGCGTCTCCGCGCGCCATGCCCATCTGGGGACCCGATCGCGAAGCCAGCGCTGAAGTGGTCTCATATGAACAATTGAGCGGCGTGATAGCGGCTACAAAATGTCATATGCCCCAGGAGCCTCTGAAAAACTTCAGTGAAACCACTATAACTGCCGAATTAAAAGGACAGGGCAGCACTAGCCCAGCGCGCTAAGAGCGCACCGTGATGGAGACCAGGTCCAGCTCCAACCCGAGATGAGAAAAGCTCTGCCCGGGGGAGAGCTTGCTCATTCTCGGTTGACCCAAAACCCCAACAGGTCAAGGTGCCGGAGCACCAGGTCCTTATGCATAATCGACTAATTCAAAGGTCTGAAAAAATTTAACCCAGTCAATGAATAATCAAAAATGCCGATGCGCGTGCGCCAAAGAGGCACAGGGCATCCTCCACGCATGGAACAAGGAGAGCCCGAAGGGGAGGACCATTTACTGGCTCCGTCGCACACCGGTAAAAACCCGGTTATAAGGAGGGAGAAAGCGAGACATGGAGTGAGCGTCCTTCAGGTCTATAGCTGCAACCAATCCCGTGGACAGACGCACTGGGGGATGCGTTTCTGCATGAGCATCCTGATTAGCATCCTAAACAGATGACAGATCAAAACGCGCAGATAGGATTAGTATAACCCACCACTCTCTGGGTACGATGAAGTGGGGGCGTAAACCCACTCTTCATCTCGGCTGGAGGGACCGGCTCGATTGTATCCTTCGCCAGGAGGATAACAATCTTCTCACGCGAGACAGGGGTGGCATAGCGATGACCGCTTAAATACACACCCGTGAACTCGGGAGGCCAACAGCGCGTTGAAACGCATAGCCGAGTCTGACCGTCCGTGTGAGCTACTACGACGGGCTGAGCAGCGCTAACCAGGCTGACAGAGTCAGAACGAGCAGCATCACCAGAACGATTGCTGACCTACCCGGGGAGGGGCAGCTTCGGGATGGGGAGTGCTCACCCTGGGAAGCAGAGCGTCCCGAGGAAGAACTGAAAATAAGAGATTGACTCTTACCTTCCTCCCAGGATCCCGCGAGCTCTGCTCGCTTCTCAGCTGGCAGCTTAGCACTAATGGCTAATCACTGTCAGCTGTGGAGCTGAGCTCTGCCAATTCATTTTGGCATTCATTGGCCCGTTTTCTTAGTCTTCAGAGTGATTGGTCGTCTGAAGTACTCCCGTAGTCTGTTAACAGTTCTCATATGAAGGGGAATCAAAGCTCCATAATGCAATTCAAAAGCATAAATAAACTAAAAAACTAACAGACAGCAACAACACCAAAAACATCACAAAATAGGGAACATTTTTAATTGACTGATATTACAGTGTAGCTTATAATCTGGCAGAGGCACAGCATTCACAAAAACATTTATCTGTAGAATTTTCAGAATTAAAATATTAGTGAGTGCAGCTTATGTCATCGAGAGCATGAAGATCAAGTGTGATTTACCAAAGTAAGATATGTAACCACCGAAAGTAAATAACCATAGAAAGGTAAGAACATTAATTGACATTATAACATGTTTTTTTTTAAAAGACCTAAACTGAAATGTATCACATCTCATCTAATAACTCAATCAATGTTTCAACTGTGAAAACATAACTGATGAAAAGAATGTGAAAAAATAATAAAACTGCTTTGTTGCATAAACAATATGTTGCTTTTCTAACTCAGGAAAAACATTAAGTATCTAAAACTTACATGATCTATTTTATGCACTGTTTTATTCATAATTTTTTAATTTGTCAAACAGTGTTTGAATAAATGAGTCTTAAAACATGATTTTGTTTTATAGGCAATATCTAGATGTTAATATTTCAATTGTGAAATGGAGTAGAAACAGAAATTTCGATCCTAGAACATTTTGTGTTTTGATGTTAATTGTCAAAAACTGAAAAGAAAACAGGAATGTGAAATGCCAAACTGAAAGTATCAACTGAGGATTGTTTTTACATTCTACACTACGCCCGCTGAAAATAGGATTTGTTGCCATCTTGGAAAAAATGTTAAATAATGTGTCCTGCTGATTGGTTGATCAAACTGACCCCAAGTTTACAAGTTAGATGTTTGGACATTAAAATAGAAGGAGGGAAAAGTTGTCTGGAACACAGTTTACTTGAAACAAATGTGATATTCTGTTTCTGTTAATATAGTAGTCATTTCATTGTTTTTTGTTGTTTAGCAGTTGGCATGAAAACAGTGCTTATTTAGACTGACATAACTGAGAGTGTCATAAACAGTTAATAAAAAAAGTTATTGTTGATAATATGATTGGCACTTGTTTTTTTTATTATTATCCATTATCCCATTAGACAAAATATCCAGAAGTTTTGTGATTCTGCAATAACTGAATTTACACAGCAAATGGCACAAATTTAAAAGCAACTTGTAATTTATTTATTTATTTACTTTTTGACAGATTTCCAGCCAGGACAATGTTAGAAATGTTTAACATATGTTCAAATGTTTTAAAACTTGTTCAGTTTCCCTTCTGTATTGTTTCATATCAAATATATTCACAAAGTGCTCATTTGGTGTGTGATACATTGAGTTATATCACTGCACAGCACTGCTCTTCAATTTAGGTGACAGCTTTAGATGCATCATGTGATGTTATCACAACACACATTTAGACAAATCCTATTTGAACAAGGCTACTTTCATTGTACTGATCATAAAAATGAGACATTTTTACATGATTTTTCTAATGCTGATGTTAAAGACATTTAAATAGTTTTATTTAGTTTGATCATTTAGTCATACGTCAAATATGATATATGGTTAAAAGGTTAAAACACTTTTGCTCTTGTTTCTATCAGTGTTCCATTTTTATCAATTATAGAGAAAAATGTTAACTGTAAAAAATGCTGGGATCCACACAATTCCTTCATGCTGTCCCAACACAAATTAATTAAGTTAACGTAATTGTTTTTACAAATTTAAGTGGATTTAACACAAAATAATTAAGTTGTCCCAAATAAAAGTTGTGTCGATTCAGCTAATTTTAAATAAGTAGTTTGAACAAATAGCAAAAAAAATAAAAAAATTTGAGTGTTCCTTTAGGTAAACAAAAAAGTATTAACTAAGATGTGTAAATTTGTGTAACAAAACAACACAAGAAATTTCTCAAATATTGCCACAAATTTTGAGAAAAGAAAAAAAAACATGATTAAAATGAATCAAAATATAGGAGCACTGAAAAAAAAAATAATTCATTGGATTTACTACACTTTTTTAAGGTAACTGTTTCCAACTTAATTTGTTTGTTAAAATTGAGCCCATATAAATTGTTTGCAACCACATAAAAAAAAGTAAATCCAATGAATCATTTTTTTCAGTGAGGGACTGTTTGAGCATGGAGTATAAACACACAAAGAGTATTTTAACAGGTATTGCCTGGAGACTGCATTTGATTGCATAATATCAGCAACTGTAGTAATGAGAATGAGAGGAATAGAAAGTAAATAAAATAAACAATCTGAACCAACAGCTGTGGACATACAGGAAAAGGTGTGTGTTTGTCAGACTCATTTCCTTTAGTTACTTTACCCTGTTAAGTGTTCAGACAACATGTGTGACCTTCTTTGTCTTATCTTGCTCTGTTTAATTTCTCCTAAAGGTAAGCTACAACATTTGACTCCTCATTTATCTTTACCTAAAACTAGAGTCATATTTTTAGAGTTTCATTACAGCATGAATGTAATGTTTCTACAGTAGGTCTGAATCCTCTTGCAGTGACGGCAGGTACAGTCTCTCAGTTTCCCCCGTCAGTGAAGGTGAGGTCAGGTGAAACGGTCTCCATGCTCTGCCATATGAATGAGGTAAAGTCATTCTGTCACACAGTGGCCTGGTTGAGAGTTCATCCAGTGAGTGGAGTAATAGACATTCTGCAGGACAAAAACACCCCTCGTCAGACTAAAGATCAGGAGGAAAACACTGTATGCCAGGCCTCCCTCTTTAATGCAACGGTACAGGATTCTGGGACATATTACTGCATCGCTACAGATCGTGAACATATGTATCTTCACCTTGGAAATGGCACAGCTATCACTGTACAAGGTACTGTATCATAGATTATTAACCCTTGCTTTTTCTCATGATTTCATTTTATTTGATTTAATTTTATATTAAAAAATATATATATGTTAGTGCAAAAAACATACATTTTGGCAAAACTGGAATTGTATTTTACACATATGTTTACATTAAATAATTTAGCATATGCTTTTATCTTAAGTGACTTACAAATGAGGACAATGGAAGTAAAATTCTACACTGTAACTAAATGACCATAAATTAAAAGTGCTCCATATTTAGTGATTCATGTTTTTTTTTGTTCTTCATTTATTTATGCTTTTTAATTGCACTACGGGACCATGATCTTTTCTCCAACAACTTTGGATGTTGGAAAGTTTGAAATCGCCTGTATTGGTGTTGTAATTTAAAGTTGTAAGATGTAAATTATGGTACTAAAACCTGGTAATAAACATCCAGTATTTTCCTGGTTATTTTACAGACTTTTATTTTTAACAGAATTTCTTTATATATTATTCCTTATACAATATATTGTTTCAAACTACTAAAATGTCAACAACAACAAAAATCACTTTGTTAAATGTCACAGCTGAATTTTCAACATCAAAAATCGATAGAGCAGAAATCATTGTCTCATATTGCAAATCATAACCGTATATAAACTTTAAAAAATCATGTGAATCGTGAAGTACGGAACCAGTTAATTCATGGATATTTTTACAGTGTAGTTAAAACACACTATCAAGGTGGTGGAAACATGAAAGTAAGACACAAATTCATGCTAGTAACATGTTGTCATGTAATGAAACATGTTAGTAACAAAAAACAATCAAAATGTGCTCTGTCTTGCAGCTGACAGCACTGAAATGCCATCTATTGAAATCATGGCATTTACCAGCAGCGATAACCACGACTCTACGGTCACTCTTCAGTGTACACTCAGTGGATTTGCTCCATCACAGGTCAATATGTACTGGCTCATAGGGAGCAGACAGGAAAATGGACAGACTTTATTTGTTTGGGATGAAGGTAAGGAGAACTCTGTGAAAACTCAGAATTATGTGATGATATCAGAGGAGGAGTGGAAGACAGGAGGAGAAGGCACCTGCACTGTGAAGCTTGGTGGACAGACCTTCACCAAAACTCTGAATCAAGATGGTAAATTACTTTTCAATATCTGTCCTCTTATAGCAAATAAAATATTTGATTATCTGTGTAAAATTCAGTTTGATTTCTTGATTGATCTTATTCTAAAATCTGGATGGGTTTATTTTGCACAAAACTTATGTCCACAATCACAACATCCAGAAAAATGTTGTATGTATCACTGTATTGTTTTCTTTTTTTCCTACAGATATCCAGGAGACTTGCTATCCTGTCATCAGCATAACTCGATTTTTTGCATTTGCCACAGCTCTACTCTTTTACACGACCTCATTAATATTAGCACATCGCTTCTAATGCTCAGACATTTGCTTAAGCTCCAAAATGAGCTCAGAGATTCAAAAACATCAAAGAAAGTCGATTTGTTACAAAACATTAAATGTATTGTCTATATGAATAATGCTGCGTTACATATAAAGAACATTTTGGTTAATGAATTGACTAGCAAACTGGTGAAATACTGTGAAATACTCTAGGTCTGGGTTGAACATCATAACAAAAATTCTAATGTGTAAGGTAGGCATGCAATTTTTTGGTTTTTCCTTTTTAAGGTGGTTACAAGATGCAATGTCAATAGGGTGAAAATATCTTCTTATATAAATATAACAAAGATAATTAGTTATAGTGATGTTCTAGCTGAAAAAAAAAACTATAAGATAAAGAAATTACAGTTATAAATATATTAAGATACATTACAATAATTTATATATCTATATAAATATGTACATATCAGAAATTTGATTATGGCAGGTCTTTTAATATTTTTTAGCTGTTCTGTTGTAGATTTGCTGGTGTGCTTGGATCATTGTCTGGACCCAATTTTGGCTAGGTTTTCACTGTGGGACGGACATTGTGTTAACACACATCTGAATGCTCCAGACCAACAAACTGCTAAAACATCTGCTGATGATCAGCTCAAGCATTTTATTAGCAGTGCCTGACTTATTTTTGTTAATTGTAAATGTTGTAGTTCATCTGAGGTTTTATTTCCTAAAATCTGTTCTGATTTCCTAAAATTTGTTCTGATTTGAAAAATGTTTTATTTAATATAGTGTCCTAAATTTTTCGCATGACCATGTATGTGTACATAAGCACACACACACACACGCGCACACGCACACATAACATTACTGTGTAGTTACAGTATCAGTAGTGGGGCTGTGGCTGAAACCTTGGTCCCATTGTACCCATTGCTCAAAACTGTTGAAAGGCCCTCTTGTGGTGAACAAGGGAATTGTCCATCAGTTAGTACGTATTACTTTGGCATGCACTCATGTATACACGTACATTATGTAGGCTATGTTACATTTCCCATGCAGGGTTCATACTCGTAAAAAAATCTTTATTTGCATCATTGGTTTCAGCCTTTTATATCCAAGGAGCATTTTCATTCAACAAAAGTTCTTTGAAATGGAAAAGATTCTTTAGTTTTAAAAAATGGTCATTTTTCATCTTTGTATGTTTTCACAGATGTGGAATATATTCTGAATAACCAAACATCATGACGTGTAAGACAGAGACAGTAAAAGTATTTGGAAATATATATTTACAGAAGGTTATGAGAATGCAGAATGTTTATACAACAAAAAACCCAAATATTACAGTAAATATTACTGTAAATATTACAGTAAACCTTGCCAAGTTATCTTAAATATCATGGACATGTTCAAACGTTCATACATATTCATACACACCAAAATAAAGGTTGAGTTTTTTTTAACAAAGTTTTCAGATTTGTTTATTTGAAGCCAAGAGGAATCATGATCAAATAGTTAACTTATTCATTGAATATTTACTCAAAAACAACTAATCTGTTTGCAAGACTCTAGGGGGATGCAATTTTTAGTTAATGTTTTAGGTAATGTTTGTCATATTTTAACATTTCTTTAAATTTCTTTCAATAACTCTGATCTCCACCGATATCCTGAAAAAGAGGGAAAAATATCTGAAGATAATGAAAATATATTTTTTTCACAAAATTCAATTAAAAAGAATACACAAATCTTAACTTACCTTTATTTTTTTAGACCTAAATTCTGTCCTAAACTGAAGGGATCAACAGGGTAAAACTAGGGTGGAAATGAAAAAAAATGTAATAGGCTGGTAATTAAATTTTTGTTTGTTTGTTTTTTAACATTTTTTAAATTACTGTTAATTTAAATTAATAGTTTTTTTTTAAACAGTTTGATACATTTTCACACAACGTAGCCAGCAACAATTTAAAAGCAAAAATTAATAAACAATAAATAATGTCCCTATAACATGTCCGCCAGCAGTCATTAGACCACACAATGCTTACCATTACAGATGAAATATCTTCAATCTCTGCGCTCTGTTTACCTGTTAAAGGGTAAATAAATGATTTAATTTAATAAAAGGATACATTCCATGAGATACAAGTTCTGTGGTAAAAGCTATAGGTGTAAACTAGAACTACTAAATACTAACAGTTTTTTTTAAGTTGACAATGAATAGTTTGTTGATTTTAACTGTAAAAATATAATAATATGCATATATAATTCACATACATTTCATATTCAGAAAACTCTACTTAAAAGTACATTAATTGCATGAGTACCATTTCATTAAGCTAGTTTATAGTTAATCAAGCATTTCATCGAGCTAGTTTATAGTATGTTCAAATTAACCCTTTGTGTGTGTGTTTCTGCACAAGGTTCTTTAAGTGTTTAAAAGTTTCAAGAAGTTCTTTAAGTGTTAAATTTTCAATTTATGGTTAGTTCTAAAAGGATTTCTATTGTGTGTGCACTTGTATGGAGGTTTCAATTAAATCCATGCCGAATGACTAGAGTCTACAAATATTAGGACTATATTGCTTTATTTAAAAAAGCAATAACCAGAGTTGTTGATGCAGTGGTAGTCTCTCTGTTGGTTATGTTAACATGTATAAGTGCTATTATAGCTGAATTAATGACACTTTAATGACACTAATGCTGAATGACACTTGTTTATCTTAAAAAGCCTTAAAAAAATCATTCAGTACACTGTAAAACAATTAAAACTAATTTAAAGTCCATTTTAAGCATAAAATCGTATTTAGTTATTAAAACCAAAATTTGTTTATACAGTTATCATAAGCTACATTTATTTTTAGGTAAGCATATAGCAGAATAAAGGGACTAAGCCGAAAAGAAAATGAATGAATGAATATAGCAGAATCTCAACAGTTTACAGTATGTATGTAGTCTACAGTAGAATAATCATGTTACCATAAATTGGAAAGCACTTTCCTTTCCTTTTCATTCTTTGTCTATTTTACACTTTTGAATTGAAATTTTAATTGTATGTTGTGTTTGAAGTCTGATATATTTAGCATTTTGCATTTGCGAAAATTTGAAAAATAAAATCATAAATTGAGACAATTTTTCTGGCATTTTACACATATATGCGGGTGCATTTTTTTTCTCACATTTTAGTATTTTATAACAATTGCAATTTTTTTTTTTTTGAAAATATATTTAGAAATTTTTGTGATTGCAGTATTTGAAAAACTATTATGACTGTACTTAAAACTGTATGACTCTGTCTAACAATGAAACAGATTAATTTTAAATCTTTACCTTGGCATACACAAACACAGAAGGCTACAGCCATACACAGGAATACTAATCCACAGCTGCAGTAGATAAGCCAGGAAATTCTTGGGAAACCTAATAATGAATATTTTGCATTTGAAGTTCAGTCCTTTGGGATTCTTTAAATAGATCTACAGTATAGGCTATATTGTTTTAAATAAATACGTTTAAAATAAATTTCCCACACACAACATAGATTTGATCAATTAAAAATTGTAACCAACAACGAGTCCACCCTTACAATTCTGATTTTAAAGATAATAAAACAGAGCAAAATAGCACATTTTCTCTAAGACACTCATGATTTACTCACGCTTCAGAGATTTAGAGAAGTTTTGGCCTCCATATTCAACACAGCACTGAATTTCCTCATCTTCAGTCCACTCGTCTGCAGGAACAGAGAGATGAGCTCTGGTGAATTCTGTGGCTGAATCAGTGTCATTTGTCCAGGCCGATTCGGTCCATCCAGAGTGCACTTTCTCTCCAATCATCCAGAAAACCCGCACCTGAAACGGGACAACTCCTAAAACCAAACACTGGAGCTGGACTGAAGGTGAATCAGCTTCTGGAGGCGAGTATAAGATGGACAGTTCTGGCACAGAGTCATCTGCAGCACAGAACATCAAGACAAAATGTCATTTTTATTATTGATAAAACAAAAAAAGTGATTTGACTTCAGATTTACCTTTAGCTACAATCACCCTGGATCCATTGCTGACCGAAGCCATTGAGTTATAATGGCTAATGCAAACATACAAGCCAGAATCTTTAGGAGTCAAGTTATTAAGTGTCAAAACACAAGTTTTACCATCATGGCTAAGGACATTAGTCTCCTGGGTAGTTTTCACAGGCATAAATTGACCAGTCCGTAGATTCAGCTTGTGCCATGTAGCAGTAAAGCAGTACTGAACTTTCTGCTCAAATGTGCATCTTAATTGTACAGAGCCTCCGACTGAGAGCTGTGTGAGTCCTGGTGACTGAAAATGGAGATACCCATTCATAGCTGCAAACAAGAGAGTATAACACATTTACAGTGAAAATTTTAAAATATCAATATTAATCAATATTAATTGAATATTAATATATTACTGAGGAATTGAGATTAATGTGATGAGATTCTTAAATGGCACAAAATGTTCTTCTTACTTTGTACAGCTGAAATGCAAAAACATAAAATCCAACGGCGCACACTGGTACCCATTTCGACTTTCTGAATGATCCACTTTAAATAGTTACAGTCCTAATGCCAGAAGATCTTAGTTCATTAGAACTTAATTTTCAAAGTACCCTATAGGTTTTCAAAACCCTCACCAGTGGGTGGACCTTCATAGCTCTTAGAAATCAGACATGTTGTGAAGAATTTACCACAATAGGAGTTCAAAGGTCTATTTTTGTTGTTAAGTTACACTCTTTTGGTATTTGTCAGAGACTCCAAGATGTTATGTTAACTTAAGACAAATATGCCGATATTCAATAATTCAATATATTGTGATAATGAAGATGCACAATACTGATATTGTGGCCACTTCAAAATCCCACAAATAATGGTTTATTATTTTAAGAGTGCTTTTAAGAGTATTCAGATTGTTGTTGTGTTAGTGCTCGAAGACTTATTTTCACACATAAACATTATCAAGTTAATCTGGCTTACAATATTGAAAATTCTGTGAGTATGACAACTACAATACTAAAGCATTTATTCATTTTAGTTGATGTTACTTTCTTAGTTAGTCCCTAGTAACACATTAAAAAGCCGTAATCGTTTTATTAAATATAGTTCATTAATTAAATTTTGTTTCATTTTTAAATTAACTTTAACATATTACTATAAAATGTTTTTTGCTCAATGCAGATTTTATTGCATTAACTAATGTTTATTAATGAGACTTCTTGTAAAGTATACTTTGTCATCCTTTTGCATTTATACAGGATAGGATAGGATTTATAATGTTTTTCTTTTTTAATGAAACTTGTGTTGGACACAAGGGCTGCCAAATACAAAATACACAATAGATACTTTACAAAATAGAAAAGTATACTTTATAAAAAATATATATAAAAAATAAATAACCTAATAAAGCAATACAATATAAAATCGACTAAAATGTACACACAGTATTTTTTGTTATTATACCTGTTAAAGTAATCTTTTTGTTAATATTCTAATGATACTGTATATTGTAATAAAACAAACTTTTTATGTTAAAAATTCATTACTTTACTTAAAAAAGTAAGCAAACTTGTTGTAACTGTTGTAAAAGTTGATTAAAGGGATCGTTCAACCAAAACTGAAAATTCTGTCATCATTTACACATCCTTTATTTGTTCTAAACCTGTTTGACTTTCTTTCTTCTGTTTAACACAAAGAAGATATTTTGAAGAAATATGGAAACATGTAACCATGGACTTCCATCCATGAACTTCCATATTTGTTTTTCATATGGATGTCAATGGTCAGGTTTTCAGCTTTCTTCAAAATATCTTCTTTTGTGTTTAACACAAGAAAGAAACTCATAAATGTTTGGAACCACTTGAGGCTAAATAAATAGTGTGTAAATAAACATTTCTGGGTGAACTATCCCTTAAACTTAAATAATTATGGACGTAGTTATGTAAACTATGTTAAGCTGCTTAGACACAACCTACATTGTAAAAGCGCTATATGACTAAAAACATGAATTGAATTGAATTAAATTATGCACATATACATTTTTCAGATTATTCATGACAATTTGCATTTGTATAATGTTGTTATTATTAGCAGCATTATTTATTCTATGCATATTTATATTTGTTTTAATGAAAACAAGTTTAGATTTGTCCACCTGTCGGGTTTTGGAGATGTATGCATCAGCATATGGGACATAAGAATAGGACGTGTGTTTGGATATAACTCAGTTTTTTGACCACACTTCATTATTATTGCTCATTTATTAATTTGCTGGAAATTAGAACTTAATTTAGAAATAGTTTTGAAACAAATCTTTGCGCTTAACAAACAAAATTAAATATGTAGGCTAATGGATGTCTTCAGTGGAGTGTGTACAACACCGCTTCCTTCCACGAAAGTAAAGGAGTAAAGTAAAGAGTAAAAGTAAAGTAAAGACGCCGAATGGAGGAGGTTTATTCTTTATCCTGCCGCTGCAGATGGTTTGTTTAACTCGCTAGTAAATCATTCAGTTTTTCCACTTACAAAGTCTGCCATGTAAATAGCAAATGTGCCATGGAGTGACCCAACTGACTCTTAAAGGGAATGGGAGATGAGACTTTGATTGGTTTAATGTACATTATGCTCAAAACACACCCATAACTCAGAATCAGAATCAGAATCGGTTTTATTGCCAAGTGTGCTTACACACACAAGGAATTTGTTTTGGCTACAGAAGCTTCCAGTGTACATAAAGTGACAAGTGACAACACAAAATAAATATGAGAAAAAAAATACAAATAAAATACGACAAACATTAAACAGAGATGCAGTTAGACAATAGAGCTCTGGATGATGAATTGTTGTACAGATTTGTTATAAATATACAAGTTTTACAAGTTATAAGGTGCTGTGTGCAAATGCGTAGGAGAAAGTATTGCATTGTATACTGTTTTAAGGTGCTGTGTACAAATGCGTATGAAAAAGTATTGCACATGTTTATTGCACAGTAGGGGAATAATTAGCTGTTCATGAGGTAGATGGCCTGAGGAAAGAAACTTTTCCTGTGTCTGGCTGTTTTTGTGCTCGGTGTTCTGTAGCGCCGGCCAGACGGTAACAGTTCAAACAGAAAGTGTGCTGGGTGTGAAGGGTCCAGAGTGATTTTGCGAGTCCTTTTACTCACTCTGGAAGAGTACAGTTCTTGAAGTGTAGGAAGGGTAGTGCCAGTGATTCGTTCAGCAGTCCGGACTATTCGCTGTAGCCTACGGAGGTCGGTTTTGGCAGCTGAGCCGAACCAGACGGTGATTGAAGTGCAGAGGATGGATTGGATGACAGCTGAGTAGAACTGTACGAGCAGCTCCTGTGGCAGGTTGAACTTCCTCAGCTGACGAAGGAAGTACAGTCTCTGCTGGGCTTTCTTCACAATAGAGTCTATGTGAATGTCCCACTTTAGATCCTGAGAGATGGTGGTGCCCAGGAACCTGAATGACTCTACTGCAGCCACAGTGCTGTTCATGATGGTGAGTGGGGGAAGTGCAGGGGGGTTTCTCCTAAAGTCCACTATCATCTCCACCGTTTTGAGCGTGTTCAGCTCCAGGTTGTTGCATCTGCACCATAGAGCCAGCCGCTCCACCTCCTGTCTGTATGCAGACTCATCACCGTTCCGGATGAGGCCGATAACAGTAGTGTCGTCAGCAAACTTCAAGAGTTTAATGGAGGGGTCTTTTGCAGTGCAGTCATTGGTATACAGGGAGAAGAGCAGTGGGGAGAGAACACATCCCTGGGGGGCACCGGTGCTGATGGTGCGGCTGTCGGATGTGATTTTGCCCATTCTGACTAGCTGTTGTCTGTCTGTCAGAAAGCTGGTGATCCATTGACAGACAGAGCTAGGAACAGAGAGCTGGGTCAGTTTGTACTCGAGCAATGATGGGACGATGGTGTTAAAGGCAGAACTGAAGTCCACGAACAGAATCCTTGCGTAGTTCCCTGGTTTGTCCAGATGTTGTAGTGTATAATGCAGTCCCATGTTGACTGCATCATCCACAGACCGGTTTGCTCTATAGGCAAACTGCAGGGGGTCCAGCAAAGGTCCAGTGATGTCCTTCAGATATGCTAGCACCAGTCTTTCAAATGACTTCATGGCCACAGATGTTAAGGCAACAGGTCTGTAGTCATTGAGTCCTGTGATCTTTGGCTTCTTCTGGATTGGGATGATGGTGGAGCATTTGAAGCAGGATGGAACTTTGCGCTGTTCCAGTGATCTGTTGAAGATCTGTGAGAAAAAGGGAGCCAGCTGGTCAGCGCAGGTTCTCAGACAGGCTGGTGAAACACCATCTGGGCCAGGTGCTTTCCTTCTCTTCTGTTTCCTGAAGATCTGACGCACATTATCCTCACTGATCTGAAGTGCAGGGGGGGAGAGAGAGATGGCTGGAGGTGTTGATGGCTGTGTAGAGAGATCGTCAGGATGGGTATGGGGTGTCTCAAATCTACAGTAGAACTTATTCAGCTCGTTTGCAAGTTGTTTATTGCCATCAATGCTGGCGGGTGGTGTCTTGTAGTTTGTGATGTCTTTCAGGCCTTTCCACACTGATGCCGGGTCGTTGGCAGAAAACTGGTTTTCCAGCTTTTTGGCATAGCTCTTCTTAGCCACACCAATCTCCTTTGTCAGTGTGTTCCTGGCCTGATTGTACAAGATCCTGTCCCCACTCCTGTAGGCATCCTCTTTGGCCTGACGAAGCTGTCTAAGTTTTGGTGTGAACCATGGTTTATCATTGTTAAATGATAAGTAGGTCCTGGTAGGGATGCATAGCTCCTCACAGAAACTAATGTATGATGTTACGGTATCTGTGAGTTCGCCGAGGTCGGTGGCTGCAGCTTCAAAAACACTCCAGTCAGTGCATTCAAAACAGGCTTGTAAGGCCTGTTCTGTGTCGTTGGTCCATCTCTTAACAGTCCTTAATACTGGCTTAGTAGTTTTAAGTTTTTGTCTGTAAGTTGGTATAAGATGAACCAGGCAGTGGTCGGAGAGTCCTAGAGCTGCTCTGGCGACGGAACGATATGCATCCTTTATTGTGGTGTAGCAATGGTCGAAAATATTATTGTCTCTGGTGGGGCATGTAATGTGCTGTTTGAATTTAGGCATCTCATGTGTGAGTTTCGCCTGATTAAAGTCACCGAGAATGATAAAAAAAGAGTCCGGGTGTTGTTGTTCTGTCTCTGTGATCAGATCAGCCAGCTGTTGCAGTGCAGTACTCACGTGTGCTTGCGGTGGAATATAAACACCGATGAGAATGAACGAGGAAAACTCCCGCGGCGAGTAGAACGGCTTACAGTTAATGAAAAGCACTTCCACGTCAGGACAGCACATCTTCTTTAACACAGTTACATCCGTACACCACCTTCTGTTGATGTAAAAGCATGTCCCACCACCGCGCGTTTTGCCCGTTGACTCCGTATCGCGGTCCGCTCTGTACAGCTGAAAGTCCGGTAGGTGTAACGCGCTGTCCGGAATAGCTTCGTTCAGCCAGGTTTCCGTGAAACACAGAGCAGCAGAGTTGGTAAAGTTCTTGTTTCTGCGTGCGAGCAGAAGTAGTTCGTTCATTTTGTTAGGAAGAGAGCGGAGATTCGCCAGATGGATGCTCGGCAGCACCGTTCTGAAGCAGCGCTGTCTGAGCCAGCGCGCCGGCTCGCTTCCCACGCCTGCACGTCCTGTAGCGTTTCCCTAGTGCAGCTGCTCCGCCGACAACAATGTTCAGCAAAACGCCAGAGAAATCAAAAACCGGTTGGTGATTAATTGGAGTGTACTGCCGAATGTTCAGCAGCTCGTCCCTGGAATAACTGATCTCGTACGATGAACATAAAACAGGACAAACGAACAAAAACAGTGCAAAAACTGGAGAGCTCCACACCGAGGCGGCCATCCGCAGCGCCATCTTATTCTCTTAACTCATTAAGAGAATAAGAACAACCCTGTTAGACCATGTGTCGGGAAGCAGACTGCATTTTTCCTTAAATTAGCAAAAGTTTGGACACATCCTTAATGCTTTTGTGCCATGCGCTTTAGACTTTGCACCTAGATCGTTAAAATACAACAAATAGGAACAATGTCTATCGTCTTTCATAGATTACTTTGTTACACCATATAGCAATCAATGCCAGCTAAAAAGGTGTTCTGCTTAATAGATAGCACTGTGTTTTTTGATGAACTGTTTTTAAATCTGGATGCTAGCAGTTGTTTTGGTCTAAGCGCATGGGTTTAAGATTAAAAGAGCTGCATGATGTAAGAATGATTGCTTGCAAGCAGACAATATTGCTCTCTAGCCAATTGTCAGGTGTCTGTTCTGTGTTTTCATCATGTGCTCCTTTGTTCTGTTTCCCGCCATTTTCCTATTGATTGTTTTCACCTGTGTGTCATTATCCCGTGTGTATATCTACCCCTTAGTCTGCCTCCTTCATGGTCCAGTATTGTATTGCCACAGTGTGTTGTCCATGTTCCTGTGTCTCCGTCTTCCCGTGTCTCCATCTGCCAGTGAGTGTTATATTAATAAATCTTCGTGTTTGATAACTTCCGTGTTTCGTGCCTTTGTGAGCAAACAACCGTGACAGAATACTGGACCACAAACAGTTTGCCGCGTACTTTCCCCCGTTTTTCTTTTTAGTCTTTTTTCCCCCAGTGTTTTCTTTTCCTCTCCCTCGTGTTCCCATGGACCCCATCGACAGCCCCTTATTTCTTCCCCTCCTGCTGGAGCAGGGGGAAAGCAGCCTCGAGGACCATACAAGACGGTCGTCCGAAGATGGTCCTCGGGGCAATATCGCCGCTTATGTGGAGTGGATTCTGGCGAGGAATGGAGCAACATTCATCTTCTGTAAGGAGGAAGAGCTCGCCAGCGCCACTCCCGAAGGGAGCGTTTGCCAGAGCCCACCGCAGACGGAGAGCCACCCGCGGTGTACGAGCCATCGCCATCTAGAGCGACAGAGCGGAGTTACACCGAGCAGGAGGAGCTCAACAGGCCGTCTGACCAGGTGTGTGAGCCGGCAACATCGCCGAAAGGGGGAGTCCTGGTGGACCTCAGCGGCTCATGCGAGAGTCCCGTCCACCCCCCCCTCTGCAGATGTGCAACCGCTGGACACTGGGAAGTTGCTCACCGACTTCTGGAGCGAAGTCAAGCCCCTTCCGCTGTTCCCAGACAGCAAAGACGTATCTCCGCGTCAACTGTTTCCACACAGTTTTTTAGTTCCTGAATTTCCCGATGCCCCAAGCTCCAGAGTCGTGAGTGACTTCCCACCCATCCCACCCTCTTCACCTCTACTCACACCTATGACTGCAGCCAGTCAACCAGCTCCAGCGCTGCTGCAGTCAGCCAGCCCCCCAGCTCGCCCTCAAGCTCCAGAGGTGGAGCTCGCTCTGAGGTGCTGCCTGCCAGCATCGCCCTCTGGAGGGTGTCGCCCAGCGTCAGCGCCTCCGAGCTACGGACTCCACCTCGGCCCTTCGACCCTTGTGCTCCGCATTGGCTCCCTCCTCCCTCATCTCCGCCGTGGACCGTCAGTCCACCAGCTTCACCGGGCTCCCTCGTTCCTCCGGCTCCGCCTTGGTCAGTCGTCGCCCTTCCTACACCTCTGGACTCCACTCCTCTGGCTGCGCCTCGTCGCTCCGTCCTGCCAGCTGCGTTGAGCTCCTCCTTCCCTCCAGCTACGCCTTGGTCCTCTGTCGCTCTGGCTCCGCCGCGGGCTTCCGGACCCCCGCCGTCGCCTCGCTCGGGTAAGCCGTCTGCTCCACCCCGGCCCTCCGGGACCTCGTCGTCACCTTCCCCTACGGCTCTCCGTCTCCTCCTTGGGCTCCACTGCCATCAGCGGCGTCTCCCTCAGTCGGCCCCCTGGAGTCGGCAGCCACTCCTCCTTCCATGGTCCCTTCCTTCCTCGACTCCGCCCTGGGCCGTCCTTCTGGCTGTGTCCTGGGTCTTCCTGCTCCAGCTCCCTTCCTGGTTCCTCCCTCCTGAAACTCCTCCCTGGCCCCTCCCCTCTCACCCTCCTTTATGTTATGTTGAAGGCGCGAGGACGCGCCTTCAAAGGGGGGGGGGGGGGTAATGTCAGGTGTCTGTTCTGTGTTTTCATCATATGCTCCTTTGTTCTGTTTCCCGCCGTTTTCCTATTGATTGTTTTCACCTGTGTCATTATCCCGTGTGTATATCTACCCCTTAGTCTGCCTCCTTCATGGTCCAGTATTGTATTGCCACAGTGTGTTGTCCATGTTCCTGTGTCTCCGTCTTCCCGTGTCTCCATCTGCCAGTGAGTGTTATATTAATAAATCTTCGTGTTTGATAACTTCCGTGTTTCGTGCCTTTGTGTGCAGAGCACAGCGTGACACCAATATTTCAGATTACATTTTTAAACTACTGTAGCAAATATGTGAATTATGTAATTACATGTACATTTTTTCAAAAATGAAAAATTGAAATACTTAATGACACCATTTTTCATGATTCATTCATTCATTCATTCATTTATTCATTCATTCATTCGTTTGTTTATTCATTTATATTTTATTTGGTTACACAGTGGTGTTTTTGAATCCATATGGACAAAACATTTAAAATAAATCTTCAACATGTTTTTTTCCCCGAAAAAAAAGAAGTAATTGAGGTTTAGAACATCATGGGAGTGAGTAAATGATATGAATATTGAAGTAAAATAGAAAAGAAAGTTTTACCTCCCGAAATACACAATATAAGATCTGAAATCCAACACATTTTTCATTATCTCAGTTCATCTCAGTAGTTCATTCAAAAATGAAAATTAACTGACCATTTACTCACTCTTGTCAGGTCCCAGACCTTTATGAGATTCTTTCTTCTGTCACTGAAAACCTGTAACCATTAACTTCCGTAGTAGGATTAACAAATACTATATGGAAGTCAGTGGTTACAGGTTTTCAGCTTTCTTCAAAAAAAAGAAACACATAAAGAATAAATATTTTGGCTGAACTATCCCTTTAAACTTTGTAAATACGGATGTGCAGTGTAATTTGTTAGTGTAAGTTAGTCTATGTATATGTATAATAGGTTGTTTATGTCCAGGCAGAAAGGGGGGGGTAATCTTACATCAGAGCTTGCCATAACCAGTTTCATATAAAGGTTAGAGTAAGCTTGGTGCATTTGCTGCAAAAAGTGGGCAGTGAAAGCAGGTGTTCAGTCAGTTTGATGAGACCCTCATCTCATCTAACATCCTGTTTTGCAGCTTCTGTTTAACCACAAGAACTAAAGTGAGAGGATGTTGCTGCAGCAAGAGTCCAAACGCTGTCTTGTTTCAGACACTGTGGTTTTTTCAGCCCATCAAAAACATTATGTTGTCTACATTGTTTTGTTGTTGTCGTTGTTGTTTATTGTACCTATAGGTTCTGTTTGGAAGAGCTTATAAAACTAAGAATTCTTCACTTTATTTTAAAGAATCTTTACACAGGTTTCATACTTACGATAGTAATTACGCATGATTACATGTTACTAATCCTAAACCTAACCATATAGTAAATACATAGTAAATACTACTCAGCAGTGTTAAATGAATAGTTACACCGTAACAAGGACACAGTCGTGTAACTGAACATTTAAGTAATGTTTAGATTTCTTAACTTGTTACTATATGAACTTGATTGTCTATGTTTCTAAAACTGTGAACAATAAAACATTGAAAAACTTTTAAGCTAGAAGTGTTATAGGCTATTTAATCAAAAGATTAACAAATTCAAGCTAAATTTAAACATTTAATTATACTTTTAGGTACAGTTGCTAGCCCTCCTAAGTATCCCCCCCCCCATTTCTGTTTAACAGAAATAAGATTTTTAACACATTTCTAATAACTGATTTCTTTCATTTTTGCAATGATGACAGTACATAATATTTTACTAGATATTTTTCAAGATACTAGTATTCAGCTTTAAGTGCAATTTAAAGGCTAACTAGGTTAATCAGGCAATAGAGCAATTAGGCAAATCATTGTATAATGATGGTTTGTTCTGAAGACCATCCAAAAAAAATTGCTTAAGGGGCTAATAATATTGACCTTAAAATGGTTTTTTAAAAAAAATAAAAACTGCTTTTATTCTAGCCAAAATAAAACAAATAAGACTTTCACCAGAAGAAAAAATATTATAGGAAATACTGTGACCTTGCTCTGTTAAACATCATTTGGGAAATAATAATTTTGACTTCAACTGTATATCTTGGTCAAAAGAATGTACATATAGGTCACATCATGCATGCTAACATAACATTTTAAGTATATTTCTGAGAAGAACATGAAAAGTAGACTTAAAATGGTGATTGTAGAGTACTATTTAGTGATTAAAAAGTATTGTTATACCAGTATGAAACCATACCATTCATGGTAGCTCCAGTGTGAAGTCTTTGACCAAAGGTTTTTATATTATTATTATTGAAATACAGTCAAAAACAGTACTTTTGTCGTCATATTTCATTCATTCATTAATTTTCCTTCAGCTTAGTCCCTTTATTCATCAGGGGTCACCACAGCGGAATGAACCGCCAACTTATCAAGCATGTGTTTTACACAGCGGATGCCCTTCCAGCTGCAACCCAGTACTGGGAAACACACTCATTTACACACATACACTACGACCAATTTAGTTTATTCAATTTAACTATACCTCATGTCATTGGACTGTGGGGGAAACCGAAGCACCTGGAGGAAACCCACACAAACAAACTCTTACTGCGAGGCGACAGTGCTAACCACTGAGCCACCGTGTTGCCCCTGAACATATTTCATTTTAAAGTAAAAGTTTGTAAAGCTTTTGTAAAATTCTTTATTTCTGTAAAAGAATATCTTTGGGAAATGGTCTGAATGTGTGATGTGGCACAGAAATGTGGTGTGATGTGAACTGAGAATCCCATTTTCAAAGGACACTTTTTATTATAGAACTTTAATTTATATTTAAATAACAAAACACAGAGAACAGAAATCATACAGAGAAGCATACAGTTCTTAACTAATAAATATTCATGACCATGGACACTTTAAAAACATTAAAAATGGTAGAAATCAGGCAACCATTTTGTATAAAGACACACTTGTACACATTGTGTTTGAGATTGTGAACTTTCATTTCAGTTTTTTTTCCAGCATACTCGAGTATTCCCTTCTTCACTCTGGAAAAAAATCAGAACAATAATATCAAGGGCCTTTGAGAATTATCATTTAAACAGTTACTATCTACTGTTTAACACACGTTCTGATTTTGTTTTACCTTTATTCTTTTGATGGACTCTTATCCTGTTCATGACTAATGGGATCCCCGGAGAAACACTGCACAAAATACAAAGATGACAATTTATGTGTCGTTAAAAGCTGGCCAAAGAATTTACTTTGTTGTAACATAATAGTCCAGGAAAATCTACATTTAATCTGCGGCCCACTGTTGCACTTTTAAAAAAACAACAGATAGATTATGAATGAGATTCTACAAATTCATGAGAATTAGCCACTAAATCAAAAAGTTACAAATTGCAGTGAGACTGTGTTGAATTTAACCTAGCTGCATTTAACAGTTACATTCTCCAAAAACATTTTAGCACATTTTTGTTGCAAGATGACACCAATGAGTTATTCCATTTGTTAATATGAAAAAAGAGAAACAGTCGGGAAACTAGAAGCATAAGCAGCACAATGATATGGTTAACAGTCAGATTAGTACGGTGGCCGAGAGAGCTTAACACGCTGCAGCTTAAGAAAACACATGCAAATAGAAAAAAACACCAGCAAATTAAGAAAACTTCTTCATCGGTTTGACAGCACACGCGCTGCAAAGCCTCACAACGCAAACACAGATTAAAAAACATGCTGAAAATCCTCACAACGCAAACACAAATAACAAAACCTGCAGCAAATCCTCGAACACAAACACAAATAGAATTGTATTTGTACATGTTGTCCTTTTCATCATTATCCTACTAAAAGGGTCTGAATATTTTTAAAAATATTATTCTTATCTCTTATCTTATCAACGAAGCACTGCAAACTTATTTTCATTAACCATGAACTTATATTTAGTTATTGGATATTGAGTTAATTTAATTATCTAATAACAATTCACAGTTAATCGTCGGTTTATTTAGGCTTTTATGCAAAACACAACGGAATCATTTAAGCAGGGTGTTATGAACAAATAAACAAAAAACTCACCTTCAGGTCACCTACAACTTCACTGACCACTGTCCATAACTTTTTTCAGTTCATCCCCTTTATATATTTCCATTGTGGTCCATGCTATTTGCATGTTGCATTGCGAGGATTTGCAACACAATTTTCTATTTACACTTTAAAAATTACTGGGTTCCAAACAATTCCTTCATGTTGTCCCAACACAAATCGATTAAGTTAACTTAATCTTTTGTATTTAGAGTTAAAAAAAACTCAAGAATTGTGTTGATTCAGCTCATTTTAAATCAGTTTGAACAAGCAGCAAAAATCTTTTTTTGAGTGTGTGTTTGCGTTGTGAGGATTGATCGGTGTGTAGAGCGCATGTGCTGTCAAACCGTTTTCTTATTCTGCCAGTATTTCTTTCTATGCATGTGTTGTTTTCTTAAATTGCAGCACATTAATCTCTCTTGGCCAAAGTATATTCTACAGAAATATTTTGGAATACTTTTAAAATAGTGTTCACACACTTTCATGAACAGCAGATTCAAGGACTTTCAAGGACTTTTTAGAGCAACATTAATTTTAAATCAAGCACCTCTGTAATTCATACCCAAGCATATGTAACTCCATTAAAGTTCTTACTGTACTTAACATTTCACTTACACTTAATATTTATATGTTTAAAATGTCAGAGTAATTTTAACACATTTTGACCATTTTAAAAAGTCTTGTTCAAAGAACTTTAATAAAATTTGTTGAATTCAATACTGGTAATATTCAAATGCAGTTTCTGCAATATTGATAAAATGTGCATTATTTGTCAGTGTTCCAAAGATTGAAATTTTAAGTTTTTTAATTTTAGATTTTTAATTTTTTTTGTTCTGTTTTTGACAATTGAGTACATCCATAAACAAATTTTATTTCAAATTTAATACAAGCACTTTCAAGGACCTATGTTTGTTTTTAAGTACTTTCCAGGCCTTGAATCCATATGTCTGAAATTCAAGTACTTTCAAGAAGCGTGGGAACCCTGTTAAAATATTGCACAAGCACTCAAAAAAACTGTTGGCCACTTTTATATTTTATCTTTTGGAACTTGACAGCATAATGCTAAAACTTTGTATACACTAAAAAAATTGGATCAACTTAAATTACTTCAAAGTTTTTAGACAATTTATTACTAAGTTGTAAGTTGAATTTTTTGTGTAACACATTTCTCTTTTTGCAGTATACAAATGTACCTGTATATTAGCATTGTCAAAGCGGTCTCATAACAAACACAAGCAAAAAAAGAGGAAATGTATTGCTCTCAAGCTTTATTACATACAGTATTTGAAGCTTGTTATTTAGTCATCTGTCTCACTAAACAGCAAAAACATAATTTTGAGGAAAAATGGTATTTAGCAGTTTATTTTAGTGTTTCTCCTACCATAACAGATGGAATATCTTCTTTCGAAGTTTTCTGTTTACCTGTTAAAAGGAAAACAACCAGACAAATCAATTTTGTATTTGTAGTTTTTTTGTTTTTCAGTTTTTCTGACTATTATTTTGCAGCTATTATTCATACAATTTACAATACTACATTATATTACACAGTTTTAGTTGAGAAAAGTATATTACCATATGAAATTTTGCGGTGAGCATCTTTTCTTGTGAGCCTAAAGAGGATAAAAATGTTGTTACCTTTTATTAAATTCGCAGTATTATTTATTTTAAGTGTGCAAGTTGTAATACTGACCCTCTGGACTTTCTGGTCACCAAAATATCTGTAAATTTTAACAAAGAATCCTACAGTAAATGTGTGATATATTACAATAATAAGCCACAGTGGTATAATCATTTAGACCATTTTTTACCCAACCATGCATATTTTTATTTTTATTATAGCGAAATAAAGCAAAAAGAATATGGTTTATATTGTTTCTGCATTTGGTCATGCTTCAAAGATGAAAAAGCAGTTTTCAAGCAATAAGTAAATTAATATACTATAGTGTAGTACAGCTTTATTTTCCCATTTGATAATTACAGTGAGTCCCTTTTAATTAATCAATTAATTGTTTTTTTTTTTAAGGAGAAAATAAGACTATTATACATTTTTATTTTTATTTATTCAGAAGACACCCACTGAAATGTCAAATAGTGTAACAACAGTGTATATACCAAACAATCTTGTCAGGTATTTATAACAAGAATCATTGTATGGCATAATAATAGGTTTTTCTGAGGATTACAATGCAGCCCCAAAAATGATTCGGTATTTAATTAATTTTAAGTCTTCGCATTTGACAGTGCACTTCAAATAACAAGCTTTTTTATTTGTCTTAAGAATAATTTAATCATTTATATTATAATATATATTTTCATGTATCCTTTTTTGCAGGCTAGAATAACTTTGTTTCACTTTTATGTAAATTTTATGTAAATGTAAATAATCTGTGGTACTAAATGGTGCATGGAATATTATTTAAACATTATAATTTAATGTGCTTTATTCCTAAACGGGACATCTCATCTTCGAACCAGCATACAAGCATTCTGAATAAATTTGAGCATTTTATTTATTTCATAAAGTCCATAATGATCTAGACTTTCACAAAACTAAAATTCTAATCACATCAATTTAAGTTTATTTGTATAGCACTTTTCAAAATAAAATAGAGTATATGCTCAAGGACTTTGAATTTTCAGTAACCCATTTCAAGCGCGTCCGGTGAACTGTTGTGCCGTTATAAAATAGCAGTGTTTAAGGTCTGTTTTCTTTAAAAATGAATGATCTTCACTGCCTTATTGATATACAGTATAAAGTGGGTCTCAGAATGTACAAGAAGCACTGCATTAAATTCCATTGCTCTGCACCATGTCTTTTAAATATGAAAACTTATTTTACCACAGTATTTTCAATGGAGTTTCTGCACTTCCAAAGCAGCCTCACAAAATTGTTTATTTTAAATTTTATTTAAAAGCAAAAAACTAATTTAGTTAGTTACAACTTTAGTTAGTAATAGTTTTTAATTTCCCTTTGGGATTAATTACATTTAACTAACTAACTAACTAACTAACTAACTAACTAACTAACTAACTAACTAACTAACTAATGTTAGGGTGGACTTTACAGTTACCAACTATATGTGTAACTGTGTTATCACCTGTATTAAATTTAAGTGATATCTATGTATATAATATACTGTTTGCAAATACATTTGCTATACGGTATCTATTCAGCAGTTTCACCTCTTTACGGTCATGGTACTTAACACTTATTACTAATGTAAAATCTGATTAAGGCCTGACCAGCATTCAGAGGCAGGTGTGAAATTTGCAAATTCAAAGTTTATCCGGTTTAAGTTCCATCTATTTAGAAAATATATAAGCTATTACTTTGAGTATTTACAATAATAAATAGACCTACAAAATCAGAATGTTAGATCTCACCTCGGTGTAACCCCACAGACATAATAATGGTTACTATTATGGTAAGGAATGCTGCCACACAGCCAGCGTATAGAAGCCATGAGTAGACTGCTTGTTGCTCTGAAATATAAAATTGAGCAGAGGAATTAAAGTCTATAATATTAACTAGATATTTAAATAAAAATTCAACAATACCTAAAGGTTTAATGCTTTGTGAACTTTGTAAAAATGTTTTCTGTTCATTTCTATTCATTATACAGTACACTATAGAAAGTGTCAAATAATTGCATAAAATATGGATAATGTTTTTTTTTTTTACATTTATTTAAAATTAGCTACATTTTTAACTCAACAAACCTTTTTTCAAATTTCACCCAAATTTTGGATGAGTTACACTTTGTTGCTTTTCGTTTAATCAGTTTGTATTTTCAGTTGATTTTCTACAACATTAATAAAAGCTATCTTTCATTTTACTACATTGATTTTAGTTTTAGCTGATTGATATTTTTACAATGTAAAAGAAAAACTAATGCTATAATTGATGTTTCAACTTTTATCATTTACCATATAGCTTTAGAGATTTAAAGAAGTTTTGGCCTCCATATTCAACACAGCACCGAATTTCCTCAGCTTCAGTCCACTCGTCTGCAGGAACAGAGAGATGAGCTCTGGTGAATTCTGTGGCTGAATCAGTGTCATTTGTCCAGGCCGACTCAGTCCATCCAGAGTGCACTTTCTCTGCAATCATCCAGAAAACCCGCACCTGAAACGGGACAACTCCTAAAACCAAACACTGGAGCTGGACTGAAGGTGAATCAGCTTCTGGAGGTGAGTATAAGATGGACAGTTCTGGCACAGAGTCATCTGCAGCACAGAACATCAAGACAAAATGTAATTTTTATTATTGATAAAACAAAAAAAGTGATTTGACTTCAGATTTACCTTTAGCTACAATCACCCTGGATCCATTGCCGACCGAAGCCATTGAGTTATAATGGCTAATGCAAACATACAAGCCAGAATCTTTAGGAGTCAAGTTATTAAGTTTCAAAACACAAGTTTTACCATCATGGCTAAGGACATTAGTCTCCTGGGTAGTTCTCACAGGCATAAATTGACCAGTCCGTAGATTCAGCTTGTGCCATGTAGCAGTAAAGCAGTACTGAACTTTCTGCTCAAATGTGCATCTTAATTGTACAGAGCCTCGGACTGAGAGCTGTGTGAGTCCTGGTGACTGAAACTGGAGATACCCATTCATAGCTGCAAGTGAGATAACACAAAAATTTGCTTAAAATGTTTCAGGATATTGTATAATATGCCTCACACATAGTTAAAATTTGGTATAATGTTAAAATCTTATATGATATTAAATGAATACTTGTGATAAAATGTTCTTGAATAAAAATGTAGGCAAAAATACATTTATCTAAAACTTACCATGTGAAGCAGAAATGCAAGAACAAATCAGCATCCATCCATGGAACCAGGTACTCATTTTAACAGTTTCAAAGAGTCTGATGTACTGAATATGGCATTCTCAAAATCAAATGACAGCCTGTCAGACTGAACATGAGCTGCAAGGAGAAACACAAAAAAGAGAGAATCCCTTACAAGTCTCCAGGGGGTGGACCTTCAATGCCTATAATGTAAGTCATTTGTGCAAACGCTACCCTGGAAAGACCTGTCTACAATGTGCATCAATGTTCCCAATAGTCTGTGGCGCTCAAACTTGCTAACTAATTCAATACGATTTTATAACATAATGTTTCCAATACCAAATAGTTTGTTTTATTCGCACATTCAGACTTTCTCCTTAATAATATAGTTTCAGAAAAGAATTCTTTGCAAATTCTAAACAGAGAAATCATATTAGCAATCAATGACTATCAAAGTACAACATTGTTCACAGTCAATTAAATAGTGCTAATGTTGTTTTGAAGTCAGTCTTACATGCGATTTCAGATCGAATATTCAAAGCAGTGTGGTAAACAATATAGGGACCGTGTCACAAGTTGTCACTAAATGAATATGCAAATATAAAATCAACTTTACCTCAATTGCAGTGACTGCTTCATGTAGTGCTCTGTTACTTCATTACTACATATATATATATATATATACATACACACACTCTAGTGGTTAATTGGCTCATAATCATAGGGTAGCACCTATTTTTAAAGGCGCTATACAAATGGTCAGTGTATAACTATTGTTTTAGATATGTTCATCTCAAATGTTTTGCTATTAATGTGTTATTAATTTACTACAGTGGCAAAAGCTGTTTTGAGTCACTTTTATGTTTTCCTGAGAAAAAGTCTCATGTTGGACCCTGGAATATTTCCTTGCGGGGCCTTTGGGGAGAAAGGGTTGAGAATCACTTTATCTTCAGGAAATACACTATATTTTAATATGCTTTATTAAATATCCTTTTTTCTAAAACTAAACTAAGAGACTCAGAATGATTTGAGAACAGCTCCTTTAAAGACACTATGCAGGGGTTTAACAAGTTCTTTGACTGGCACTGGTGTTATATAGCACCTTAATCACCCCAAAGAACTGCAGAAGAGCCATTTTGTGTGTGTGTGTGTGTGCGTGCGTGTGTGTGTGTGTGTGTGTGCGTGTGTGTTTGTGTCTTGCCATCACCCATTACTCATATTTTGAATGTCAACATTTAATGAACTCAGCAGCCAATGAGGATTGATTAAACATTTGGCTGGTATCTTGATATGGTATACATTCCCTTCAGGATTTTGCAGAGACATTCTTTTTATTTTTTTATTTGCTTCAGTTCTTCTGTTCTGCTGTGAAAATAAACAAAAATCTTGTGTAATGTTTTTTTTTTTCCCTCAAGAACTACTGGACTCGCAAAATCCTGGAACAACTGATATGACATGAGTTTATGGTTTTATGATAATAGAGGTTTAATGCTGCAGGTTAATAAAGTATATTTCAGATATCATCCACAGAGTCACTGTTGCTCTACATTGGCGTCGCTTGCTCTGTGGTGCATATTTTCATCCATAAAGGTCAACACAGACTGAGCAGGTGTTCTTCTTGTCGGTTGACAATTTGTACAATTGTTAGCAGTTATTCTGGATGCTGTGACTTGTTTTGATGTAACCACACGGGAGTGAGATGAAAAGAGAAGCGGTGTGAGGAAGATCGGCCAGTGATGAACGCCCACACCTTCACTCGCAAACATCTCTCTGATTTCTCCACCCTGCACTTCGAAGCCTGTACAATGTCATGTTAAAATGTCACTATATAAATATAAATTCTACAAGCGTCCTTGTGTCAGGAATACATTTCTTTGTTCTGATTTTCTGCAATTTAAGCAGAAATCAAGAAGAAAAAGTAAAAGTAATTCCAATTATTGTTTTATAAAGCAGGTTGTAATTTACGTCTGTATAAGGAAAACTGAGACTTCAATAGAGAATTCGGAATGTTATAGTCGAAAATGCACTGTTATTGAATATTGCATGTTCAATAAATCATAACACTAGCAGTTTGGTTATTTATAATCTGTGAGGCTGTAGGGACAGTATATGCACGCATCAAACATCCTGCTGAACATGCACCTCTTTTACGTTGGTCTAACCACACGGTGTTCAGATGCGAGCGTAAAAGGCTATATGCCCACACATTTGCATTGTTGTTGGCATGCATTGTGGTTTTTCAGCACACAGAAAAGGCTGTTAATGTTGCAAAACGCAAGATATGAGTAAAGTTAATCTCTGTGCCTTTTTTTACTCATATATGACACATATTAATATATTGTTTCAAAATTATTATTAAGCTTTTTATCATGGGGTACCACTCTAGAGACAAATGAACAAAATCTATAATGTTATGATTAATACAGTTGTTTAAGGTATAATAATAATAATAATAATAATAATAATAATAATAATAATAAAGACAGAAAAAGCCAATGATATATGAGAAAAAAACAATCTACCATTTTTGCTGATTTTTTCAAGAGTTGATTAATTCATTTTCCTTCAGCTTAGTCTCTTTATTCATCAGGGGTCACCATAGTGGAATGAACGCCAACTTATCCAGCATATACGTTTTACACAGTGGATGCCCTTCCAGCTGCAACCCAGTACTGGCAAAGGAAATGCACTTAATGAATACAATCAATAATAATAATAATAATAATTAAATTAGCAAAATTATCACAACCTCTGTAATAGCATTTCCAGTGACAGGTGAAATCTTAAATGAATTAATCCAATTATAGTTACATTCTGCAAGTAAATATTTTATAGCCTATTTCAAACGAAAAATGAAAGAATGACGCACGTACCTTTCCAAACTAAACTTCTGTCAGTACATAAAAACGTATTCGACATTTCAATATTTTGTGTACAAGCTCAATATTCGATAGGCTAGACACAAAGCTGTAATGTGAACCTTTTCTCCCAATAATAAATAAATAAATAAATAAATAAAAATAAGAATGCCGTCCATGCCGCCCCTAGCAAGATGCCGCCCTGGGCGATCGCCCACATTGCCCATGCCTAAATCCGCCACTGCTATTAGGCATATCCCCCGTTAACCAACACTTACGGTACGGTTGCAATAGCCAACCGTTATAAGGAATATTGGACTTTTGGAATGTCATTTGTCACACTTGAGAACCCATGTTTGATTAACCTGTCAGTAAACAGCTACTCCCACAACTACAACCAAGATGAATCAAGCTTCATTCATTCATTTTCGGCTTAGTCCCTTTATTAATCTGGGGTTGCCACAGCGGAATGAACCAACTTATAAGCCAACTTATCCAGCTTATGTTTTACGCAGCGGATGCCCTTCCAGCTGCAACCCATCACTGGGAAACATCCATACACACTCATTCACACACATACACTACGGACAATTTAGCTTACCCAATTCACCTATATCACATGTCTTTGGACTTGTGGGGGGAAACGGAGCACCCGGAGGAAACCCACGCGAACACGGGGAGAACATGCAAATTCCACACAGAAATGCCAACTGACCCAGCCGAGGCTCGAACCAGCGACCTTCTTGCTGTGAGGCGAACGTGCCCACTGCGCCACCCTCAAGCTATTTAAAAAAATAAATAATAATCATATAATTATAGGGCTGAATATCAACAGAATTACAATAGAGAGGTCACTTATGCTCTTTATAGGCTATAACAACAGCTGCATAGGCTAATCATACACCATAAGTAATTTAAATCAATTTACGATCATCCGTGCGTCTTCTGAATATTTGCCATTTTATACGATCACAATTAGGTAGTTTACATTGTTATATTTTAACAGCACACATGTTTAATTTCAAGTACAATGTTGTAATTGTGGAGCTCTTTAGAAATGCTTCACAACCAGCTAAAATCTTATTTCGGTTTGCACTGGTTGACAGCCGAAAAGCCAATTTCGAGGTCGGCGCTAAGCTAAGCCTCAAATCTTCTTTGCTCATATTACTAATCTTACCACCCGCTCCCCTGACCTACCTATTAAATCAATGAAAGGCTGAGACGACAATCTTGCTGAATATTGAACATGGGCCTGCTGCTGCCTGAATAATTACTCAGCAAATGTTGATTAAACATATAGTCTGGACAGAATTTTAGAAAGCTGTAAAAGTATTTAC
Source organism: Danio jaintianensis (assembly GCA_903798115.1). Lineage (NCBI taxonomy): Eukaryota > Metazoa > Chordata > Actinopteri > Cypriniformes > Danionidae > Danio > Danio jaintianensis. The sequence goes on from CAIGQV010016734.1 coordinate 2,564,384, forward strand.
CTGTTTCTCAGGTGAGTAATGCGATCTACACCTAGGCTGCTTAAACAGAAGGAATGAACAGACGGAGCAGGTGCGATGCAGGACAACTCGCGCCTTTCTGTTCCTCAGAAGGACGATCAGCCTGTAGGCTAGTGCTGCTTTGTAGAGCTCAAATTTGATATTAAGCATTTGTTATCGTGGGTTTGGTGAGTTATAGTGTTTCTCCGAGATAACAAATGTGCCTTTGAGCGGTTATTGATCAAGTGACCGCGAAGGATAAGTTTCAGCACTTTGGATGTCCTTTTGATAAGCAAAGGAAATACTCGGCGGATTCCGAACAGAATTTGTTGTCTTGAAAAAGTCAGGTAAGTGAATGGTTTTCAATTTTACGTAAAAAATGTTGTTAATTGGCTAGTCCTATTAGAATACATTGTAGCTTATGTTGAAAGCTTGCACAATCTATTTAAATTGGATAAACGTTGCACATTTTGTACAAACAATTCAATGGCTCTGTGCAGAGGTTACAATGCAAAGGTAATTATCCACAGCATTTGTTACAAACTAGCTTTGTCACGTATGCCTTACTGGTTTGGCTAATACGTGACATATTCCTGTTCAACGTGTTCAGATATGGTCAAACTTTGACAGTCTGTTCTGTTTAAGTTTGCAGAAAATAATAAACGCTCTGCAGTCTGCACAACTGACAGCAAACCCCTCCCTCATGTTTGCACCATAGACACCAGCATTGCTAAAAACAACTAATCTGTCAACATTTAACTACTGTAGCCTCCAATGGACTATTGTCTGTCAGATTTACACTGTGTGTAGAGAATAGAATTATTAAATTGATTAGGAAAATTAATAATTTGACTGCAAATGGGTAACCAAAGAGAGACAGAAGCTGATACCTACACTTTTTTTTACTTTAATAAGACAATAGCCTAGGCTACAGCCTATAATATAGGCCCTATATGGTTTAACCATTGTATTAAAACTGTGGTTGTACCACGGCTAATTTTTGTAAGGGTTGTAGAAAGAAGGGCCCAAAACCAACCAAGTTGATCTGAACATTAAACCATTTTAACTTGGTCTTAGGTTTTTTTTGCTTGTTTTTTTAGTCTGTCTTTATGAACACTCCATCCACTCATAAAAGTAAATATTTTTTTATTGGCATTGAAGATTCAGTGACACACCTTTAAAAAGATAGTTCATCTCAAAATTTTAACTTGTTGTTAATGTACTCAATGTCGAGCGATCCAAGATGTGAATGACTTTTTAAATAGAACAATAAAACAATAATAATTTTAGGTAATACTTTTGCCATTCATCAGAATCAGAATCAGAAAGAGCTTTATTGCCAGGTATGTTCACACATACGAGGAATTTGTTTTCGTGACAGAGCTACAGGGCAACAGAATTACAGAGACAGGACAAAAAACTGATAATAAATATATTTTAAAAATAAAATTAAATAGTGAATGCAAATATACAAATTGACAAGTGTATGTACAGGAATATTACTATATACAACGTTATATGGGAGCTGTTATGTGCAAATTGGCATGTAAAGTATGTTGTTAAATAAGTGTTTATGTGTATAAAAAGTGTATAGCAAGTAGTGATGTTTGTTCCATAATTACTATCTTTCAAGTGTTCATGAGATGGATTGCCTGAGGGAAGAAACTGTTTCTGTGTCGGGCTGTTCTGGTGCACAGTGCTCTGTAGCGTCGACCAGAAGGTAAAAGTTCAAAGAGGCAGTGTGCTGGGTGTGAGGGGTCCAGAGTGATTTTGGCAGCCCTTCTGTTTGCTCTGGATAAGTACAGTTCTTGGAGAGTAGGGAGGATTGTACCAGTGATTCGCTCAGCAGTCCGAACTATTCGACGTAGTCTTCGGAGGTTCGGAGGTCATGGTTCATAGAATGCTAGTTAATTGCCACTGGCACAAAAAAAACTTTACGAGCAATACAGAATCAATAACCATGGCTCGTGATGATTCAAGAACCTGAACATTTACAACATTAGCTTTAATTCACAGTATAACAGACATGAGGATGGTTTTAGCCAAAATTATTATTATAAAAACATTCATTCATTTTCTTTTCGGCTTTATTAATCTGGGGTCGCCACAACGGAATGAACCGCCAACTTATCCAGCATATGTTTTACGCAGCGGATGCCCTTCCAGCTGCAACCCATCACTGGGAAACATCCATACACACACATACACTACAGACAATTTAGCTTACCCAATTCACCTATATCACATGTTTTTGGACTTGTAGGGGAAACCGGAGCACCCGGAGGAAACCCACACGAACACGGGGAGAACATGCAAACTCCACACACAAATGCCAACTGACCCAGCCGGGGCTCAAACCAGCGACCTTCTTGCTGTGAGGCGATTGTGCTACCCACTGCGCCACCGCGCTGCCCCTATTATAAAAACAATAATAATAATAAAATTATATTTATAATATTATAAAATAATAATAATAATAAAATCACATATATCTTGGATGGCTGGAGTGAGTAAATAAAAAAAAATTGGTGAATCTCTTTAATATTCACAGGACCTTTCCATTGTATAAAATGTTCTTTATTATACAAAACAATAAACGTTATTAGGATTATTATAAGGTATTTCACTATAAGAAAAAAAAATTATCTTCTAATAACATATTCTTTTGTGGAACCCAAAATGATTATTCTACATGGTATTTATGTCAACCCCCCTTTGGAGCCTTTATATTTTATTTGAATTTAGATTTGTTTTCTCGCTTTTTACGGCTAGATGGCGCTGTTGTATAGCGTAGGTGAATATTTTTTTTTCGTCCTGTGTCTTCGCCGTGGGCAAAACGGCGTTTACTTATCAACCGCGTAGACACAATAGAGAGGGGCAAGCTTTTACATGAAGACGAGCTGCTTAAAAAACGAGTTCTGTTACTACTAATCACAGACTCTGCGCTTCAGAGTTTCCAGTATCTGGAGTACCAGCGTCATCTGGGAGTTGTTCGTCAGAAATTGTAGTACACAAACGAGAGACTATCATAACAACTCTGGAGCAAAACATAACAGATCCCGGAGAAGCACATTTTGGCGTGAGTACAGCCGTTAAATCGTTGTACAGCATTGTGAAGTGAAATAAATGTGTCGTGCAGTGTGTATTCGAAGATAGGATATAAAATACGACAAATTTTAAAACTGCTGAAGTGTGCGATAAGTGATAACCATAGTAAGTTAAAGTATGTTTGCGTGGACGGTTAGCCAAATCATTTCATGCAAAGTTGAGCTGTAAACTTTACATGGTGTAACAAACATCGAATATGACCTGGTGGTTTATGAACGTTTGTTTAGTTTCTCTATTTAAATCTATAAAAAATAAAATAAAAGGAAGAAATGAGAATGAGAAAGAAACACGTGCGTTTCGACTTCGTCAATGCGAGGTGTGTTTGTCAGTCTTGGGTGACTTGGTAATAGTGAATTTTCCTATTATTGCAAAGTAAAATTTAGTTTACAGTTTTGTGCTCTTTAAACATTTGTTCACAGTAGATGCATCAAGAGCACGCTTTGCTCATTTATGAATGTACATTTCCTTTTTACAATAATCTGCTGCTTGTGATCTAATCAAGTTTAGATTATTTCAGACTGCTGTTTTCTTGCACTTAACTGCAGGTCCAGCTAACAGTTTGCAAGTATGCACACTTGATTACTTATTCAGTTCAGTAGGTGTTTGGTACTGGCAAAGTACCAAGGCCTGTTAGTGTTGATTAACGATTTAGATAATTTAATTTAAAAAATGTTCACAAAATTATTATTTATTAGGCCTATATATGTGTTAATATTATGTGATAAATGACATCTGTGCATCCACTGCCTCTATTTATTTATTTATTTATTTGCTTAGGAAGTTTTAGCTTTACATTTTGGGTATTCAGTGCAAATAAATTCTGTCTGAAAAATCTTTCCTAAATAAACAATTTGCATAATATACAGTAATAATATCACCAGCTGTTTAATTGTTAGCTGGCTTTTAAACAAACACATGTAAAAAATATGTGCATTTTCATACTGCCCCCTCACACATTACTACTCTAGAATTAAATTTTAGAGCATCATGATGACACACGCGCACACACACACACACACACACACACACACACACACACACACACACACTTCATCACAACCCCACTGCTGCCTGGCAATCACATCATCTGTAGTCATGGCAACTGGACATGGGGATGAAATCTTCCTCTGGGAGAGTGATTCTCTTCTCCTTCATTGACTCATCGCTTTTCCTCTGTAGACTAAGACATGTTACCTGCTTGCACGCAAATGCCACCATTGTTTTTCTTCTGGGAATCACTGAATTCTCACATGGATTTTTCCGCTTCAACTCTTAATAAGGCTTATGTTGGTGGTGATAGACCCCCCAATCCCTCGCCCATTCTACTGCTTTGTTTCTGATTATTGTTTTTTTTGCATTGTAATGATTACAATTTTCAGTCTCGGTAAAGCACTTTTTCTTACATATTTTCATTTTCTTTTTGTTCCTGTTAGCCTACATAATCTAAAAAAATAATATACTATTTTTTTAATATTAATACATTGTGGGATTGTTTTTCATGGTTTAATTTATACTGTAGAGTTTCATTAATATATAAGCATATTTTTTAAATTAATGTAATGAGAAAAATCTGTGATGGCAATAGTAGAAATAAAACTTGCATTGTAATGCAGGATGCATTACGATAGAATAATAGAATAACTGGTAGTAAAATGTGTAATTGACCTAAAACATTAAGTCAGAAAAAAAAAAAATGTTTTTGTTTTCTTTAAGCAAAATATATTTTCTTTTTTTTTAAAATAGATTTCTTTCTTTCTTTTTTTTTTTGCTGTCTGTAGACATAGGGTAGAAATTAGTTTCCAAAACTACGGTTTAATAATTGAAAATCCAACAATAAATTCATTACTAACTAAATAATACTTAATAAAAAAAATATATATTTTTGTATATCTTAACCTGCATGTGTATCTTATAAAGAATATCAGTTCCATTTCTGAAAATTCTTAAGAAATTTTTAAGAAACTTGTTGTCTGATTGCATTTCAGGTCTTGAAGAAATTCAGAAAAAATGTCATGCCTAATCATAATCATTGTCTAATCATAATCATCAATCTCTGTTGTACCCGTCCACATTCCTAGTAATATGCTAAACTTTAGATCTTAAGGAAAAGGCTGCTTCAAGTAAATATTTTAGTTGAGAGAGGTTTAGCGACAAAAACAAAAAGTTTGAAGCTGACAAAGGTCCCTGGGTTAAAGGGTTCACCCCTAAATGAAATTACCTTATATGATTTACTCACCCTCAAGGCATCCTAGGTGTATATGGCTTTGTTCTTTCAGACGAATCCATCCAGAGTTATAGTAAAAGTTGCCTTTGATCTTTTAGGCTTTAGAAGCAGTCAGAAGGTGTTAAATTTCTTCAGTCTGGGGAGGGGGAATGAAGGCCTTCTGTAGCGAATTAATACATTTTTCTAATAAAAATAAAAATATTTCAAAATTTATAAACACTGTGCATTTTTTTCTGGAGGAAGTGCAGAAAACAGAGGAGTGGTCATGATTCAGAAGGACAACAGCAAAGGAAAATCAACTTAAATCAAATGTTGTAGCTGTTTTTGTAACTTATTTTTATAAGTTATAAAATTTAACATATTCAGGTGTTTTTTCTTTGCTCTTGTACTTCTAATGTGCGGCCACTAATTAGTACTTTGCGCTTATGCAGAAAGTTCTCAAAAATGTTATATCGTATAGACGTTTAGTGTCATGGATGCAAATAAATGAAACCAAATTTCAACAGTTTTTGAAACCGGGTTCCAGAGTGCATAAATCTGAAAATGTGTTTTTGTGTAAACAGCCAATCCATAAACTTTGTGAAATGATGTCATCAGCCCAAGTCTCGACACAAGTCAGACACCACTATATCACGAAACGCCAACAACAACAGCAATGGTGGACTTCATGCTTGTGTTCTTGTTGGAGAAGCTTAATATAGCATACTAAAAAGCATTTGGTGTTTTCGCCTTGTCTTGGTTTGTATACATCATGCAAGGTTTATGTGCATGTTTCAAGTCTTCTTCTGTTGTTTTTGTCTACATCTTTTGGAGAATTACAGTGCCACATACTGGTCTGGCATGTAAACTACATTGTTTTTGGTCAGTTTCAGTGGTATTTTATATAAAATATGCAGATATTTTTTGAGATGAGGCAAAAAAAAAAAATTTGGATAATTCTTGCTTTGTTTGGATGTAGCCTAAATAATAATTTATAGTTTTTGCTAATAGTTAAAAGCAATTTATAGTTTGTGTACAGTTTTGGGAAATGATTTGATTGTTTTGATTTGTCTGTCTGTGACTAAGATTTGAGAAAACCAGTGTACCTGTGTTTTTTTGTCAGAACAACTCTATTCAGCTTAAAAAGTCTGTGCTTCGTCATATTTTTGACACTAGACTTCAATCTCCACCTTTGTTCTGTTTAAATGTCAGATTCTCCCTGTGTGGCCAGACCTGCTTTGATTAAAGCTCATTTCCCCCCCTCAGGTATTTCCCTGGCTACCTTTCCAAAGGAAAATATCCTTGATCAGACATCAGGGAAATGTCAATTAATTACGTAAGATATTGGAAGGATTCCTAATGCAATAGCTTGTAATGTGTTTTAGCATTTTCAGCTGGCTTATGAAACATGGTTTAGTAATGAATATCAAAGAATGCATATAATTTGTCCATTCATAATCAGTTATCTATCTAGGCCTATATGTATGAAAAAAGCTGTTTGGTTTTTATTTATCTGATCTCACAGTTTTTAGAAATTAGCATTTTTTTTTGCATTTTACACCGATGATAATGGTACCATTTTCAGAAACCTTGACAGCAGTTTATAAAATATTTCGGGCCACTTAAAACTACACATGTTGTGTAAATAAACAGTCATGCCACTTAAGAGAGATTTAGTTGAGAACAATGTTGTGTAAACTATGCAACTGGACTTTTCTAGAATGTGAAACAACCTTCAGCTAACGGGTGAATGGGTATAGTCTACATCTCTTTTTTTGAATCAGCAAATGGATGTGAAAAAGCAAATGATCGTACAGCAAACAAGAAAAGGAACTTTCATGAGCCATTTTGACTTTGTGCAGTTTCAGTCTGAATCAAGTAGTGCTCATAGAGGGAAGTTTCATTGAAGCTGTGTGCCTTTCTGCATCTAAAGCTTGCAATTTAAGCCAAACACCTCTATATAGGTTGAGGTGTGGAAATTGTGATTTTGCAGGTTGTGATGTAAGGTTTGTTGTGTTTATATCAGGCTTGCGTGACTCCCTACACGAGAGGTGTCACCTTTCAGGCAGTCCTGACACGAACGTATTGATGCAGGGGTTGTGTATTATTTATCAAGTTTGCTGAAGGCATTTTCTGCACGTGGCCTAGACAGCTGACTTCAGTTCTCTATTGAATATTTATGTTTTATATATGACTATCTTATGATAGCATAATTTTCTTAAAAAAAGACATGCAGAAAGTATGAAGCTCAGTGTGATTATTGTGGGCATCAGAATTGGGTGTTAGATTTAAATACATGCTCAATATAAATATAAATTGTTGACAGTTTTAGTAGTTACAGTTTGGAAGTATAGCAGCCTTGTGACAAGTGTAAAGTGTAAGACATTCATTCATTTTTTTTAAACCAGAAAAAAAAACATGTCACAACTGTCCCTAATTTGACTGTTTGACCTAATTTGACATTCATTTATTTTTTTTAAACCAGAAAAAAAAACATGTCACAACTGTCCCTAATTTGACTATGGTGTAGGACAGGTACAAACATATCTACTATTGGCTAAACAGAGAATCTCTTAGTTAAACCTATTACAGAGACTAGTCCATGAGTGGAAAATGACAGATTTTTTTTAAGGCCTTCTAGTTGGAAATATCATAATTATGATATAAAAGACTATTTGAATAACAAATCAACATTAAATTTACTAATGGGGAATTTGGAATACTAAATGCACTCAAGAGAAGGGCCATATTAATTGAACCATGGTATAAACTCTGGTCTGTAGATTAAGAGATATTTTCATCATTTTGAATTCATATGTTGTTAATTGGTTTCATAATTTTGTAATTATTATTTTTTTTGTTTTATACTATTGTTTTGTTTAGACTCCCTTTTTTTTTTGGTTTCAAACTTGCGATGCGTGAGATTGTAAGAACTAACACCCAACCCTGAGGTATTGCCACCGGGTGTCAAAGGGGCAAAGACGAGGTTGAATCCAAATGCAATTTTTAATGAAAAAGATTATTCGTGCAGGCAAAAACAAGTGAAGTCAAAAAACAAGAACTCGGGTATCATGAAGGGCATCAAAAAATGCAAAAACAATGCGGTAATCAAAGTACAAAAAGTAACAAAACAATCATCAAAACATAACGAGAAAAACTATGAACAGGACTTGTACAGACGACACTCACTGAAACCATACAGGTGCCGACAAACAAAGACTCAGCCCCGACTGGTGTGTGCAATGTGTATAAATAGTCCAAACAATTTATCATGATGGGATTCAGCTGTGTGATTACTGGTGAATGGTAAACAGTGTGTGTAATGGCATGCTGTGATATGTAGTTCCTGAATGACGTGAGTGTAGTATGCCAGCGGTCTTCCAGGAACAGGTCGCTGGTTATGTGACAGTACCCCCCCTTCAAGAGTGTATACCAGACACTCTTAGAAAAATCACGGAGGGAGGTGAAGTGGAGGCGGAACAGGGGGAGGGATGGAGAGCCAGGAACCAGAAGCTGAGCGAACTTGGACCGTGGAGCTGTAGCAAAGGAACTGGAGAGTGGAGCTGCGGAGGGCCCGGAGCGTGGAGCTGCAGCGGAGGGCTTGGATCAGGAGACTCTGGTGACACAGGCAACCCCAGTAGGTCAGGGGTCTTAGGTTCAGGAGGTATTAACAGTTCAAACAATTCTGGGGGGTCAGGGGGCTTAATGTCAGGAGACATTAACAGTTCAGACAAATCAAACCACTCCTGTGGATCAGAAGGCATTGGCAGTTCAGCCAAATCAGACCACTCCTGTGGATCAGGAGGCACTGGCAGTTCAGGAAACAGTGAGAAGTCACATGGCTCTGGCTGCACTGGGAAGTCGTATGGCTCTGGTGGCACTGGGAGGTCGCACGGCTCTGGCAGCCCTGGGCAGTCGCACGGCTCTAGCAACACTGGGGAGTAACACTGCTCTGGTAGCCCTTCGTGAAACTCAGGTGGCGGCTCTGGCCTATCATGGGGCTCAGGTGGCGGCTCTGGCAGCACTGGCTGTGACGGGGAATCAGGTATTTTAGAACGTGACGGAGAAACAGGCTGTTCTGACTGTGGACTGGAAGAACGGAGCGTGAGTGATGCTTTAATCACTCTGCAAATATCACCAGGATTTTCCTCCACCGTAAAAATAATGGTGGAGGAAGAGCCCGACAAAGACAGAGCCAATTTAATGTAATGAAAGAGTGTGAAATCTGGGGTGTGCATTGGCATTATGGAGCGAAGAGGCTCTGATAACCCTCCACGAAAAGAAAATCATCAGACATAAATAGTCCGTCTTACTTTTCTGAGCCAACATCAAAAATTCCTCCACGTGCTGTTCGATGGAGCGGTTACCTTGTTGCAGGCGAGTAATCTTTCCCTCTGCTGGATCCATAAGGGCTGAGTCTTTCTGTCACCGGGTGTCAAAGGGGCAAAGACGAGGTTGAATCCAAATGCAATTTTTAATGAAAAAGATTATTCGTGCAGGCAAAAACAAGTGAAGTCAAAAAAAACAAGAAATCAGGTATCATGAAGGGCATCAAAAAATGCAAAAACAATGCGGTAATCAAAGTACAAAAAGTAACAAAACAATCATCAAAACATAACGAGAAAAACTATGAACAGGACTTGTACAGACGACACTCACTGAAACCATACAGGTGCCGACAAACAAAGACTCAGCCCCGACTGGTGTGTGCAATGTGTATAAATAGTCCAAACAATTCATCATGATGGGATTCAGCTGTGTGTGATTACTGGTGAATGGTAACCAGTGTGTGTAATGGCATGCTGGGATATGTAGTTCCTGAATGACGTGAGTGTAGTAAGCCAGCGATCTTCCAGTAACAGGTCGCTGGTTATGTGACAGGTATAAGTTAACCTGGGGTAGACATGAAGACAATATTAGTCCATGTCTGTTAGCTTTTCAGTCAACTATAGCCAGGGGTGCACATAACTATTTTGCTCCAGTTCCTGGAATACCTGGAGATGTTGCTTGGTTCCCCACTGGTCATGGCACCTGTCATATAAATCATATTAAGTCATTCAATGTCCACCAGTACTCGTTTTAAGTAATAGTGATTACAATTATGAGCAATGTAATTACAATACAATTATGATTTTTCCCCTAAGAACAGCCTTGCATCACAGCATGTAACAGCAATGGTTGGCAACTGAAATTATTCAGCTGAAAACGATTAAAAAAAAAAGACAGAATAATGTTTACTGAAAAATTTCATATTTGATGACACACTGACTTTATAGAAAGAGTCATGGTTACCGAGTACCAAAACATTTTAAGTGGACCTAGTTGTTATTAGACTCATGTTATCATTTGTCAACATTTAAAAAAAAAAAAGTTTCAGACAAATACAAGCACTCAGTAGAGCACATTCTTTGCAGCCTTCATTGATGACAGTCATGTAACTGCAGAAATGATCAAGGCTATTGGACTGGCTGCAAATTTTGGAATGCAGGACTCGGTATTCATCAGTGTGCCGACATTTCATCAGCACTTCTCGGCTGCACACGTTTTGACAGGCAGCGTTTATTTCACATAAAGACGGTAACAGAAGTAAATGCAAGGCTCGTTGTGCCAAATGTGCCATGACGGATCACTGAAGCTGCTTCATGAACATCAAGGCTATTCATGAAAGAAACAGTTTGACATTTAATTATTGCATGTAATGGATTAATCATTGTTTTGATTGCATGTTAGTAAACAGCATTACATTTACTTCAGAAAAGGCATTTGTTAATTTAACAAAATATTGATTAAATTACATTAACAAAATTACATTACCTTAAAAAATGTCCAGTGTCAAATAGTTTTAGAAATTCAATTTTTATAATTAATTTTTCTTTGAAATGCAAGACAAAATAGTGAAAACACATTTTGGCTATTTGATTTATGCAGTTATGAAAAATTGAACTTACGAACAGCTGGTGGAACCGAACACTAGAGGGCCGCAACTCTGCTTGACTTTAACGCTAAACACTCCTGATCAAACTAATTGAGTTCTTCAGGCAGGGTTGGAACTTAAATCTGCAGGGCTGCGACCCACCAGGACATGAATTTGAAACCCCTGCTGTAGAGTCCTTGGCTGTTTCTCAATATGCGTTCTTGCCTGTACTTGCATTCTTGTGTCCTCGCGAAACGTCATCAACCATCGCCGAAGTACTGTTCCAATTCAAAGTTCACATCTTGCCAAGTACAGATAAAATTCCCGTATGTGTACTTGCTCCGCCCCTTTTGTCAAGGATGCATCAAGAGGTGACATCGAAGCGCAGGTATCCCAGAATGCATTGCAGCCCAACCAGCGAAAGCTAATGGCGGAGGAGAAAATCCGCATGGCTTTAAAAAATACTCCTCTGTTGTGTTACAAAATAAAGTTTTAAGAGTTTTTCAGGTGAGAATGTAGTTGTTTTAAACTCGAATCTGCAGTTTATTTACAAAGATAGCGAGTCTTTGACTATGTGCTTCAGCTTATGCAGACTCTGAGCCCCAGACTGTCAGCGGGAGCTTCGTGAACACCTCCCCCGCCAAGAGCAGCTTTACTTCGGCCAGTCCATCTCGGATTTACCACTGGATCTCATCTCTCCATTGTAGTTAAAACATGATATTAAATGCATCTTGTGCATATCTAACGGTCAGTTTTTGGTCTTTTAAATCTATTATTTGTTCTCAGGTGTATTATTTTGGAAGTGTTATTTTGTTACATTTTATAATTATTTTTAATTGTTAATATCAATATAATACTAATTATAAGGTCGTGCTTTATATAATTAAATAATTTTATTCTTAATGTACAGTGAAACCGATGAATTCATGGTGAGGTAAGTGACATTATAAAGTACACTGCCGTTCCATTTGAAGAAGTACCCGACTTCGCTTCCTCTGGAGTTCGTTCTTCCAAGTCTGAACTTCCAAGGACGCAAGTCCAAACTTTGCATACTTGGTATTGAGAAACAGCCTTTGTCAAGCACTGTCATACTTGGAGCCCTTAATGCATGTTATTTAACACTCCTGATTAGAAGCACTCATCTGACATGTTCTCACGCACAGCACAATTATCTGTCTGAATCTGCCAGTATGCTTAATCAGATGTGAATGCTTCTGTTGTAATGCTCAGCCTTACTGCTGTCATGCCACATGCTGTCATGTGGTGGTGGAAGTCAAGATGTGACTCAGTTAAAATTCCTGTGCTCTGTCAGACAGCTGAGTGTCATATGCGGTGGATCAAAATTGGAGTATCCCACACTTCTTTTAATTTCACAACTCCATCCAACTAGAAAAGCGTTGTTTAAAGTCTATTCTGACTTGTAGTGTTCAGATTTGAATGTACTTGCTTAAGGAATAGTTCACCCAATAATGAAAATACACCCCTCCTCAAGTGGTTCCATACCGTTATGAGTTTCCTCACAAGGTCAATGTTAAAACAATGTTAAAAAACTGTAATCATTGACTTCAATAGTAAGATAAACGAATACAATGGTTACGTATCCAACTTTTCAAAATAACTTCTTTTAAGGGTTCACACTTGGATATTGCTTGATACTAATTGCAGATTTGGCATGCTGTCCCGGGAGAGAACCCTGAGCTCGGAGATAATTGAGCCCAGGGCTCCTGCCTGGTCATTTAGCATGAAAGGGGGGTCCGAGATCCGGTAGATCTCGAGAGATCCCCCTGGTAAAAGAGAAAAAGGGGGAAATGGGGTGGACATGGGGAATTCTTCAAAAATGAAGATAAGGGAAGTAAGGTGAAAATGGGCTATTTATTTTTAGGCTTGCATTAATCTGATTGGTTTATCGATGATTGCAGATGAAAGACCAGCCGCTATCAAGCATATCACATGCTCCCCTCGAAATTAGTTGATTAAACTTCACTTTGTGTTCAACTGAAAAAAAAAAGAGGAAATGATGACAGAATTTTCAGTTTTGCGTGATCCTTTTAAAGTTGATTTCGACTTGGAATGGATGTCATAAGATAAAACATTTTAGAACGGTCAGAGTTCACATCAACATTTATTTGTATTTGTTAATTAGGGGTGTAATTGAGGTAAGGTTCGGGAGATGGAATAAAAAATACACTTATAGAAATAAAAAAATAAAAACATTGTGGAAACAACCAAATATCCTTTTATTTTGGTCATACAGATTATAGTAACCAGTAGCTTGAGAATCTGCAAGGCTCAGCTTAAGTGCACTGTATGTTTATTGCACTCAAAGAGTGAGGGAGAAACTAGACTTAAAGAAGTTGCACTCCACCATCTTACAGTAATATGTTTGTCTAGGACCTTGGATTTTAACTATTTAATATTCTGCATGTAAAACAACAATTGAATTATGTGCATGGAACTGAAGGTCCTGAAATTAAATGGTTCAATATGTGTGCGTTACACTACTATTTTTAATACTATTATAATATATGTACATTGTGTTTTCTGCAAAACTGCTTATAAATCATATCTTTTGTGAAAAGTACAAAACAGATGTAAATTACATTACATGTCTTTTATATTCTGATTTATGTACAGATGAGCCAAAATGTTAAGAGCAGTCACAGGTAAAGCAAATACATCTCCTAGCAATGCTGCATTAAGTTCTGGCTAGATTAGATAGAAAACAAGCATCCGTTCTCATCATCAACAAGTAAGTTGCAGGGGAAATAAAGATCTGAGTGGCTTTGACAAGGGCCACATTGTTCTGGCAAGGCGAATGGGTCAGAATTTCTCTGAAAGGGCAAGGCTTGTGGGTTGATCTTGGTCAGCAGTGGAGAGAATTTACAAACACAGTTCTGAGGATGGACAAACCACAAACTAGAGGTCCAAGGCTCATGACAAGGACAACAAAGGCTTTCCCGTCTGGTCTGAGCCAAAAGATGGTCTACTGTGCCACAAGTTGCACAAAATGTTGATGATGGTTGTTAGAGAAATGTCTTTCTACTGTTGAGTCAGTGTGCATGTGAACATCAGAACTGTATCTTAGAGCAGTGGACTGGTCTAATGGGTGATGGGACCAGGATTTACTGTTGCATAATGACGAGGAGGAGTCTGATGCTCTGGGCAATGTTCTTCCTGAAAACCCAGGGTCTGGGCATTCATGTGGACCCAAATTTGATACTTGCTAACTAGGGCTGCAGGTAAAATCGAAATGAGAATTCAGAATTTAGCAAAAGCTGTGATTGTAATGGACATCTTGTCAGTGACTCACGTGTCTGTAATCAGTAGTAAATATCTATTTGAAGACAGAGGGCGCTCTCATTGGAAACTCCAAATATGTCGAACAAGGAACTCAAGAAATCCCTATAGTGATTATAATAAATAATATAATCATTATTTATATAATAGATTATAATACTAATAATAAACTATAAAATGATCCAATGTCTTTATCAGTGCTTATAAAACAAGTTGCATGTCTTATTCAATGTAAGAAGCCATATTGCACAGAAGGATTTATTTCAAACACTCAATTGAATTAAGAAATGAGTTTGGAGTAAAAAGGTATTTAATGTAGTATTTTCACATGCTTTCAGATGTAGCATCATTTACTACAAAGAGCTGCATTTGAAGCTATGCAAACAGCTGTCATTATCGCACAATGATCATTTTCAATTTCATCACCAAGTGTTTAAATTGTTTACATTTTTTTGGTGAAATTTTTGTCTAAAATCTCTGTGAAGTAAATGCTGCTACATCCTAAAGCATGTGCTGCTTGAAATTTACTACTGATTCCAGAACCGGCTTTACTGACAAAAGGTATGCTATCTGTACCTACACAATGTTATAGCCTGGTGGAAGTTGCCTCTTTCAGCATTATAATGCACCTGGCACACTGCACACATTGTTCCAAATTGGTCTGAAGAAAAAGATGAAAAGTTCAAGTTGTTTTCATGGTCTCCAAATTACCCTGATCAAATCGAGCATCAGTGGGATGTGCTGCACCAATAAGTTTAACCCTTGGTTGTTTCAGCTGTCTTGTGTATTTTGTTAGCAATTTAGATTTTTGGGGTTGGGAAGATCATTCCACCAGCATGAAACAGTGAATGTAAATATTCTGGAGAGTGATTTTGTGCCT
Organism: Danio jaintianensis; assembly: GCA_903798115.1. Classification (NCBI taxonomy): domain Eukaryota; kingdom Metazoa; phylum Chordata; class Actinopteri; order Cypriniformes; family Danionidae; genus Danio; species Danio jaintianensis. The sequence continues at coordinate 2,579,783 of CAIGQV010016734.1, forward strand.
TTGTGTGACACACATTTACTAACCGCATGATTCTGGAGATGAAGACAAGTAAGTTTGACGTACTTAAACCACTATTACTATCCAGCTCTTGCTCACCATTGATTTTAAGGAACTAATGCTTGAGTAATTTTTCCAGTTAATGCCATTGACTGGATATTTATGGGATGTTAAGTATATGCTAATTCCACTGAATGAGTAATGGATGAATAATTTTAGTTTGTATGGCAATGTTGTACAGTGTATTCTATGCCAGTCGCTCTAGGATTTTGCCAATGGTTTTTTAAAATTATAAAAGATGTTGTGTAGGACATGTGTCTGACCTGTTATTTAGGTAGAACATGTTTTCCTCAAGACCTTTATTTAAAGAACAGCGTTGTTGATTGTGAAAGATAGGTTACTTCTGATTGTGTATATTGTATACCTGTTTAGTTTAGGAACACCCTTAGATAGGGCTGCGCGATTAATCGATTTTAAACCGAAATCGCGATTTGAAAAGGTGCGATTTATTTTTTTTTAAATCGCAAAAGCTGCAGTTATTTTGAATGTTACTATGATGAGGGAGGTGAGCATGGGTAATTAAATCAATCCAACTAAGGTTACTTAAAAAGCAGACAACTGTTACAGCAGACGGTATTGTGATTACTGCTCTAAAATATATTATTTTTAATTGTCTGGGTAAAAAACTAAAACTTTTTTTCCCCTTTGAACACACAATATTTTATTCTGAGAAATATTTTCAAAATATTTTAACAGTAAACATTTATTCATTCATTTTCTTTTCGGCTTAGTCCCTTTATTAATCTGGTCACCACAGCGGAATGAATCGCCAACTTATCCAGCATATGTTTTACGCAGCGGATGCCCTTCCAGCTGCAACCCATCACTGGGAAACATCCATACACACTCATTCACACACATACACTATGGACAATTTAGCTATCTTTTCTGCTGGAGATAACGTTGTCTTAAAAAACAAAAAAAGAATTGTAAATAAAAAAATCTGTGGTGGTTTTAAAACCTTAACTTTTCCAAACCGCGATATACCTTGAAAACGGTTATTGTCTCATGCCTACCCATGAGCCCCTATTTCACTACTATGGAAAAGCTGCAGACTCCATCTCTGCTCTGCTTCTCTCTGTGTGTGTGTGTGTGCGTGTGTGTGTGTGTGCGCGCACACGTGTGTTTGTGATTGTGTGGACCTTTGACCTGCTTGTGTGAGGTAACGTAACCTCTCTCGGCTGTTACAGCGATTCTTGTGGATCCACAAATACACACAGGTGTTTGAGAACTCGCTCGACAATGCTCAAAAAGCAAGCGGGATAATATTTACATTTATTCATTTGCTAAAAATGCTCATGTTGTTCTGTGCATGTACTTGAGTTTTGTTTGATACATTTAAAAAGAGTGTTTTCATTTAGCAGGTAAAATTAATGGTGTGGCCTCTCACTATAGTTCATATATCTGACTGCTTGTATTAAAGGACAAAATTGTATTACTAATAATATATAAATATAGATGTATTTATAAATTATACATTTTAATACAAGAATTCTTGTGCTGTGAAGTAAAATCTAAAATTGTGTATGGAAAGCGTTGTAAGTGCACCATGAATGTCATGAAATCAATAAGCTAAATTTAACACAATCTAAATGTAAAGGTTTTAAAGGTTTTATATATCTATATATGAGATTTTATATTTAATGTATTAAATAGGATTTAAAATACTGTAGTTATTTTCTTAATTGTTTCTCAACAACTGACAACCTTATTCGAAAAACTGATTTTAAATAAACTGTAGCATAGTGTAGTGTATTTTGTGATTATGCTTGGTCTTTCTTTGGTGCTGTTAAAACCACCCCATCAAACCTGCAGCTCTTTTATGAAATTATAATAAATCACATTTTACAATTTTGATCAGATAAATCGCAATTAAATCGTGCAGCCCTACCCTTAGGCTTAACTAAGGAAAATCACTGCTTCTGTCGGTCACTTAACATTGCTCCTTAAGTCAAGTGATTTAAATGAGTGAAGAAAAATCATGCGTGTAAAATGTACCTAATCTCTATGTATTATAGAGGCCAAAACACCTAAAATAGCAACATGTTAAAAAGCCTTACAAATGCATTAGCAACTACATAGCAAGGCCCTTGCAACTTTTCGGAGAGTTTAGATTTGGTTAACACCATCTGTTTTTCTTGAGAAAGAAGAAGTTTAAAATGTACAATCCTTTTACCTGTTTTATTGATGGGATGACATTGTTTTTTTTAACTGAATTTAAAGTAAATTTTTAATATTTTCAGTTTTTTTCCCCTTTTGCACAAATTAAGTGTCCATGATGAGGTAAAGGAAGGTTCTTTCTAATAAAATTCATGTGGTAAAAAGTCATGTGGTCTTACCACATCAGTGACATAATTGCATTATGATAGTTGCATTACCATGAGATTTTATGCTGCAAGGGATTATTATTGTACTTAATAATGTAAACACATTCTCATCAAAAAAGGGGTTTATTGAAATCATTTATTGTTGAGTAAATTGTCAAAAAAATTGTCTTAAACCCCTGTATGAGTGCCTAATGGTGAAGAGAGGACTTCACATCAACTAGGCCTAGTGTTTAGTAAATCTTGGTTTGCCCAAGCACAAGACACAGTTCATGTTTTTGGGTCACAGGGATTTCCATCATATAGTCATTAGTTCAGAGATGATTGAAAACATGCTTTTTTTCCATCCTCTATGTTGTATTTTCCAATTTCTTCTTCAAACTTTGAAAGTTTTTCTTGTTAAATAAATATTGTTTATATCAAGGTTAAAATAAGACTGTATTAAGTGAAAAAAGTAAAAAATCTCAAAAGTTTTGAGAATTACATGAATATTGGAAATTGAAAAAGTTGCTGCTTAGGTTTTTATAATATCAATTTGCATATACTCCAGAATGTTATGAAGAATGATCAGATGAATTGCATAGTCCTCCTTTGCCATGAACTTAATCCTGAAAAAACTTTCCACTGCATTTCATTGCTGTCATTAAAGGACCTGCTGAGATCATTTCAGTAATCATCTTGTTAACTCAGGTGAGAATGTTGATGAGCACAAGGCTGGAGATCATTATGTCAGGCTGATTGGGTTAGAATGGCAGAATTGACATGTTAAAAGGAGGGTGATGCTTGAAATCATTGTTCTTCCATTGTTAACCATGGTGACCTGCAAAAAACATGTGCAGCCATCATTGCGTTGCATAAAAAGGGCTTTACAGGCAAGAATATTGTGGCTACTAAGACACCTAAATCAACAATTTATAGGATCATCAAGAACTTTAAGGAAAGAGGTTCAATTTTTGTTAAGAAGGCTTCAGGGCGTCCAAGTCCAGCAAGTGCCAGGATCATCTCCTAAAGAGAATTCAGTTGCGGGATCAGAGTGCCACCAATGCAGAGCTTGCTCAGGAATGGCAGCAGGCAGGTGTGAGCGCATCTGCACGCACAGTAAGGCGAAGACTTTTGGAAGATGGCCTAGTGTCAAGAAGGGCAGCAAAGAAGCCACTTCTCTCCACAAAAAACCTCAGGGACAGATTGATCTTCTGCAAAAAGTATAGCGAATGAACTGCTGAGGACTGGGGCAAAGTCATATTCTCCGATGAAGCCCCTTTCCGATTGTTTAGGGCGTCTGGAAAAAGGCTTGTCCGGAGAAGAAAAGGTGAGTGCTACCATCAGTCCTGTGTCATGCCAACAGTAAAGCATCCTGAGACCATTCATCCAAGGGAGTGGGCTCACTCACAATTTTGCCCAAAAACACAGCCATGAATAAAAAATGGTACCAAAACACCCTCCAACAGCAACTTTTTCCAACAATCCAACATCAGTTTGGTGAAGAACAAGGCATTTTCCAGCACGATGGAGCAAGGCAAAAGTGATCTCTAAGTGGCTCTGGGACCAAAACGTTGAAATTGTGTCCATGGCCTGGAAACTCCCCAGATCTTAATCCCATTGAGAACTTGTGGTCAATCCTCAAGAGGCGGGTGGACAAACAAAAACCCACTAATTCTGACAAACTCCAAGAAGTGATTATGAAAGAATGGGATGCCCAGAAGTTGATTGAGAGCATGCCCAGTCGAATTGCAGAGGTCCTGAAAAAGAAGGGCCAACACTGCAAATACTGACTTTTTGCATAAATGTCATGTAATTGTCGAAAAAAACCTTTGAAACGTATAAAGTGCTTGTAATTATATTTCAGTACATCACAGAAACAACTGAAACAAAGATCTAAAAGCAGTTTAGCAGCAAACTTTGTGAAAACTAATATTTGTGTCATTCTCAAAACCTTTGGCCACGACTGTATATCAGCAGATATGCTACTGTTACGATTTTTTTTTACAGAAGATGTAACACAGATAAAATGCTTGAAATGGTATAATTATTTAAGTCCAGCAGAGCGCACTCTATTGTTTGCTACTGGCAACCAGCCAACCTTTTCGTTCAGTTAGGAGGGCTCCTGCAGAGACATGCAAGCAGTGTCTTAAAAGTAAGTTGATAACTAGTTTGCTACTGTAATGTTGATAATCAATGTCAGTTTCCAGGGTTTTTCAAACATAGACTTAGTTGTGGCAGCTATTCACAAATAGCCCCCTGCCATCAACTTTGCATCTGTTTATGCACCGAGACCTTTTTATTTTGATAAGGCAACCCCGGCGCTTCCAGTGAACTCTCATGCCATTATAAACTCTTCGTGTTTAAGATTTGCTTTGTTCAAAATCTATGATCTACACTGCCTGATTGAGACACAATACAAAGTGGGTGTCAGATCAGACTTCATTAAAGTTCATTGTGGTGTGCCTCGTCTTTGAAATATGAAAAAAAATTTGTACCACAGTTTTTTGGGATTGCAGCGTTTAGCTGCTATTTCTCACTAAGCTTGCATATGTTTGAACAACTAAATTAACTTGTTTAACTGACTGTTTTGATTATATCACACTATCAATGTTGTGAAAGGAAGTTTTTTGACTGTCTGAAAAGGTCCATTTAGCAGTGTATTTTGCAGTTTTTAGGCACTTTAAAAGCATTTTTTTCCATCAAACATATATACTGACAAATACATGGATAAACTTTATCTCCAGTACTGCCTTGTGAGTGCAAGGTCTGAGTTTCTCTGTGCAGCTTTGCCTTTCTTAGCATCTGTTCTGTGCAGTGGAGGCAGATAAGCAGCACATTCAGTTTTGCGTACCACAGTGTAAAATGTATAATATTGAAAAAAAATTACGAAATTGTACATTTATTCATTTTTTTGTTACAAGTAGGGATGCATCAAAGGAAAATTCTGGACGAAAAGCGAAGATTTTGGATGCATTTGATGGAAAACTGAAACTAAAAATCATTTTGTAAGACTCTGTAACTTAAATTATGCTATTTGAAAAAAAAAAACTAGCAAATTAAATAACCACATTTATTAGTACAATTTTGCAGTAAAATCAATGGTGTTATTTTACCAGCATTGCCATCACAGCACATTAACGATATTGTAAGATGCATTTATGCTACATAGTAATGTCCTGTCAGCGCATTATTTATGTGAACTTTGCTTTTCTGTTAAGCATGTGCGGTTCATGCATAAATTTGTACATGTGTAGATGAGCAGAATATTAAGCTATTTTGAACTTTGACTGCGACACACATTAGCTAGTTGGCGTTGCGCTAGTTGTGACTGCGTGGTCACTACGACTAGAACAATGTAAATTTTATTTAGTTTTAGTCTTAGTCATTTGATTAAAATTCCATTTTAGTTTTAGTCATATTTTAGTCTTCTGATTCATTTTAGTTTTAGTCGACTAAATTTCATAAGATTTTAGTCGACTAAATCTACTCTATTTGGTTTAATTTAAGTGTCATTTAATTTAAATATTGTATACATTTATTTATACAAAATATTGTAACTTAACGGGCATCAAGGTGGCGCAGTCGGTAACACGATCGCCTCACAGCAAGGCCTTTTTGTCTTGACATCAAACGTGAATCTTCTTTTTCTCTCAGCTGTTGCCATGTCATTAGTTTAATTCGACAGATGCCCCTATGGCTGATGATGTAATCGCATCCCACGTCTACTATGAAGCAGTTACTTTTCAAATGTGCGTGTGCATCATGCATCACACGCCAAGATTAATTCTGATTGGATATTTACCAAACTACATCCCTCAATCACATTGTTGTCTCGTTTTTATTAGTCAGCAAAAATGTCAGTATATTTTTATTACAGTTGTCATCATCACTTAATTTTTTATTTAGTTTTCGTCTAGTTTTCGTCTGTAGAAACTTATTCGTCACGAAAATTCTGAAGAAAATTTTTTCGTCAACTAAATTAACACTGCTGGAGAGAGAGTGAAACCAGGGCGCTGGACGATTCAGCACAGCATAGCCTTTTTTTGGTTCATATTTTTGCCTGTTTTTCTTTTATGTGAAAATTCGGTGTATAGTTACCAGAATAGTATGCATGCATTAGGGTTAGCATACTATAGATAGACTTGACTTGAAAAACATATTTCTCATCATCCACAAAGCTTATAGACCATTCATTATCTGGATGGTATTTAGTGTCTTTCTCAAAAACATCAATGTAAAACTGTAACTGAAATCTACCTCCCCCAAACCATAGATCAAGACAGTCATATGCAGATATCTGTTGTCCTCTATACACACTTCTGAAAGAGGAAGGAGAAGTGACTTCAGAGGAAGTGATGACTTAAATGTGCTCGCCTTCCGATTTCTAAACACCTTAAATATAATTTTCTTTGTCTGAGCAGATGAGATGACGGCAGACTCCTTTGGCTGTTTGAAGTGGTGTCCTTTTGGGCAACTCAGTGCTGAACGGACGGCAACAGAAGGCGACAGTGACAGATAGACCGGTATTTGAAATCAGCTCATCTGTTGTGCTCAGCGGCCTCCTGGTTTTCCATCAGGATGGTGAATTCGGCATCATTTTGTTCCTGTGTGTTTCTTCTGACTGCCCTCAGCTGTCGTTCACATGTCCTCCCCCGACTCTCTTTTCCAATGGGTAAGTCTTCCATTTTTAAGACTCAGTTTGAAGATTGATTTGAAATTTTTTTTTATTTTAAATGTCATTGGATATTTTAGTGACTTTTTAAGCTTACCTACTGCTGTCCTGTTTTCCTTGTATGTGGTGGTAATTAGGTTAATTAGAAAACCAGAAGGTGAATTAATCTGAATTTGATAAACACGTAGTTTGAATACTTTATCATTTCAGCACTGTTAATTATAGTGCTTGTAAATATGTTGCAATTGCTAGTATATTAGAACCATTGCTGAATATATTCAGTGTTTTGTAATAATTAAGTATAAATATTAATACATATACTATTATGTATGTATAACATTTTAAGTGTTTTTGGGGTCTTGTATGTTTTAAAAGCCAAATGAAAGATAAAGGATGCCATTAATAATAATTTTATGCTTCTTTAATATACTTTTATATCTTGTTTGGGAGTTAATTTAGTGCACAATTTTGATTTTGAGCTTTATTTTTGATTCAATTAAATAATTTTAGTACTTCAGCCTAATAATAAATGTTGTCTTGACTAACTGAAGTAAAGGGTTTTGTATAATAATAAAGTACGTTTTTTTTTTAGTTAATAAAACATCATTTTGTGTTAGTTATATTTTATTTAACAGTAACAGCGCTGCTTCAAATTGAGGTACATTTAAAAATAAATTGATACTTCAAACTAAATTAGATGAATATTAACATTTCAAACCAAGACACATTAAATGGTTCAGTCAATATGCTGCAATTTTATTAAATCTCACTTTAAAAAAAGTTATGACAGTTTCTTTAATCAGTATCTTAATTGCATGTCATTTTTCTAGTACTTTAAAGTTTAATCATGAAATAGGTCATTTTTTACACTGTCAGCAAGTATTGCTGATTATCTTTGAATTAAGTTTTATAAAAAATCAACTCGTTTAATTGTCTTTTTAAAAAATAACAGACAATGAGGCCAAAGATGAATAAAAATGTTTTGAAACCTAGTTTTGTAATGACCTCGCTTAACTTGGTTTAGCTGTTCACTGCAGTGACTGGCACAGGTACTTATTAAAAGACTTTGATTAGATGAGATGCTTAACTGTGATTAAGACCTGTGTGAACATAACTAGGAGTTTTGCTTTTCACATATGTGCAATACATACTTTTATTTTTTTGCAGAAGTTTGCAGATGCATTGATAAACACTATAATTTTTTTAAATGCTCCTGTAATCAAAGTGACAATTGGAAAGATGACAAAATCATTTTGCACTTAGTTTAATTAGAATGATTAGTTATTATCTGAGTGATTATAAATATATTTATTAAAAATGTATCGTTTAACAGACCTATGAAATTTAGTACACAAAAAACACAACAATTCTTCAAGATTCTGTTTGACAATCAGTTTGCACAGAAGGTTTATATGTTCTGTTATTTGCGTCTCTTTATATGCAAACAGAGCTAGTGTATTAAAAAGCATTGCATTGGATAGTGGACTAGTTTCTCACTAACAAGGAAAGAAAACAACAAAATAGCATAAGAGAGATCATTACAGCAATCTTTCCACATAGATCATATTCATTGTCCTGATTAGAAGGCATTGGATGTAAAAAGAACAAAGAGTCTGTCTGGATCCTCTTAAGATGAGTCGTCTGCACTCAATGAGAGCTTCGATGCAGATGTCCTGTAATGGCCTCTTGAAATATTACTTCTAGATTAGGTTTCAGTTCTGCTGTGGCCTCTCACTAAGTTAAACGGGGTTCTTCTCTCAGGTTCTTAAATTCTAGGAACTTGGAGCAGACATATAAAGACCTGATTGATCTGACGTTTTCACATAATACTGTTTGTATGCATTGTCATACATTGTCTTTAGTGCTTTAAATGTGCTTTAAAAGTTTTTTTATCATAAGTGTTTATCATATATTATTGCTGAAGTACCCATATAAACATTAAAGTTAAATAAATACATACATGCATACTGAATATTCTAAAGTTTGGCATTAGCTTTTTAGAAATGTTTTTAAAATGTCACATATGCTTATTGATGCTTAATTTTTTTCCGATTGAATGTAAAAACACTGATGAAATTTAAAATACAATTACAATTCAACAAAACTGTTTTCTATTTTAATTCAAATGAAACGTGAACTTTTTCACCTTTTTTTCATTATGATTATTGTCTGGTGTCTAGAAAATTCATTAGAACAGTCTTTTTTTGGAATGTGCATCTTTTGTATGCTTTTTTATTAGTATAAATCTTCTGCAATTACTTTTTAACACTTTCTTGCATCCTTGCTGCATAAAATTACTAGTAAAAAAAAAAAAAATCGGCATCCAACACAAGAAAAAATATGCTTTAAAAAAAAAAAGATGATTCAAATATTATTCAAATATAAAATTGATTGTTACTGTATTAATTTGGTAAGGTTTTTTTTTTTTACACTTCATTGTTAAATATGTCTTGTGTTCATCAAATAATATAAACTCATAAGTTATAACACGCATTAAATACAAATACTCTGCTTTTAGGGTAATAAATTTGGGTCACAGAAAAGGAAGTTAAAAAGGCCTACTTTTGCAAAACAAGTAAACCGATAAATCCGCTGATGTAGTTGAAAATTGTTATTTTGTTTGTTTCTTTTTTTTTTTTTTAATGAATGGAGGTCTTTGTTCTCTGAACCGTGGATATTTGATAAGAGAAGTCTAGTCCAAGAGGCAAAGCAGGCCAGGGTCAGGCTGACCTGGCAAATGACTTTTTTGTTAGAGTAAGAATTCGTTAAAAAAGCTTCTCTTTGTTTATCTGGAGAGTCACAGGTGCTTAGACAAGCAGATACATCAGTTTCGCTGATTCAGGATCAGTCATTTGACTTGTGAATTGTTTGCTTACTCCATTGTAAATGGCTAGAAGTGAGTTTTTGAGGGTTACTTACACGATTTTAATTTGGACTCTTGAGTCCCTGTTTCCCAGCAGTACCAATTACAGTCAGATCACACATATTCAGGTGTTTGAGCCTGATTCCATTATGACTCCTGCAAACTGATATCGGCTGCTTGCTGTAGGTTGCAGAATATGTACATTGTAGGGTTTGGCATCGTTAGAATTTTATTGATTTCAATTCCGCTTATCGATTTATTTTATTATTATTTTTTTTTAATAGATTTCTAGTTTTAATTCCAATGTAGTAAAAAAGAAAGTCATACCTGTACACAGGTATTGAGATGCGTGTTTGTCAATCTGATCTCAAGTGGACAAAGCTGACACATTACTGATGCAATTTTTATAATTTACAAGAAATTATTTTATAACATACAAGAAAAATATAATAAAAAATTCAGGATCAATTAAACAAAATTTATGAATTACTTTATTTATTAACTAATGAAATTATAGATTTTTTTTCCCCAATCTGTTAAGCCTACACACTATATTTTGTTTTACAGTTTTAAATTATGCATTTGTTTTTATAAAATTCTTAGCAAACATTTTTGCACATCGAACGTAATTAAATAACGTGTAAAAATGCAAAGGATCAGGAGTTGATAACACGAAAAAAGTCATACAACATATGCAATCATCCGATGTTTTCAAGGCTAAATTTGAGTCTGTGAATGTTGCTTTGAATACAATAAAATTAATTAAAGCACATTAAAGACTGTACAACTGAAATAAAACATTCACAAAGCTGTATCTTAACACCAGTTCATAGGTGGTGCGAGATCTTCAGTTTGAAGAGAATGAAGCAGACTTCAAAATTCGATTTTGTAGTCAAATACTTATTTATTATTGTAAAAAAAAAAAGTTTGAACATATCAGGACTGGTAAGAGAACATTCTAATGTTTACCTTTTTTTCGACCTATGATTATCAATGACAAAGTTTAAACTTGTCTCTTCTGTTTGCTTGCCTAGTTTATGAATGAGCAGCAGAGAAAATGCATTGTTTAGTTTCACCTCAAGTTACAAACAAAAACCAACATTGAGTTTTGCAGCTACACTTTTATAAACACTTGTTGGTTGCTCCCGGGATGCCCAATGAATTTAACATAGCGAATTCTTTTAATTTGATGATGTGAACCAACCACAGATGCTTGGCCATGTTTGTCATGACACCTTGCTTGCAATAATTACACTTAGCTTTGCCATCATTTTTAACCATATGTAGCCACACAGTTGAGCACTTCCCGCAGTCCATCTCTAAACTAATGTTTATATTATTATTCAAGGTTTGGTAGCTCACCATCATGGGAGTTCCTGGAAGATTGCCAAGTGGGAAAAAATAAAAATGTGCACACCGGAATCAATAAGTGGAATCGAAATTTACATTTTATAACATAGTAGTAATAAGTATTAGTAATCGATTTTTAACCCTATTTATAGCTACCAATAAGCAGTCAGCTAATAAGCCACTAATTAATAGTGAGAATTGCTACTTAAACTGAAGTGTTACCTTTTGAGCTATATGAACGAAGTAACTCACTCATTTACTCGTAAAATGAACAAAGTTATTGTTTAAACTGTTTAATTTTCATGCTTTACCTGTTAATCTTTTTGTACAAGTTCAGAATTAGTCATTTTGGCTGCTTAATTTTGGTAAGCAGTCTTTGTACTATTTTTACCATGGTCCAATATCTAATTTAGGAAAGTTCAAGACATTCAAAATATTTTATATTTATATTTTATATTACTGCTTTTAAACAAGCCTTATTTACATTAGCGTGAAAAAGCTGAAGACACAGCAGTTAAGAATACTTCCTCTGCCATTTCCTTTGTGACATTTATGGGGTTTTTACTTTAAATTTTTTACTTTAAGTGATTTATTATTCTTTTTTTTCCTGCATAATATTTGCATTAAACTAAGTCAAGGAGGTCTAAAAGTAACACATGCTCATTGGAAGTATTTGAGTGTCTATGTTGCTTCACTGTACTTTTCAGGTGAAATGTCCACAAGAGGTGCAAAAAGTGATTTACTTTTTCTCCAAAACGATATTGCATTGCTTTTAAAAAATGTCATTGCAAAATGAAGTTTGACACTAAATGTCATGTTCAGTTTACTCCAAAACAAAGTGACTATGGCAATAGTTTGCATTGGTTGTACATGTCATGTCAGTTCAGAAATGAAATGCCAGAGGAGTATAGCTAAAAGGTTCATGCGCTTTTGCATAATGTGTCATCAATGCTAAACCTAACCAATAGTGTTAACCAAAGCAAACATGAAACAGAAATGCATTTGTTGAAGCCACAGCTATAAAAACCTCTCATCAGTGTACTTCTGTATCAGGTGAGCTACTGAGCACGTTTACGGTGCCAGAAAAGACGTTGTGAATAAATGGTTGAATTTTGTGAGCTATTTTCCTGTCAGCACAACTAAATTTACTTAGAGGTTGGCCTGTCACCAACTATAGATTTGCTGAACATGTAAACAAAGACATTGCAAATGAGAGACATCGATAAAAAAAAGAAATGAAACAGTGCTATAATTGTTTGAACTGCACACCTTACAGATCATTTAAAAGCTCAGTTCCAAAGAAATGACAACACTGTGCAAATGAATACATCTTACTGAAACTGTCATTTACATGACCACTGATGCCACCACAAAGTAAACTAGTTTAAAGTTAACAAGTTTTTCATTTTTAAGTTAAAATGAAACATCTTTGTCATCAAGATTGTTTTATAAATCACCAAATATTACCATGGTTTTACTCTAGTAACACTAATGGAAACCTTTGGTAGAGATGTGATATGATGTAAATTTTCTATTTCATTAATGTAAAATAAATATATACTAAAAGAGTGATGTAAAATAATAGATTTTTTTTTTGTTTAAGTCATTTAAGTCATAAATTTTAACCATGTTCTGGGTGCCCAAAATATGTGGGAAATCTCTGACAATATAAACAAAATTCTGCATCATTTGCACGATTTTGCCTTAAATTCAGTGATTGCAGAATCAAGAAGGTATTGATGTCACCATCTGAGAATTTAGTGGCAACTGTCCTCTTAAATGTCAGTCTGGAAGTCTTTCATATTCAATAGATTGTATATAATAGACATTGTAAATTGTTTGGGAAAAAAATTGTTGATTTGTTGATTTACTGCCTCACACCATGTCCTAACTACACACGAGACAACAAGATTCCATTGACAAGAAATTTGTCTGTCTGCACCTAACGAGACGCAACACAACAGAAACAAATACTATAGCCACTTTCATATTCAAACTGTTTGCTTTTTTTTTTTTTTTTCAAGATCTGAGATAAGCGACCTGCTGCTTTCAGTAGTCAAAATGTCACATAAAAGGGTATTCAAACTCACATTGGTAGCATTTAACACTGAGTAAAACACATAATCAGTACCTGTACCTTTTACACTTTTACAATTTTACACTTTGCCATTGCAGATTGTTGAGACAAAAACTCGTTGAACATGAAAAGGATACTTTTCATCGTGTGTCGTGGTGCCACACAGAAACTGCTGTGTGTTTTAAACTTTGACCTCTTTAAAAATGAACTGAAGTTGTTCTTTAATTTTTGTTGTTTCTACTGAATGAATGTATCCTGGGGTTGCATAATTTCACAGCCTCATGCTGACTGTCAGATCTACATCTTTACATGCCTTACAGACAACAGAGCAGCTCATATGAGGATTTATTGGACTTTAGTTTTAAAAAGCCCTCAGTAAAAAACTTGAGGCCACAGTCACCATTATACGTTGCTAATGACCCAATATTTTCTCAGAAATTTCACTTCCTCCCTGCTTTTAGCTATAATAACATTTTTAAAAGACAATATATGTCTGTTTCATGGTTTAATTATCGGCTTATTCATTCCTTTTTTTTAAGCAGATTACTTATTGCCACTCTAACACACATGCAGATATTTTGTGCATTTTCTTATCTGCTTTTCGTAGAAATATGTGAAGTGGATTTAAACGCGTTACAAAAACAGTTAGGAGTGTTAAAGTTCAAGTGTTAGCAGATAAACACTAGCAAGTTTTCTGTGATATGAGTTTTCTGGCATATGTGGCTGTTTATTTCTGTGAAAGGCAGCAATTACGCAGAACTTGTCATGTGAATGATGTATAGCGAATATGGGTGGAGGAGAAGCAGTGTTGACGTTCTTCTGTCTCAGATGTCTGCTGGGAGAAGACAGCTGGTATGCTGCGGCTCAGCTTTAGGATTAGCCTCCCTGCGGAGCCCAATGTTTTCATCCCAGGGTCATGACAGCTAACAGAAAACCCGTTCACACGTTCTCGGCAGAATAAGAACTGCGGCTGGAGTAAATGTGTAGATTTTGATGTGACTTAGAAGTTAATAAGCTTACTTTATTTTAGGCCTTCCTTTATGACCTCACTATCCTTGCTGTCGCCACTTTTCCGAACATTCAGATAGCGGTGTGTTTCTGCAAGCATTGGCAAGAGTTTTTTTTATGTGAAGTAGTTGCGTAACATCACCTCACCCCTCTGTTCTGCTCTCTGTATGGAAGAATGCGGATGAATTCTGAGTTCTGACGTCTATTTTTCTTCAATTCGTTTTGCTTTTGAAGAGTGTAGACCTTTTGTCAATTAAGAGTAAAGTAGTTTTTAAGATATTACATAATATTTAAAAAGTACTGTGGAAAATTTTAAGATTAGGGTAATTATTTTATTATTGTTCACTTTCATTTTTAAACGCTCTTTAACCAAAATATTTTATTTCATATTAAATGGCTATGTTATTTATTAATATAGTGTGCAAGGAAAAAATATTAGCCTTCCTGTTAAATCTGAATTCTTTGAATTCTTAAATATTTCTCAAGTGATGTTTAACAGAAGAAACTTTTCACAGTATTTTTTTTTTTTTTTTTTGGGGGAAGTCTTATTTCTTTTAGTTTGTCTGGAATAAAAGCAGTTTTCAAAATCTTTAAAATACTTTTTAAGTCAATATTATTATCCCCCTTAACAATAATATTTTTTTAATGGCTACAGAACAAACCACTGTTGTGCAATGACTTGCCTAGTTAGCCTAATTAACCTTGTTAAGTCTTTAAATTTTTCTTTAAGCTGAATACTAGTATCTTGCAAAATAACTAGTAAAATATGATGCACAAGTTAAAAGAATTTAGTTATTAAAATGAGTAAATGTGAAAGAACTGTATTTAGCAAATATTATTTAGTTTTTAATGGATTTGAAAGTAATTTCTTAAATTTTTTTCAGCTGTGCTTTTTTTTGTTGAACCAGGAGCCAAATTCAAACAAAGAAACTGCCACTGACATATCATGCTCATCTTTTTGTAGATGGTCTGTAGACAAGAATTGACCCATTTATCTACTTTCCATTCAACAGGGGCTTTTGAGACCTTATTTTTAGCTTTGATGTTCAGGTTGTCATTGTGATCTAAACCACTTACTGTTTCGTTTCATGGGAATGACGTTACAGTTTATAAGCTGCTATTCTGAGGCCTTCTTTACAAACCGCTGTTCATTTGTGTAACCATTTCTCGATTTAAATATTAACTAAGGTTCATGTGATCAGTTAAAGAACTGAATCGACAGTGGATTTTAAAGTTTTGCAAATAACATAGTTACAAATACTCTAAGAAATGAACTGTGCACAATAGCATTAAGCTGTATTATATAGATATATATATGGACTGTTACATTACTGCTACCATTTATTTTGTATTTGAATTTTATTAGCAAGCATGAATTAAAATGATCAAACCAGACACCAGTTTTCACAGAAATATTAAGATTAAGCACTACTTAATCAGCATTTTTTTTTTTCAGCATTATTAAAATCTATTTTTTGAACCAATTCAACGTATTAAAATGATTTCTAAAGAATCATGTAACACAGAAGGCTGTTGTAATGGCTGAATGTAAGTGTCAAATATATTAAATGAGAAAGCAGGCAGTATTTCACATATTATCAGTTTTTACTGTATAATCTGATAAATACAGTTTTATTGAGCATAAGAGACTCAATAAAAGGGTTTCATGATTAACCATCACTACAGTAATATTTCAATAATGACGCATCAAAATGATGACCGTGGTATTATTATTATGGTGCTGTTGTTGTTGTTGTTATTATTGTTATAACTAAACTAAACTAAAGTAGAAATTTTACACTTTGCCATTGCAGCTTGTTGGGACAAAAACTCGTTGAACATGAAAAGGATACTTTTTATCGTGTGTCGTGGTGTCACTAAAATATAATCAATAATTAATACAGCCTGCTCATTTTTGGTTCTCGTTCTCATTGTCATGCTGTCTAAGGCGTGCATATTGTGGTTCATCAATCATCTTTATTATACAGTGCTTGTATGCATGCATTTTAGAGTTCGCATGCAACAATCAGTGTTTACAGTTACAGAAGCTGCATATTGCTTGGACTTTTATCAGACACATTAATCCTATCTTGTCTTGAGTCTAGACTGAACCTGATTGTGTTGAGATATGTCTAGTGTGGTTTCTAAAGGAAGATGGCTTTACAGAAACCAGTTATTGGCTGCTATATAGCAGGTTTTTGCTCTGAGAAAACAGCGTCAACCACATTTAAATTTACTCAAATTCATACAAACCTTGTGAACCGTTGAAACCACTGTAAGCGTATAAGGCTAATAAAAGTCAAGCAAAAGCAAAAAAAAAAAAAAAGGTTTATGACCGAGTCTACTGTATATTGGCTATAAAGAATGGACAGGAAGTTGTCTTTGCATGCTTTAAGAATAGACTTCTTGAAAATGACGTTGTTTTTATTCTGGGTATTCAGATTTCACACCTCTGTGCTTGATAAAGTATATAT
>CAIGQV010016734.1:2596989-2611073 GCA_903798115.1 Danio jaintianensis
TGTTAATATTACATGCGCAGTGCTTCCAAATCAGGTGTTTGTTTTAGCGGAAAAGATCAGAAAGGTAAATCCAAGGGTAAAAACAAGCTTCTGTTGTTCATATCCGTCTCTGACCATATCTTGCCTGTTTCACAGAAATTACACATTTAATGTTTTCTTTTGTTTGTTTATTATAAAAATAATACTTCTGTTTTATTGGAATTTTTTTTAAATTACTAGTCATTATTAGTAAAATTATGAAATACCTAATACAGAGCCCTGTGGTACTTGTGGCACTTTGACACTATCAGATCAACCAAAAAAATCCAACTAAAATATAGAATTACTGGCTAGTTTTCTGCAAAAAAAAAAAAGCTATTAAATGGGTGTGTGTGTGTTTGTGTTTATCTATTCAAGTAACATTATTAAATACTAAAGCAGTAAACTGATAACTTAGACATAATTTTTTTTTAGGATAGAGTGACTGACTAATTTTGTTGTAACTCACAGTTCTGAAAATCATGTCCTTATTTGTGAAAACATAAATTGTATTATTATTTAGTGCACTTATATTTTTATCTTATATCAAAAAAAGAACATTGGTGTTCAAGTAATCTGAGTTATGAAGGAAAATGAAAAAAAATAATTACATTTGTGTGTGTGTGTGTGTGTTGCAACTGCTCCAGGTTTATATATTAAATTTATATAATATATTATGCTAAAACAAAAACATTCAATGTATCAAATGAAGTAATTAACCTAAAAAAAAAAAACTAAGCATTTCCAATTATTGCTTTATCAAGATCTTTTCATAAAAAAACTCTAATTCTGATCAGAACACTGCATCATTTTTGCGTATAAGAAAGCGTATAAGGCTAATAAAAGTCAAGCAAAAGCAAAAAACAAAAAGGTTTATGACCGAGTCTACTGTATATTGGCTATAAAGAATGAACAGGAAGTTGTCTTTGCATGCTTTAAGAATAGACTTCTTAAAAAATGACGTTGTTTTTATTCTGTGTATTCAGATTTCACACCTCTGTGCTTGATAAAGTGTGTATATATATATATATATATATACACACACATACATATACATATACATATACATATATATGTGTGTGTGTGTGTCTAATTTTGTTTTAACTGACAGTTCTGAAAATCATGTCCTTATTAGTGAAAACATAAATTGTATTATTATTTAGTGCACTTATATTTTTATTTTATATCAAAGAAAGAACAATGGTGTTCAAGTAATCTGAGTTATGAAGGAAAATGTAAAAATAATTACATTTGTGTGTGTGTGTTGCAAAACAAAAACATTCAATGTATCAAATGAAGTAATTAACCTAAAAAAAAAAAAACTAAGCATTTCCAATTATTGCTTTATCAAGATCTTTTCATAAAAAAAACTCTAATTCTGATCAGAACACTGCATCATTTCTGCTTCATTGTCATGAGAACAGTTTTTGTTTTCTGCCATAATTAGTAAGCCCCATTTGGTTCCATTAATATTTCTGTGGGTGTTTGTCTGCCCTCTGGTGTCTGTGAATTTATCTTAGTTTTTCCTCATTTTTCCTTATGTGCTTCCCTAATACAGTTATGTAATATTTATTAATATACATTAATACAATATATAGTTTATATATTATATACTATGTGTATTTAAATTATATATTTTTGATAGTATGCTTCTTAGGAAAACAAGGACTTAACACACAAATCTAATGTGACACCTGTCATAATATTTTACATCAGATGATGTGTCAGTGGCACATTATTATGCTTGGAGGAATGTCATATAGCATGTGAATGTATATCGTACATCTTGGTTCCTGTAGCCTAAAGGCTTTCTGTATCTTACACTGACCTGTTTTTATAGAATGCTCACTGTACGTTAATAGTAATTTGGAATAATTAGATGTGATTAATCATCTCCTTGTATTTTTGCAACATTATGATGTTGTATAGTCAAGACTTTTTAAAGGCAGTATATTAGAATAAATAATAAATTTTTCTGCATTGTTTGTTACATTGTTTTCATCATATGCACACCCCATGCAAACTGTTGTTAATGCTGTATGAAAATGTCAGTTTGTTTTTAGTCATTCTTTATGCCAGATGCTTGTCATTTGTCATTCTAAGAAATACTGTATAACCCTTACATTCCAAAATAGTGGTAATTCTAGGGAACTCATTAGCAAGTAATTTGTGATTATTTTATTAATTATTGATTCATTCTGCTTTTTCATGAATATTTGTATTTTCTGCTGTGTCACAGGTAGCCATGGTCGCTCTCTCACAGTCTTCACAAATGATGATAGTTACAATGCCACCACACTGTTGCTTAGCAACGACGAGGGCACCTTATTTGTTGGAGCACGTGATGCCGTTCTCTCAATCAGCATAAGTCAGACTGATATGATGACATTGAAGGAGAAGGTCAGTGTGCTTTTTATTATGTATATGTAACTGATTAAAGGATATCACCTTGAAATTCACTGTCAGAGAAAAAGTAATGGATAATGCATAACAGTGTTATTAGAGTTATTAGAGCATTGAAGGAGACTTCTATTTCATTACTTTGATTGCAGTGATTAGTGTTTAATTATTATAATAAGTATTTCATTATTTATGTTGAACTGCAGCCTTCTGTTATGTCATTTTATGCAATGTTTTATAAACACAGTAAGGTCTGTCTTGCTTGATTAGAATGACAGAAGTAATTGTATTGATAAATGTTGTGATTTGACCATGTTGTATTTCAGCTGGACTGGTCTCCCTCTGAAAAAGACCTCGTTGACTGTTCCATGAAAGGCAAAACGAAGGTAAGTGGAACCAAACATGTTTTGTGTTAAATGGTAAACTATGCAAATTTTTACTTTATAAACTGATCTTTAGCCTAAACAAACTCTCCTTTTCCACCTTCAGATGGATTGTCATAACTTTGTGAGGGTTTTACAAGTGCTGAACTCCACACATATGTACGCCTGTGGAACGTTTGCCTTCAGCCCTCGTTGCATCTACATCGTAAGACAGACAGCATTCTCGTTTTTACTCTCTTTTTGCACTCTGCAATCTTTATAAGCAATTTCCAATGCAGAACAGTATGGGAACTACATCCAGCTCTGACTATATGTTCAAATTTCAGATCCAGCGTGAGCTTCAGTAGATTTGTAACATCTGATTCTGTCTATTTCAATTGAGTTTGATGAAATGCAGTAATTTGACATTAAATTTAACGCATATGCCTAATAAATATCAAGTTATCAACCAAGTCGAATGTTCTGTCACTGACTTTAGGAAGTGAAATTCACACTGCAAAAAAAAATTCTTACTTAGAGTTTTTTAAATAATCTACCAATGGGGTAAGTAAAATATTTTTATTTCAAAAGGAAAAAATATATATATTTTTGCTTACCCCATTGGCAGATTATTGTGTTTGTTTTAAGGAAAAACTCACTTAATTTTGATATTATTTCTGAAAACAAGCCAATATTTTTTTAATGTCTAGAAAAAACTTCTTGATTCAAGGATTTTTAGATATTCAGACTAGAAATAAGGCAAAAACAACAAGTAAGGAAGGCTTTTTTTTGCAGTGCAATAATTGTACTGTATGACCTGTTAAACATGGTGGAAAGGCAGTTTACTGTGCATTGTTTTTTATTTGATATCCTTTCAAATAAATTACATCAATGTCAGTGCCCTGAACTCTGTCTCAGGCTACAGTCTTAACCTCAGCCTGAATCATGTGACATGTTAGGATATTGCATAACCCTGCTGGGCATGTAAAATGTACCAACTTCCTGATTTATAGCTACTTGGACTGTACAAGTTGCTGATATCATGCACCTTTAAGATGGAAACTTGCGTGACTGTCCTTCACGCATTATTGAGCATTGTGTTATCCTGTCATGCGAACGCAGCAGTCTCAGTGCTGCTTTCTCACTCTGTGCTTTCATGAGTGTGAAAAGAAGAAGATCAGTGTGTGTGTGGATCTCAGCAGAAATGTACATGCCTGAATGAAACCACCACAGTGTGTGAAGATTTTGTTAAATTGTCAATGTCCTTTCAGATCAGATTTGAACAAATTAGCAGGGTGGTGTTTTTTTTGTGCTGTACATATTTGTGTTAATCTAATATCATTGTGTTAATAATATGTGTTCACCTCCACAGAATTCACAGACATTCACCATGGTTACGGGACCCAGCGGTAAGCCTGAAGAAGGCAGAGGCCGCTGTCCTTATGACCCATACCAGAAGAACTCTGCTATAACTGTGGGTAAGTATATCTCTACTGGCATGAGCATGATGATCTGGCATAAGTTATTTGACGTTTCACATATAATGTATAAATAGTATGTGTGTTTTATATTTTAGCATCTTTAAGACATTACAGCATTCATAAAAAGTTTACTGCATGTGTAAGAGACAACACCATGTCTCTTATACATGCCGTAAACCATTTATGAATGCTAGTAGTAGCTATGAATGTAGCAGTAGCTCAATGTTTTACTGTTGAGTATTCAAAAACTCTTTGTAGTTCTATTTAAATCAAATATCATTGTCGTTTACAAATTAATGGATATGACCGTGTTAGGTATTTAGTCTTGGTGGCTTAGAATTGCTTTAAACATTCAGCCTAGGAAATCACAAATAAACCTTGCTAACTTATCTCAGATTTTGAATTTTTTTTTAAAAAGGATCATTTCTAGTGCTGTCAATCGATTAAAAAAATTAACTAATTAATCGCACATATTTTTTTTTTTGCAATTAATCGCAATTAAAAGACCTGTAATTTTGGCTATTCAAATGTAAAATGTAAATTAATGTAAACTCAAGACAAAGAAACTATTTAAATTCAAAATATGATTGTTTATTAGAAGTTTTGTTTGACTTGTAACACAGATTTCTTCATGTAAACAACATACCTGCAATAAACCATCAAGATCCTCAAACTGTTGGCATGAAAGCCATATTTATTACAGAAATAAAAACACAGGCATGTAAGTTCCATTTGAATTTCAAAACAGTCAATGCCAATAAAAATAAGTTCTAAGTGGACTGCAAAAAATTCCAAAATACAGGCATTGCAGATATGGAAATTGAAAAATTATAATAATAAAGTAATGAATACAAACAATTGTACTCATTGAAAAGTTGTATTGCTGAGAGTTGAGATTATTTATTAATTATAAAGTAGAAACAATTTGCTTAGTCCTCCTTTACATTCAGCCAGTTGCTGAGACAGACCAGTCTGTTGATATCAGGGGACATTGTGGCCCTTTTCTTTTGAATGATGTGACGTGAGAGACTGTTCTCACTCTCAGAAGTAGAGTTGGGTACCGAAACCCGGTGCCATGTAACCGTTATGCACCGGACCGAATCAGCATATGAATTTCGGTGCCACTGGTGCTGCGACAAGGACGTAAGAAGCATCAAGAGGTACATCAAAGACACACATAGGTACGCGTTGTGTCACACCAAAGACTATAGAATTCTTAAAGGGATTTGGTCACACCATCTCTAAACATTTAATTCTGAACAACTTTGAGGGATATGGACACCGTCGACAATGTTTAAGGCGTTTGTTCTTGTTGCTAGGGAATGCACGCACGTAGGCAACGCGCGCAGTACAGCCCATGATTCTGTCCCAGATTCATCAACACGCATGATCGCATTCATCAAATTTGCTTAAACTAAGTGTTCTAAAGTATGGCTATATTTTACAAGCAAGGATTCTGACACCGCAATGTGAAGCAGATGCTTTACAAAAGTTGCGTGTAATGGGGAAACACATCAAACTTAATGAAACATTTGAGGGCACAGGGAATCAACTTAAAGGCAGAGGAATGCACTCTGACAGTCTTTGACAGCTTGCTACATTATCTGGCACTTTCACTTAGTACGTTTACATGGACACCAATACTCAGATTGTAATATGATTAAGACAACACTCTGATTGAGTCTACCATGTAAACAGCAATTTTTGATTACCTTAAAGGACCAGAGACACCCATTAAAACAACACTATCCCACCAGTCCTTACTCCATATTTTCATCCAGTACCTCAGTTTGTCACAGGGCATGAACAGTATGTTGCTGAATGAAAGTAAAACTGCCGAATTGTAGTTAAGGTCGAAATTTTTTAAATGAAACACCCTAAATTACATGAAACTCCGGAGGAACACTGGATAGCCTGGTGACGCAATGACGTTAACTTTAATCGTTTTATAATGAAACTTTCCATCTAAAAGTTCTTCCTTGGTCTTGTCCATATTTCTTTGCACGTTGAACACACGTCGGTCACAACAGGAAAAAAAAAACTGCAACCATGTTAATTGCGTTGATTTTTTTTTTTCTTTTTTTTTCTTTTCGCATTAAATATTTCTAATTAATCGCATGTGTTAAAGCGCTAATTTTGACAGCACTAATCATGTCATAATGGTTGAGGCTAAAAAATAATCAAAGAAAAGTATAAGGACCTAATACAGAGCCTTGTGCTATTTCATACTTTTTAACTTTTGTTTAATGTGACTTTGACACTGTTGGATCAAAAAGCAAACTGTTAGCACGAAAGATCAGAAAGGGAAAGCTTCTGTTGTCCATATCCATGATTTATCTGCCCCGTTTCACACAAATTACTTATTTAGTATGTTTTTTTTTTTGTGCATTTATAACCAATGATAATAATATTACCTCTGTTTTGTTGGAAAATTAGGAAAATGATTTGTCATTATTAGTCAAATTACTAAGTATACCAAGCCCTGTGGTACTTATGGCGCTTTGACACTGTCATCTTTACTTGATAGTCAAATTTTAAAATGTGTATTAATCCAAATTTCCCAATCAAAAAGCATATCTCTGTTATGTTACAAAAAAACTTTCAGTAAAGGCAAAACAATGTCAGTGTTTCAGTTATGCTGAGGTTATCCATTTCACACTGCTTGCAAGTTTGGTGTGAATTAGGTCTTAAGGAAGAAGACTAAAGTGTACTAGAAAATGAGACAGGCAGGTCTCTCTCAGTGAACAGACACTGTTAATCCTCTTGCTTTAAAATCCCGGTCCTGATCTACTTATCTTTGGGTGGCCGACGTGTGACTTCAGACATGAGGCCTGAGAATGTTCACTTCACATTTACCTCATTATCAATCAGACAGGCCCACAGTTTAGAGCCTTGCACGAAGCCCAGTTGACCACACACTGCATTCTTTGTATATATATATTTTATATATTTTTATATATATAAAAATCATTTGCTCACACTTAAGGGGCTTTATAAACTTTTATAAAACATAAACTAAACTTTTATCAATTTCTTTCTCACAAAATATATATAAAATATTATGAAGAGTGTTGGAAAAAAGTAGTCATTGACATCCATAATAGGAGTAAAAAATACTATGGAAGTCAATAGCTGTTGTTTTTATTCTAACATTCGGTGTATATTTGTGTGCAACAGAGGAAAAAAAGAAGGCAAAGATGAGTAAATGGTTTTTATTTTTGGATGAACTACTCCTTAAATCCCTATTGAACCATTCAGTTTCAGGAAATGTTATTTGCAGTGTTTATTAAAAAATAATAGACAACCATTGACAGAAAAGTTTTCTAATTAGTGATACATTTTATTTGAGTTAGTTTTGAACTATATCCGATATGAACTATTTAGTCTATTATTGACTACAAACCCTAGCTAAAGTAAATGTAGAGCTAAAACTAGAAAACTAGATTTTGTTTTTACAGATTTTATTATTTTTATTGAACAGTCAGATTGTTCTTCAGCATCCCCTAATTCAAGTTCAAACTATTGCTACTAAATCTGTAAAATGTGCTTTTCTAAAAGACAAGACATATGATTGTTAATATTACATGTGCAGTGCTTCCAAATCAGGTGTTTGTTTTAGCTCAAAAGATCAGAAAGGTAAATTCAAAGGTAAAATTCAAGCTTCTGCTGTTCATATCCATCTATCTGACCATATCTTGCCTGTTCCACACAAATTACATATTTAATGGTTTTTTTTCGTTTATTATAAAATAATACTTCTGTTTTATTGGAAAATTTAAAAAAATTACTAGTCATTATTAGTAAAATTATTAAATACCTAATACAGAGCCCTGTAGTACTTGTGGCACTTTGACACTATCAGATCAAAAAAAAAAAAAAAATTTCTTAAAGAATTCAATACATCTGTTGAACATGGTGGCATTGATGCATTCTCAAATGCTAGTGTGGAGCCCTGTTAATATTAAAGAAAGAGATTATTATAATAATTTTTTTCTATGTTTGTTGTGTTATTTGTTTCAGATGGGGAACTGTATACAGGAACCGTGTCAGACTTCAGAGGAACTCGACCTGTCATATCGCGCCACTTAAGTGAGGGCAGCCATGTTGATCTGAAGCTGGATGATACACTTGGATGGTTAGAAGGTAAGAAAAACTGCTGCCAGAAAAGGAAACCAAAAGATGGTTTATATTGATTGTGTTTAATGGCCACTCATAATATGCACCATTTTCTTTCTTATGCTATTTCAGATCCTACTTTCATCAGTTCTACATATATTCACAGTGAGGAGAAAGTTTATTTCTTCTTCAGTGAGATTGGAAAAGAGTATGACTTCATTGACAAGTTTACGGTGTCTCGTGTTGCCCAAGTTTGCACAGTAAGTGTTGCTTGATGCACTGAACAATGGATAGTTCATCCATAATTTAAAATGTGCTCACCCTCTAGTAGTTTTAAATGCTCATGAATTTAATTTATTTGTTGATCACAAAAGATAATATTTTGAACAATGTTGGAAACCGTAGCCATCCATAGTACAAAACAAATAGTATGGAAGTCAATGGCTACTGGTTACCATACCAACATTCTTCAAAATATCTTCTTTCAGTTTTCAACAGAAGTAGCGCAAACAGGTTTAGAACAAATGGAGATCGAGTAAATGATTAAATAATTTTTGGGGATGAACTAACCCTTTAACATAGCATTTTCCCTTTTACAAGTGAAAGCTTTGCATAATCTGACATGTTTTATTAAAATCTCTGTTTAGAGTGATGTTGGTGGGCAGAGAACTCTGCAGAAACGCTGGACCACCTTCGCCAAGGCTCAGCTACTGTGTCAAGCCGACCAAGAGCTGCCATACAACGTCCTGCAGGACATTATCAGCCTTCCTCCACCAGAGGGCGCATCTGAGGATGAAACACTCTTCTATGGGATTTTCACTTCTCAGTGGTGAGGGAACTTACTTCAGGTTTTTCTGAAATGTTTTTCCATGTTTAAAGGAAGTGAGCATTTTTTATGAACTTATTTCTGTGTTTTGTTTTAGGCGAGTAAACTTGGGTCGCTCAGCCGTGTGTGCTTTCAGCCTCAAAGACATTAAAAAGGTGTTTACAGGACGTTATAAGGTTCTGAATCGTGACACTTTGAAATGGAGCACACGGGTGCAGGAGCAGATGGCAAACCCTGGAGAGGCGAGTGTCATGAGTGACCCAATGCAACATATTTTATTATACACTGTTTAAAGGTTTGGGGTCAGTAAATTTTATTCGTTTTTTTCAAACACTAAACTTTTTCAATATTGATAATTATGATATTTTTTGACCAGTAAATCATCATATTAGAATGATTTCTGAAGGCTCATGTCACACCAAAGAAATGATGTTGACTATTCAGCTTTGACATTTTAATATATATTCAAATTGAAAATAGATATTTTACATTTTACAAATATTTCTCATTTTTTTATTTGTTTTTTTAATCAGATAAATGCAGCCTATTTAAACATAAGATACTTCTCACAGCATTAAAAATCTTACAGATCCCAAACTTTTAATTTAATTTTATTTCAATGTTTATAATTGCCTAACCTTCTATCTACTTCAGTTTTCTTATGCCCTATTCAAATGTCTGCTCTTTATCTCTGCAGTGTGGACTGCACAATGCTTCAGACAACACTCTGCGCTTTGTTAAAGACAACTTCCTGGCTGATAAAAGTGTTCTGCCAGTCAATCAGGGCCTGACTGTGGTGTCACCTGATAAGAGCTACAGCAACATCGCAGCTCAGAGAGTACAAGGAGCACGCGGCAAATATTACACTGTGCTTTACCTGCTCACAGGTACATGTTACTGCATCAGAAATAACAAGATGACTACTTTATGTAGTTTAATTGACATTTTCAATAATTCTATCATGGTGCTTTGAGTTTCCAACTGGACAATGAGAAATTAAAGCTGACTATAATCGTAAAACTAAAACCCTTTTCTTTTACTTCAAACCAAATAAATATTTTCTTCAATAAAATATGAATATAAACTTGTTTTGTGTTACCGAGGGAATATTGTTCATTTTCATTTGAATTGAATGGATGGACCAAACTTACTAAAAATACAATAAAATTTTTTTTTAAAAAGCCATATTGTCATTGTTAACTAAAACGATTTAAAATCATATGCAGTTTATGCAATAATGAAATAAAAATTTACTTTATTAAAAAAAAAAAACTTTATTGGGCAAGGAATCATATATGTTAACTTCATTTACATTTGATTTTTAAAATGAAAAAAATTCAAATGTTTTTTAATAACCCACAATAACACTCCAGGGTTTTCCGATGAGTATTTCAGTGCCTCATAAAATGTTAAAAGTAACGAAGTGAACAAAATAATTACTTAATTAATTAATACTACAGTAAAACCTATTCTGAACTGCAATACATTGGCTGGATTTTTATGTTAGCCTTTAATTCATCTCATGTTCTACCTATAATCATTTCTTGCAGTCCTGTCATGAAGGTCTTTTCCATCAAGTCATTTTAAAATCTTATCTGTGTTCCCTGTAGAGTCGGGCTTCCTGCACAAAACTGTGCTTTTGGAGAATGGAGCTCACATCATCGAGGAGATCCAAGTGTTTCATCAACCTCAGATGGTCAAAAACCTCCTTCTGTCTGTTTCTAAGGTACCTGACACTTCAGCGATCAGTTTCTAGCTTTACTCATCTAAATGTTAGTATTTAAGACACAAAACCAGTCACTACATTATCATACAGTATCATATGCTTTGAAGCAAGCAGATGTTTTGTTAGGCCACTCCCATCACATTGCTCAGCCAATCAGAGCCCAGCTGCTCATGACTGACAGATGGAGACTTTTTTTAAATGTCTTTATTCAATATTTAGTTGGTGAAGTATTTGTAAAAGAAAGGGAAGTGAGTAAATGATTTGTGTGTCACTGACCCACAAGCTGCAGTATGTGAGTTTGGATTAACTTACCTCAGCAGTCACGTTTCTTCAGTAATTGGTTAGATCAGGGTCTGCGAGAGGTTTTCTAGTGCAGTGTGCTTTGTAGACCTTTGTTCTAAAATAAGCTAAAGGAATTACAATATCAGAAATGTCAAGGGCTGTTTAAATATCACAATTGTGTTTAGATACATGGCTTTTAATAAGAAGAATTGATCATGTTTATGAGAAAAGATTCTGAATATATTTGTTTAAAAACAGTAATATTGTGAAATGTTATTACAATGTGAATCTTCAATATATGTATATATTATAATTTTATTTTTTTAAGCACTTACTACAGATTTCAGTGTCAGTTGTTCCTTCAAAGTCATTTTAATTATCAGTTCTTGTTATCAATATTGAAAATACATGCCCTGCTTAATTTTTAGTTCATCATTCATAATAAATATATAGCTAAAAAGTTTTTAAATAAAAAAAATTCTTACATTGAGATAGGATGTATTAAATGGATCAAAATGGATGATAAATACAATTTTGACATAGAGACAACACAATTTTAAATGCATTTTAAATACTTTGTAAAATGTATATTTCTAAATATTCCAACATTTGATAATGAGAACCATGATTAATAATTAAGCACTGTTTATGGTTCATAAGTAAATCAACATATAAGAAGGATTTCTGAAGGAATTTTTGTGTTGTATGGCATAATATATATTGTATTATAAAATAATAAACTTTTACAATATATTATATTATATTATATTTAGTTGAGACACGTCTCTACAATATCGCATGGAGGTCGGGGACAGTACCTCTGGACTGGGCAACTGGGGTGGTGGTTCCCATTTTTAAGAAAGGGGGACCGGAGGGTGTGCTCCAACTATAGGGGGATCACACTCCTCAGCCTCCCTGGGAAAGTCTATGCCAGGGTATTGGAGAGGAGGATCCGGCCGGTGGTTGAACCTGGGATTCAGGAGGAACAATGTGGTTTTCGTCCAGGCCGTGGTACACTGGACCAGCTCTATACCCTCACCAGGGTCCTCGAGGGTTCATGGGAGTATGCCCAACCAGTCCACATGTGTTTTGTGGACCTGGAGAAGGCATTCGACCGTGTCCCTCGTGGCATTCTGTGGGGGGTGCTCTGGGAGTATGGGGTCAGAGGCGCTCTGTTAAGGGCTGTCTCGTCCCTGTATGAACAGAGTAGGAGTTTGGTTCGCATTGCCGGCAATAAGTCAAACTTGTTTCCAGTGCATGTTGGACTCCGGCAGGGCTGCCCTTTGTCACCAATTCTGTTCATAATTTTTATGGACAGAATTTCAAGGCGCAGCCTTGGGCTGGAGGGGGTCTGGTTCGGGGACCACAGGATCTCATCTCTGTTATTTGCAGACGATGTTGTTCTGTTGGCTTCATCGAACATGGACCTTCAGCATGCACTGGGGCGGTTTGCTACCGAGTGTGAAGCGGCTGGGATGAGAATCAGCACCTCCAAGTCCGAGGCCATGGTGCTCCACCGGAAAAAGGTGGTTTGCCATCTCTAGGTTGGAGGAAAGTCCTTACCCCAGGTGGAGGAGTTCAAGTATCTTGGGGTTTTGTTCACGAGTGAGGGAAGGATGGAACGTGAGATTGACAGGCGGATTGGTGCAGCGGCAGCAGTAATGCGGTCGATGTACCAGTCCGTTGTGGTGAAGAAAGAGCTGAGCCGAAAGGCAAAGCTCTCGATTTACCGGTCTATCTACGTTCCTACTCTCACCTATGGTCATGAGCTTTGGGTCATGACCGAAAGGACAAGATCTCGGATACAAGCGACCGAAATGAGTTTCCTTCGCAGGGTGGCAGGGCGCACCCTTATAGATAGGGTGAGGAGCTCTGTCACCCGGGAGGAGCTCGGAGTAGAGCCGCTGCTCCTCCACATCGAGAGAAGTCAGCTGAGGTGGCTCGGGCATCTGTTTCGGATGCCTCCTGGACGCCTACCTGTTCCAGGCATGTCCCACCGGGAGGAGGCCTCGGGGAAGACCCAGGACACGCTTGAGGGACTATGTCTCTCGGCTGGCCTGGGAACGCCTCGGGATCCCCCCAGAGGAGCTGGAGGAAGTGTCTGGGGAGAGGGAAGTCTGGGGTTCTCTCCTAAGACTGCTGCCCCCGCGACCCGGCCCCGGAAAAGCGGATGAAAATGAATGAATGAATGAATATATTTAGTTGTTGAATTTTTGCAAACATCAAAAGTATTACATCAGATGCCAAATGAAACAGGATGTCTGATAACAGGGAGAGAAAAAATGTTCTTACTGTATACTTATAGCTTCACCGTTTTTAATAATTTAATTTACTTCTTATACACAATGAAAAGTAAGCTTTTTGTGCCCACTCCCTGACCAGAGCAGCTCAGAAAGTGTTTAGGATTCATCGTTATTGTCTGTATATGTCCTGCAGGGGGGCAGTGCTGATCGGCTCTTCAGAAGGGCTGCTGTCAGTGCCCGTGTCCAACTGCTCTCACTATTGGAGCTGTGCTGAATGTATTCTGGCCAGAGACCCTTTCTGTGGCTGGGACCCTTCCCTGAGGGTCTGCACACAGATTACCACATCACAGAACCAGCTGTGAGTATCAACACAGGAAAATGTGATCAAACATAAGAAATACTAACTGGTTTAGAATGCTTAAGGTTACATAAGAAAACTGTGCAACTAAAACTGTATTACTGAGCATAAGCATGTTCTTTGATATTGATATCTCCTTTTGCTGCTCTTGCAGGGCTCAGGATGTAGATGAGGGTAAAGTATCAGAGCAGTGCACCAGTGTGAGCCCCAGGTCCCGCTCCGGCCAGTCCCGAACCGCCCCAAGTGAGTACAAGTTTTTGTCATTTTTATTT
>CAIGQV010016734.1:2614763-2639429 GCA_903798115.1 Danio jaintianensis
ATATATATATATATATATATATATATATATATATATATATATAGAGGACATATAAAAATGGGATGTTACTGTGTTATGTCTTGGTACAGCAATATTCTGGCCGTGATTGCAGCTACTTTCACTATAGCCTGAGTGTTCTAAACCAATCATTTATTTGTTGTTTTTTCACTGAATGGTACTAATGTGAAGTCTTCATGTAGGGGAAATTAATTATAAATTGTGATATATTGCCAAATATGTGTTTTATAATCAAATTATGAGAACGTGTTCTTTTTAGTGGTTCAAAGAACAGTTGAATTTTCTTGTTTGTCTTTCGCTTGGATCTCTGAGTCCAGTCGAAGCCCGACATGTGAAGTCTGTCATAGGACTAGATGCTCTCCTGCACGCCACTGTTTTTAAAAGATTCTGTTTATTTTTTTAAAGCCTCTTAAACAGGCTGTTTTGAAAATAAAAAAACTGATTTAAAGTGTTTGAAATGCAAGTCTTCTTTAAAATGTGGTTTTCTTTTATTGCCACTAGGTGGCATTAGAAGTAAAATCTACAAGCATAAATGAACTTTTGTGGAGTCGACGTAACCAATATAAACTGATGGTGTTTCAAAGTGCCTTAAAGTCTCCATTGTAAGTGCGCTCTAGTCTTGCCTTTTTTATTTATTTATGTTTAAATTTTTTAAAGAAATAATAGAAATAAATTTAAAATGCACTACTGGTCAAAAGTTAAGTATATTTAAGTGTTAAATATTTTTAATTCTACAGAAATCATTCTAATGTGCTGATTTGGTGCACATTAGAATGATTTCTGTAGAATTAAAAGTTATAACAAGTATAAAACAGTTGAGAAACCTTTTTTTGTCGAAACTGGGGCTTTTTCCAAAATACTTTGATAAAGTTTTAAAGAAAAGCATGTATTTGAAATAGAACTTTACTGCTTTTGGTCAATTTAATACATGCTTGCTGATAAAAAATTTATTTATTTGTTTGTTTTTAATGTACTTTGCCAAGTCTATGGTTGTCTACCACAGTTTTCACCAAATATAATGCAGCAAAAAAAATCAACAAAATTCAGAATAATAAAATTATTTTCAAATATTTATTTGTAATTGCAGTAAGTTGAAAGAACAGCAAAGTTACTAATTTTTTCTATGTTTGTTATGATTTATTTTACTGTCATTGTTCTCCAAAAAATGTCACAGTTGTGCTGTAATCATCACGCTTCCATTATTAAAGATGGAGTAACAAAAGGCAGGGGGAAACACTGAAAATAAGAGACAATTATTATTCTGAGTTTTGAATAGCAGTTATTATACTGTAAAGACTGCATAGTAATATGTATATTTGTTGGTTCAGCACGGGTGAATTTTTATTATTAATATTTTTTATTGTGAGCCACTCCTGATTAAAGTGTGTTCAGTTCTTTAAACACTCCTTGTTTCCAAATGTGGGTTTAAAATGACAGAAAAAAAACTATAATAGAAATATATTTCTGATTTTATATAATACCAGTAGTAGTTGAAGAAAATGATAATTTTATATAAATGACAAAATTACAGCTAAGTAGTGATGATTTGTTACAAAATGTTTATTAAAGTAAATGTATTAAATTTGTTACAATAATTTTATTAAAAGGGCCTAATTTTAATAGCCTACTAAGTAAATGTTTACAATACAGAACAGGTTTCAGTTAGTGATGTGTTTACAATGAGATTACTAATCAAGAGTTACAATCTTACTTCTAGCCAAAGAAAATCTTATTGGTCTTGTTTTAAGAATACAATACTATGCAAGATCAGATTGTGTAAGATTGTTCTGATTGATTTTTTTTTTCTTCTTAAAGTTATTTTACCTGCAATTTTAGCATAATTACAGTCAGAGACATAATTTAACACCAGCCTTTTATTTTAGTTGTAATAACTTGTATTAAGTTTGCCTATTAAAAAAGCTCAATAATCACAGTTATTCGTATTTTAGCTGTTGCAGCCTGTATTGAGTTTGCTCATTAAAAATGCTCACTTAAATTCATTTCATTTTATTTTGAGAAGCAACATCCAATCCTTAATTTCAATAACATTTTGTGGACAATACGTATTTTCTGACTTAATTCACACAATAATCTTTTTTTGTTTAAATGCTTTGGCTCGTTTTAAGACAGGATAATAACTTCTTAAATTAAGAACACACAAAACAGTTAAAAAGTTTTTAACAAGCTAATTTTAAGGTAGTTAGACTAACTATAACTGCTGAAAGAAAAGGAGCACTTGGAGTTACATTGTGTTCCCTTTACTTTTTCTGCAGTATATATTGCTTGCAATAAGTGTTACACTACTTAATTTAAGACTTTGTATATTATCCATAGGCTTTAGTAAAGAAACATTGTATGGACAAAATAAAATGTCTATCATTTCATATTATGCTCTGTTGTTTATGCAATAATGTCACAAAATACATTGTTTACGGTAATACTTTTCCATAATTTATATGAGTGCAATATTAAAGGGCATTACAGGGATGCAGACAGAAACATGAATAACAGCATCATGAGAAAAAAAATGCAATCTTAAAAGTACAATGTTCACATTTTAGCATTTTATTTTACTTTATTTTTTCATTATCTGTAATCATAAATTTTTAGTGTTTTACATTTTATTCATATTTATTTGAGAATTTCTTGTTTTTTAATTCAACCTTTGCCCTGAACGTACAATATATATCTCGATATACCTTCTCTGTAAATTCAATCACTTAATATATAAACTATTAATTTGAGTGAATTTATTAATATCATATTTCGTTATCATTCGATGGCTTTTTATTGTGATATCAGATTTTTTGTCATATCGCCCAGCCTCAGTAAAGCACTAGGTTTTCTTATTTCAAGAAATCTTACAAAGTATAATTATCTTATGTCACTGGTAGATGATTTGACATGTTTCTAGTCTGTATTCATTTCTAGTATTTAGATGGTTATTTATTTATTTATTGCAGTGTGGTGGAGTGAGTTGTGGAAGTTGTCCCGCATCTCTTTTAGTCTGTTCATAGCGCCGCAGATCTCCAGCCTCCTCCTCACCTCACTGCGGTACTGCACTCACACCCATCCGGTTAACCGGTTGTTTCCCTTCAGCTGCATAGCGGATAGAAGAGCCAAACCGAATGCTGCACTTTCGCCTTTAAAGAGAAAAACACAAATCAACGCAATTATTTTATGCTGCGGAGGTAAGTGACATCATCACACACGTGTGTTCGCATGAATCTCCATCTGGGACGGGTCGTGCACGCGCGCGTCCGCACCTATGACTGCGCTGAAGGCTGAAGGTTACATGCGTTTAGGATTTGGGAGACGATTCAGACAATACAGTACTGCGCTGGGGTGAGTGGTGTTGAGTCGAGCGCTCTCTTTACTGTTGTCTGAGCTGTTATGATCGGTATAAAGTTGCATGTGTCATAGTGCGGGCCACTGCGGTGCTCAGGAGAATGATGAAGCTGCACGTTTTGCGGTACAGCTATTTTTGGATGCTCTTTTTGCCTGCGAGGCCAGGAAACCACTGTTTCGTTTGAACGTGAAAGTATAAAACGGCTGTAAATGATCTAGATTGACTGCAAAAAAATGTATTAGAGAGCATGTGTGATGCGCATTTGAAATGTTTGGAATACTTATACAGAGATTTGAAGTGTTCTGCTGGTGAAGTCTGTAATAAATGCAGGACTAATAACGATACTGAGAACATTATTTGGGATTCCACAGGCTGACCTCTTCTAGGACAATATGCAGATTCTCTAGAGATTTTTTTGGAAGATGCATATTAAAGAATTTAAGCATAAGTGGGGTCTCCATCTTGTTTCTGTCCTGCTTGAAAGGGTGTCTAGACATCTTCTCGCGAGGGTTATAGGAGTTCAGAGGGACATGTGCTGTTTAGGATGGGTTTTGGACTGCACAAAAGATTGTAGCATTCTAGTTTGTTTAGAATAATTTCATGTTTTTAGTTTTATACTTTACAGATTAAATCTTCTTATGATGCATCTTATGGTGTCTTTAGGGTGTCTCAGTCTGTCAAAGGGATGGTTTTCTCAAAAATGTTTTTAAAAAAATAATCACATAAAAATTTAGTGTTGTTTCAACTCAATTGTGGGGAAAATATAGACAAACCAAACTGTCCATATTTTACCCAGTTTGGGATGAAACAATGCAGCATTTTTATAGTGATAATTTGTTCACCCGCATGTTGTTTGGCTCCCATTGATTTTTATTTTCTTCTTCTTGATATACAAAACAATTTGGTTACCAACTTTTTTCAAAGCATCTTCATTTCTTATAAAAGTTACACACATTTGGAACAACAGTATATACCTAAGTTTATTTTTTATTTCATGTGAAAATGATTAATGCAATTAATGTTATTAAGCCTCATACATATGACACTATATATGACACTGTGTATATATATGTACAGTAAGTGTCTTTTCTAAATGTTTAATTTAAAGGTTTTTGCTTATAACCACATATTTTTTTTATTGCAGTTTATAGTTTATTAATATTCAACTGAAAAGCCATAATATCTTTGTTGCATTCCTATATGGTGGATATTTAGGCCTGAGATAAGATAGACATTTTGTTACTTCTTTGTTTGAACCACTTAGTTGACTAAATAAGTTTAAGCCAGCAGGTTTATTCACTTTTTTTTTTTAAAGTAAACTCAACTAATCACATTCTACAATGTATGATTTCATGAAAGCAGTAACATTTCAGTGGACTTTCAAGCACAAAAGACAACATGAGCTTGGGTAAATTTGATTATAATGCTCATTCATCTATATTTTTGTCCGTCTCATCTGTTTTCATTTTGTCCTGCATTATGTTCATTCTAATCTAGTTCAACTTTCCTCTTCATAACCAGTTGTTCTTTCATGTCTTGTCTGAAACAGTCTCTGTGATTGTGATTTTAGCACTTAGCCAGGCCTCAAACTGACTGACATCAGCATGGGCATTGAGAGTCAGGGCCCGAGTCGCCCTGCAGGAAACCTGACTCCAAGGCAGGTCAAGACCTTTCAAAATGTGGAGCCCAAAGCACTGGGGGTGAGTCATATAAAACACTGCAACGTATATGATTCTGAACGCACAAAAAGTGCAATATATCAATTTCTGTATCAGAGGTCCAGTTATTTCACACAAGCCACTGCATTGCACATTTTTACAATTTACCCTTTTCCTATGGCCCATGATGCGTTTAGTCAGTTATAGGGGTTACTTCTATTAAACTGTAAACAATCAATGAGGTATAAAAAAAAAAGAAATTGGGTACAATGAGGTGCCATTATTTTCAAAAATTCAACTTAGAACTTACAGCAGTATTACAGACATATTATATTAAATAATACGGTATAATAAATATTACTGTACTGTTGGGAATACAAAGGGAAAATAATCTGGAGGAACTCAAAAGAGCACAGTCATGTATGCTTGTCATTAGATATGAATATGCTAATGTCATATTCAAATTCTAAGCTCTCTTATACCTCTTATTTTCTCTATGTATATTATTATTTTTTTAACACAGCTTGTTATTTGAAGTAATTTGTTTCTGTTCTTTTAAATTGAAGTTTCCCAAACTGAAAGAACAACCCATCATTTTAAACACTTTAGTCAGATGTGAAAAAAGGTAGATATGATCAAAAAAGTACATTTGAAAAAATAGCCATACTATTATAAAAACAAATTGAAGAGTTCTGATTCAAAAACCTCTTAGTGCCATCTTAACTTTTCTTCTAAAATGAGCATTTATCTCAGGCTCCTGTTTGTTATTTCACTTTAAAGGCAATGAAAAGAGCACATTCTTTACCATAAAAGTGAAATTCCTGAACCTACACACAGGAGCCTGAGGAAAAATGCTAATTTAAAAAAAGAAAATCATAACTCTTCAGTTGACCCCCAAAACTGAATCTTTGACATCAAACAAAACTAATTATATTTAGTTATAAAATTTCAGATATTTTTTGGACATCATATCAAGATTACTGACCTTGTTATATTGTTTCAGTCCATTCAGATTATTATTGCCGTACTGTGCTTGTGTCTGAGCATCACCATTCTTCAGCTCTATGAAGAGATCCACTTCTCTCCTGACGTCATTGTTGTGGTCGTGATTGTTGTTCAGGTACATTAAATTTGCTCATGTTCATGGTCAAACTTGTGGTTTAATCTGTTGTGAATGCAGTTGTTACCATGCATGTTGGAATTTTCAGTAATTCTCTAATCTGTTTTTATTTAGCTGCTTGTTTCTGGATCCATTTTAATCCATGCTGGAAGGTTCCCATCTTTGTTCTGGGTGAGTACAAGTTCAGGTTTGCAGAATCAATAAATCTTCGCACCTACTAACTTCTAACCCACCCTGAACCCATACGAACAGTGTTTGACTAAATGAGTTTTTCTTAAAAAATGTGCATGTTTAGGATTTTTTACATTACCATTTGTGCATTTATGTGTTTGATTGGCATTTTTGTTTTGTTTTTGTGTTTAACATTTTTGTTTTACTTTGCTTTTTTTGTTGTTGTTCTGCCTGTTTGTTCTTTTCTATGGAAATTTGATTTCTGTTTTGGTTGGCATTGTGTTTTGATTTACTTTGATTTTGTTTAGCTTTGTTTTGTGTTTTGATTCATGTTGCATTATGTTTTACTTTGCATTTTATTGAGTTTTGTTTAGCTTGGGTTTGCATTTTGTTTAATTTGTTTTGTTTGCTTTGCTCTTTTGCTTTCTGTTTTGCTATGCATTGTGTTTTGGTTTATTTTGTTGTACTTTCTTTAGTTTTTTGTTTCACTTTGCATTATGTTTTACTTTGCATGATGTTTTCCTTTTGCTTGGCTTTGCGTTTGTTTTACTCTACATTTTGTTTTATTATCTTTATGTTGCAGCTTGTATTTGTATTGTTTAATTTGGTTAGATTTTTTGCTTTGCTTTGCTTTTCATTGTTTAGTATTGTTCTGTTTGAAACTTTGCTTTGCTTGTTTTGTTTGGCATTTTTCTTTGCTTTGTGTCTTGTTTTGAGTGTTTTGTTTTGTTTTGCTTTGCTCTTTCTTTTTACCTTTTGTCATGCTCTGTTTTGGTTAGTTCCTTTATATAAATCCCATAATTCCATTTGGGTTATTTCATATTCTGACGACTATTCAAATTTGGAAAATATTTTGTTCAACATTTTGATTGGCGCTGATCACAATTATATCACTCTTTTATCAATACTGCATAGTTATACTGCATTTTTCTATCTTCATCAACTTACAGTAAATGTGCTATGCAGTAAATTCTGTCCCATTGTATCAAGGTGAAAGCCACCCTGGTTGCTCATCTGGTCAGTGCAGCGTTCTCCACTGCTGTTCTTGGGCTTCTGTCCCGTCATCTGCCTTACCGTCAGGACACGTACCACTGTGAGCACTGCCGGAGACTGGAGATCTATGCTGTGGTGAGCTCAATGATCTCATGCTCTTTCACCGCACTGCTCAGCGCTTTGCATTGTTTTTTATATCTGCGCACATATAGTAGATTTGTAGATCTTCACACCGTATACTGAGGATCAATGCATGTTGGTGCAGTGGGAAGGATGAAACACCATAAAGCGGGTATGATGTGATGAACTGGCCACATCGACTTTCTTGTTACAGTTTTTTTCTTTAAGACATTTCCTTGATGCCTTTTTAAAGGACTGTACCGAAGTGCAAAACATTGCATCTTCAAATCTTTCAATACAAACTATAATAATGGGATTGATGAATGTTAAATGGAGTTTAAGAACCATTTGTGTGTGTTTTAACTGTGAAATTAACTGTAAGTAACTTCATGTCAACCAGCAGTCATTAGAGTATTGTCTCAATATCTGCTATATTTTGATTGACCCAACATACATTCCACTAACTATAAGTATTTTTGCAACTGCATGCTTGCTTATTTTAATAATGCTTATCCCTAATCCTGAACCCAATTTTATAATATACTAAATCTCTAAACTCTTTAGGAGTTAGATGACGTGTAGTTGCAAAATTGTCTAAAGTGGACTATCAAAACAAAGCGTTTTGCTTAAGTTTTTATGATTTTAGTATTGTTGAATCTTATATTAAAGTTATAATTAGTGATTACATTTTCTGTTTATATATTTAGTCTGTAAGGGCTTGATGAAGTGAAGGGTTATGCTACTGGCATGGATATAATGTTATTAAATGAAATATAGAGTGAGAAAAGGCAGATAATGTAAGGCAGATTATTTTAGGGACGTTTAGGATTGATAATTACTTTAAATTGTGACCCTGGACCACACAAAGAGTATTACTTTGCACAAGTATATTTGTAGGAATAGCCGACAATCAGTCAAAATGAAAAATTTTCTTTTATGCCAAACATCATAAGAATATTAAAAACACATATTGTAAATTTCCTACCGTAAATACATCTAACCTCTGCATTACTGAGGTCTTAATTTGGACCGTACAACAAACCATACATTAATGAAAAGCTTATTTATTCAGCTTTCAGGTGATATATAAATCTCAATTTCCAAAATAAATTGACCCATATGACTGGTTTTGTGGTCCAGGGTCACAATTGGAATGCAAATTTAAGCATTGTATAGAATTGTACAGATGGATATTAGTTCTTTTTTTTACATAAGATATCATACAGTTATATGTACACATTTCTCCTATTTATTTGTTACGGCTTTGTAAAATAATAGTTGGCCTATTATATATTTAGTTAAAACAGTTATAACCTTAAGGATACTGATCCTTTGCACTTGGTACAGGCTTTTTCCATTGCTGGAGAAATGAATAAAAACAGTGCCCTTCAAAGGTATTTGGACTCTAACGGTAGAATTATTACACAGCAAATATTTCAGTCCTGAAACAGAATGTGCAAATAATTATCATATTGGCACTGGTCCTGAAGAAATTTGATATTAGGATGTGAAATATTGCTTTTCCCCTTATTTTTACTCACAGGCTGTACATATTTATACTTTTTAGTGTTTTAAAGGTTTCAGAGAAACATTTATAACTTATTTCTGTTAATAAAAGTTGTCTAAGTATGCCTTGTTTGTCCCAAGTCCAAAACCTTTCTGAGGGCACTGAAGTTTGTCAAGGAAGCCAAAAAACTGTAACAGTTTTCTAAATCGGCTAATCGGGTGTGCTTGCAGCGATATTTGTATATGAATAATAGCTTTATAGCTATATTTATAAAATGACCCCGGTTTTCTGTGTCTGCTTTTCCAAAGCAACAATATTGTTACAGGAAGTGCACTTATACTGTCGAGAGAAATTGTAAAGTAAGTAATTCTTACCTTCATGTTTTCTTATTGTTGACATGAATGTGCTTAAATATTTGCTGATAGAAAAAGAAAAACAGGTAACTTAAGCAGTGTCAGTTTTTTAAAATTCTTTGATTAAGGTGGCAAATTTTTGCAGCAATTTACGAACAAAAGATATGATGGTGGTATATAAAGTGGTCCAGTATGCCAAAATTCACCCTAAAGTTGAGGATCTGCTTATTTTTCATTGTCTTCATCTAAAAAAAAAAAAAAAGTATAGCTTTGTGTAAATTTGTGTTTCCTCTTGTGAATGCATGTGGCTGAGTTTGAAGATTGTGTTGTCAGTTTTGCACTTTGGGCCAGTTGTCTGAAAATGCTTCAGAATGAAAGATACCTGTAATTATTTTACACGTGTTATGGAATTTCAGACTCTCAGATTTTCTCTGTTCTTTTTTTTTAAACATTACTACATTAGCTGCTGTATTTATGTCTTTTTGCACATGTTTGTTAGCTACATAACTTGAGACCAGATTTGGAAAAAAGGGCCAATATGCATGAGAGTGCAATTCCAAAAGGATGAGTGTGGAAGTTTCTGTGGATGATTTACCGTGCTATTTTAAAAACACCCAAATTAGAAAACACAGACCCAACATCTAATTTACATATTGACCAATGCAAAAAGTGCAGCACAAATTAGCATAGTGGCAAATAAGCAGAGCCAATGCTCATAAGATGCGGGTGGTCAACTATAACCAGTCAATGTGGAAGATTTTTTTCTTCTCTACCATTTGTTTAGGGGGCTAGACAAAAATGTTGGGGTTGCTAAGGAAATAATAATGTTGTTCTACTTCAGAAAAAAAGTAGGTACACTATGGTACACATATTGAACAAAGGTATATGTTTTTTATTTAGGCCTATTTATTTATTTTTTATTGGTCAAATAAAAGCAATATTCACAAAATATAGAAGTAATATCCACATGAAGAGGGCAAAAACCTTTTACATACAAAGATGAAAGATTTCAGAACTGGATAGCATTTATGCGAGATAGTCCACAAGATGTACATTTTTGACAATTGTTTTTGTTTGAGAGTTCAGCCACAATGAGTACAGATTGGATGCTGTCTGAGGAAACTATAAGATCGTGCTGGTATTACGTGACTCACTCTAGTTGTTTGTTCCAAGTAATTTCTGAATAAAATTGAAAATAACATATTTGTCAAACAGTATATGTTTGGAGGATGTGTTTCTCTAGCATTCCAAATAAATAAGTGTAGGAAAAATATCTTACCACTCACTCTCTGTGCTGTTAATGAATCTGGCCCTATAGATCTTTTAATTTGACAACTTACAAACATGTGTACAAACACTTTAGCTTACTATAGTAATCTTTGTGCCTTATGCTTATGTTGGTATCAGACTGCGATGTTAAAATGGCTGTGTTGTTTTGTTATCTTCTTTGGTCGTTTTCAGCACTTGATTGATGGCTTCTTGGCTACACTGGTTCTGTTTCTGGTGGTGGAGTTGGCGATCTGCATTGTAGCCATTCTGTTTGGACTCAGTGCTCTGGCTAAAGGTGGTGTGCAGGTCAGTTAAAAATGTGCACAGTAAAATAGGACAGAAAGATATTATATTGTACAAAATCCAAAAAGAAGAGCAGATTTGGTAGAGATTACCTGAGCAAATCCTTTTATGGTTCTTGTTTTTTTTCCTCTAGCTTCCTGGT
The DNA here is from genome assembly GCA_903798115.1 of Danio jaintianensis. Lineage (NCBI taxonomy): Eukaryota > Metazoa > Chordata > Actinopteri > Cypriniformes > Danionidae > Danio > Danio jaintianensis. The sequence continues at coordinate 2,625,767 of CAIGQV010016734.1, forward strand.
TTCAGACAGCGAGCAGCTCCACCTCAGCCTGAGGCCGTCACCCCAAGCCAACCTCAGGTACACAGAGTTCACCTGCGTTGTTTACTAATGAGATTTTAATTGTGATTCAACTCTCCTAGATCTAGATCTAGCCAATTTATTATTTGAACACTTTATTAATGTTTATTAATGTAATTGCTATAGTAATAGCAATAATTTATGTATGTGAATAAACCTAATCCGAAACCTAACCATAGAAAGTGCATGTAGTTATTGCTTAGTACCTATAGACACACATATATATGTGTGTGTATCTGGGCTTGCAAGTATAGCAAAGACTACATTCAGCAGCCAGCGTGTTTTGTGACTTTTTCATAGTTCCTGTAACTATTGAAGCAAGTTTTATGTTCACATCGCAGGAATTGGAAATAATTAGCTCTAGATCTAAATTTGCTTCTACTTCAGAGTAGGGTCTATTTTGTGATAGGAGCACAATAATAACCACCAGTGACTTAAAGGGATAGTTCGCCTTAAAAATGAAAAGGTCTGCATCATTTACTCACACTCAAGTGATTCTAAACTTTTATGAATTTCTTTTTTTTAATTGAAGACGAAGCTCAATATTCTGAAGAATATTGGGGAAAAAGCAGCCATCTAAAAAAAATACTATGGAAGTTAAATGCTGTTTTTCCCAACTGACTTTAGTATATTTTCCTTTTTTTCAATAACAGAAAGAAACTCAAACAGGTTTGAAACGTGGAGGATGAGTAAATGATGGCAGAATTTTGATTTTTGGGTGAATTATCCCTTTAAGTGTTCTCTGATTGGACATTCCATACATTACACAGTATTTCAATTTTTATAAGACATACACATACACAACATTAGCAGCATTTCCTTGTTGCTTTTGTCTGCAGCATTGTGTTCTTTTCTCAATGATATGCAATACAAATTATGGCCAATTTGTCAAATGCCACACTTTATGTTGTTTTTGGATGGCTTTTGTCAGTTCAGAGTTCCTAGTGATGGTGTAAAAGCCCCATTTACTCTCCATGCCAGTGGGTGGCAGTCAACCCGACTTTAAATTATATGAAGATTTTAGCAGCCATGGCAAAATTGAACTACATGCATATAATAAACAGAATATGCTTTAATGTTGATGCTAATAGTTATAATTCTTGGTGTGAAAATTTCTTAGCTGTAGATAGGTCTAGTTCCAGGAACTGTTAATCAAACAAACTCTCTTTCGTCCCAATCCTTTTAAACCCTTTAGGTGGAGGTGATGGTGTCAGAAGTGGAGCCGATGTCAGAGCGTGAACCTGAACCTAAATCTGAGCCCATAGAAGAAATCCCCAGCCCTCCCACTGAACCTCAGGTGGCCCCCATTGACTCTTTAACAGACGTTTGACACTCATGTATGCTCATGTAAAATCTATGTATATTGCAAGTTGAGGGGTGCTAGTAATCAATAACAATTTAGCTTTGAGGGTTTTGTATTTTAGTTGTGTATGAAATTGACATGAAAGGACTTTACAATATTTCATTATGCTTAAAGCTAATTCAGCTAAATGAACCTGTTATCGTTTACTCCCCCATGCATTCCAAACCCATAACTTTCTTCTGTATATTGAAATGAATGGGGACCAGTTTTCAAGCTCCATGAAAAAAAAAAAAGAAAAATCAACATAAAAGCAAAAACAAAAGTGGTCCATACATCTTTTACATTATATTCCAATTGTTTTTGAGGATACAATATTTCCTGCCATTATGCATTGAGTTGTGAAAGTCTTTTATTCCCTGATATGATGTATAAGTTGAAAGGCTGCCCAAACAAGAACAAATTTAGGGCAGGGCTTAATTATGGGCAGTTGATTGGGTGGCTACAGTAGATGATTGTGGTTTACTATTGGTGTATCTCATGTTAGGTGCTGTTTACACCAATGTGTTTTCATTTTAAAAGTTTTGTTATGGTGTCCATACTACTCCAGCCTCTTCAACCTCTGAAAACTGAGCATTTAGAAAGTACTAAAGGAAACATTGGGGTTTGAGACTTTTAAAAACGATGGCGTTGATAATATCCATAATCCATAAGCTATTGTTCAATGTTCACTTTATTTATAAAGCACATGTTAATACAACAAATGTTGACCACAGTGCTGTACAGAAACAAAACAATGTATATATATATATATATATATATATATATATATATAAATAAAATCTCTGTCCTTGCTAAATAAGAGCTTAATATTCCATTTTCGCTCCATAAGGTCCCAGCACACAACCCAAAAATCAAACTTCAGATTCAACAGGACAATCAATAACAGTCTGTTTCAGCATAAATATATAATATAGCATATATAGCATAGCATGTAAGGTCAAATGCTGCTGTAAAATGGTATGTTTTTAACTGGTGTTTGAACTCTCTAAGAGAAGAGCATTGCCTTAAAAAAGGCAAGTCATTCCACAGCATAGGGGCGGTGGCCGCAAAGGACCGACCTCTTCTCTTTCGGGTATGTGCATGGGACGACTAATAGATTCAGTGATTCTGAACCTAACAATCTTTTTGAATACTTCACCTGAAGCAATGTGAATAAGAATGCTATATATGATGGAACTGGACCATTTAAGGCTATATAAGCAACTGGCAACCAGTGTACTGTAGTTCTATAAAACAGGAGTGATATGCTCATTTCTCGAAGTGCCTGTTAGAAGTCTTGCTGCTACATTCTGCATTAGGATCATTTGCAGTCTGACAAGAGTTTTACTTTAAATTCCATAATACAAGGAATTGCAATAATCTAAGCTAGAAAATATAAAAGTGTGTATGACATTAACGAAGTCCTTCTGAAAAAAAAAAAAAAAAAAAAAAAAGGTTAGATTTTAGCAATTAGTCTGGAGAACTCGGAAAAAAAATACTTTTGACAACTTAATTGATTTCTTTATTGAATTTTAGTAAACTGTCACACACTAAACACAAATGTGTCCGAAATTGGGACAATATCCACAACTCAATTTTGGATCCACAGCATCAGTTCATTGGTTTTTGATTAATTCAGACATAGCAACTTAGCAGGCATCCACTTCTTAACCTCACCAAAACATTCTGTCAGTCTTTCTACAGCGATATCAGCAGGCTTCAAAGACGAGTACAGTTTACCCAAGGTCTGACCCAATGGGAGCATATAAATTAAAAACAAGACTGGCGCTAAAACAGATCCTTGAGGAATACCACAGGGAAAAGGAGTAGAGGCAAACATACTATCTGCCATCTGATCAGAGAAACTTAAATATTTTGTTTAATTCCCTGTGATTGGTCAAGCCCCTTTCATATGACACAAATGATAGACTGCAAGTACAGATGCTGGCAAAACATGTGCATGCCCAGTGAGCATGAATAGTCATGTTTTAGGCTGTATAGAGTGCATGGAGATCATTTGCTGAAATGCAGTTAAAAAAGGCAGTCTGGACAAGGAGCATTTTCATTCTAAAACGCAATTTTAAAATGAAACCGCACTAGAGTAAACAGCACCTGAGTCCCTGATCCCACCCTCGTGCCAATAAAAAAACATTAGAGATATTGTTCATGAGGGAGATGAAGTATTTTAGATTAGAAAGATTAGAAAAAAGAAAAGAAAATGTGCAGATAAATCATTTATAATAAAAAACACAATATTCCATTAGAAAAAAAGAGTTGTCAATTCTGATTTCACAATGACTTGCTTGACTGCCAGTGGTCAACAATGCTCACATACACTGTTTGAAGAAGAGAAAGACACTTTCTTCTATTATTTTGCCTTTTTGTTCCACAGAAGCAAGAAACATTTGTGAAAATTTTAGGTTATGAAAGACATGAGATTGAATTTACATTTTGAGGTGAATTATCACTTTAACATTCTATTACCTGCTGGAAATGGCTGCAAAGATCCATAGTGTCTGTCAGCTGATTTATTTACTGATTAAGAAAGCAATGTTCTAGTCTAGTTAGTCCTCAAATATTCATGGTCGTCCTTTAAACCTTAATATTGTATTTCTGCAAGTCATATAGCCTGAGCCACTAATTTCATCTTGTTTCTATCAATTGTTATTGATTTTCTTTCTTGAAAAAGGATAAAAGTTAAAAAAACATCTCAATGACTTGAACTGATATAATCTTCATCAATTAAACCATCATCGCAATATTTACATACTCGCCTGTTATTGTTTTTTCCTTGCATCTGCTTGAATTGTGGCTGGTGCATGTTTGCATTCTGTATGTAATCATAGAGAATTTACATGACGACTGAAACAGACCTACAGTAGGTTTCTGTTTGAATGAAATTGTATGTAGACTAAAACTGTGTGTAGACTAAAACTTAAACTCTATTCAGGGTTCCAACAAACATGGAAAATGTAGAAATACCATTGAGTGTATCTGGTCTAAATAAGAGCCCATATGGTTTAAGTAATATGTGAATTGATATTAATTTAGTAGATATTAGTCATGTGCCAAAATCATAACATCATGATGTCTTTGTTCTTGATTAATTAAAGCAGACAACTGGAAGTATAGCGTTGACCTGGTAATTTACACATTCATGGTGTGCCACTCCATAGGTGGTAGCAAATGGTCAGACTTTAGAAGTTCAGAATATTAAACATGTATAAAACATGTGATGTGAGCTAAATGTGAGCTAAAAAAATAAACATTTTGATTTAAACGGCATTTGTGCATAAATTAATGGATATTAGTGTGCCCGTATTATATAGTGGTGTTTATTTTGTCAATTAATTAAAGATAAAAAAGTAGCGAACAATATATTTTTTTATACATATACATTCATTCATTAGATGAGCGGATCAGAGCTAATGAAGTTTCAGTCACCTGAAGTTTCTGTTTGTTTTAAGCCACAGTGTTAACAATTTACTGTAGAATCTACAGTAACTTACTGTAAATCAATTACAGCAAAGATACTGTATTTACATGTACAACACCATTTATCTTGCTGTATATGTATTTATAGTATTGTATCTTTACTGTAAAATATACAGTAATATTCACAATGCGACTTAAAATACAGTAACATACTGCATAACTGTCCTACAGTAAAATACAGTTCATATTGCAGTTAAATACTGTGTAATTTACAAAAATCGTTAACAGTACATATAGGCAACAAACATTTTTCGTCCTTATTTTTCTTGAAGAATTTAACAACACTGTTATATAGTGGGGCGGCGTGGTGGCGCAGTAGGTAGCGCTGTTGGCTCACAACATGAAGGTCACAGGTTTGAGCCTCGGCTGGGTCAGTTGGCATTTCTGTGTAGAGTTTGCATGTTCTCCCATGGGTTCACGTGGGTTTCCTCCGGGTGCTCCGGTTTCCCCCACAAGTCCAAAGACATGCACTATAGGTGAATTGAATAAGCTAAATTGTCCGTAGTGTATGTGTGTGAATGAGAGTGTATGGGTGTTTCCCAGTGATGGGTTGCAGCTGGAAGGGTATCCGCTGTGTAAAACACATATGCTGGATAAGTTGGCGGGTCATTCCGCTGTGGCGACTCCTGATTAATAAAGGGACTAAGCCGAAAAGAAAATGAATGAATGAATGAATGAATGAATGAATGTTATATAGTGCAACAGATGTTTCTAGGTATGCGTGACTATTAAATACTTAATTGGCTAGAAATTGGTCTTCTTCAAGGTGGACTTTAAGCAATATTTGAAAAACGCTTTTGACTATATTGTCAGACCAACTTAAATTCGTAATTCGTAGCTTTTTGATTTAGTACAATCTCATTCATACAGTACATGATTTGGGACAAGCCTATTTTGAAAAATGGTACATTTTCACTTAAATGAAATCGTATGAATTCATGCGAATTAGCCACTTTATTGACAATATGTAAAATAGTTACATTTCCTCTTGAGATCGCTTGGGGTGACTAGTCCCAAAAACACATTGCAGCCAATCAGCAATAAGGGGCGTGTCTAGTAGCTATAGTGGCGAAAAGGGCAGAGGACTTGTTTGGCTATGGGCCGTGTTTGTTTGGGTGTGTTTTGCAAAATTTACTTTGTGCATCTAATGCATCTTTAATTGCAATCTCTGTACAACCTCTTATTATTATTATTTTAAATTTGAATATAATAATTAGCAACTGAAGAAGTCAGAAAATCTCTGAAATTCAAAACTAATCACAGCATGATTGATGTATGGAAGGTTGCACTGTTTAGATGTATGCTGTAAATCTGCTTTGAATAAATCGTCATCTTCAGCTGTCAAAAACTGTTTTGCAGGTAATATTATGTTAATAGAGACATTACATCCAACTCATTACTAATCTGTAATAACAAGCAAGAAGCTTACCTACTTAAAAATAATAAATAAAAATAATCTCTGTACTGTACGATATAATAATATTAATTATTCATTCATATTTATTAATTCATTGGCTTTTTGGTGTACAATCTGTAGTAAACCTAATGGTATTTACTATCTACAGTATATGAGCCTCTTTGCTCATAAGAGAATGAAAAATAATATACTTTTAATATACCAGGTTTAAACTATTACACAATATTAAAGGGGGGAAAGGGTTCCACAGTAAAAACAGTGGCATGATTTTCCTGTAGACTTTATGTATATGTACTTCTTAATGTAAAAACATTGGTGCTTGTACACAGTACATCTTGAACATCAATTGAGAAACATGTTCTCATTTTTTTGTAATAATCATTCTGTATTCTTATGGATGATCAAATGGAGAGAGTAAGAATATGGCTTTTTATGTGTCACCTGTGCTTTTGTTCGCTTGCCATTATTGTTTACAAATAGTTGTTGTTGTCACCTGTTCACAAAACTCAGAGAATGTTTTTTTTAGTATCTCGATTATTCATATGAAATTCAATGTTAAAATACAGTCATAAACCAAGGAACTACTGTTTATTACAGATCTAACCAACCAAAGTGTTTGATTTCTGCATTTTATTTACTTTTATAGCTCGTGTACAACATTTGTGTATTTTCTGCTGTTCGCGCATCGTTTAATTGTGATCTGCTGCTTTGACTTCAGTTTCCGCTAGATGGAGATAAAAGAAACTGCTGTGTCATTTAACAATTCTCATGGTGTATTTTAGATGCTGAATGGACTTATTAAATCACTTTTATGCACTAACAAAATGAGATTGCTGTTTCTTATTTCACATTTTAATATTTTTTAGCATATGAACAAATTACATTAATTTACATTTACTTTTTTCCTACAGAATGCCTTTTAGAAAGTTCTCATTCTCATGATGATTCAAAATATTTAAATGACACCAACAATCTCTTCAAATATGTGCACAAACAATAAAGATTAATGGGGAAGAATATAATATCCAATATGAAAATACTGATTTTATTTGTGACAATAAAACGGCTTCAGCTAACCTAAAGTCTTTGATTGCTTAAAAAGCTTGCGATCTTAATTAGCCGGAGATTGTTTAATTTTAAACTACCCAACACTCCAAAAAATTACGTTTGCTGTTTGTTCAAACTACTTATTTAAAATAAGCTGAAATAACATAATTCTTGTTTTTTTTTGTTCTTGTTTAACTTAATTGTTATGTTCAATCCACGTAAATTTGTAAAAACTAATAAGCTAACATAATTTCTTCATGTTGTCCCAACACAAATCGATTGTGTGGAACCCAACATTTTTTACAGTGAAGGACCAAAAGATAAAAATAAGATTGTAATGTGTGAAGTGTGAATAGTTTTAAGATGAAAATGAACAAAAAAAGTAACAGAATTTATTAGGTGCTATATAAACATGTTACATTTGGCAATAGTTGCTCTTTGAATAGTTGTATCTATAGTTGATTCTAGACTCAAGACTTTCAATCATTCAATCAACTATCAAAGAATGTGAAACGAGGGTGTTCATTATAGAACAAACCAAGAATGTGTTAAAAAAATGAACTGTAAGAACTGTAAGCTTCGACCTTTGTTTTAGTTTTTTTCGTATTGTGACTCAGTTCCTAGAGAAATGGAATATTAAATGAGAAAACAGTGGGTGTGGCTTGTTTTTTCTACTGCGAGCTGAATGGATGTATTAAAGTAGGCATTTCATGCAGAAAGATGGGGAAAAGGGTTTGGGGAGAGTTATTACAACCTAACAGACACCTCCTCCTCACCATTTCTGTTTTGTTGTCAAACTGACAGCTGGAGCAGCGTGGTTAAATATGTTAGCCACACCCAATTCCTAAGATATACTAATCTGACAATTTAACTTAGGAAAAAAAACAAAAAACAGGAAGTGCATTTTCAGATATCAATTAAAGATTAGAAGGGCAAACTATTTATTTTTTTCTTAATGACATGCACAGATGAATTGTTCACCACAAAACTAGCAATGTGAGCTAACAAAATCATATGGTTAGTTTTGATTTCTTGGGGACTTTAAGCATCTATTAAAAGCACAAGCAAGAACAGTTTTTCAATAGTAATACCTTTTACATCCGAGTTATAGTACAAGCACACATGCATATAATTAAATGCACAAAACTCCCTGCTTTAATCCACTATATATATATTTTTTAAGTTAGTCCTCTCATTAATAATCTGCTAATAATCACTATTATTAAAGTGATTAATGGTATTAACGATTAAATAAGAAAGAACAGCACCTCTGACTGGGTATCAAACACAAACCCTGGCTAACGGGTTTTGGTTTTATCATACTGATAACTTGGTTTAAACAATATGTTTTGTTTAACACTGTAAATAACAGTGGTTATTGGAAAATATTTCATTCTTCTATTTTAAAAGTGTTACATTTTATTTCATGCTGCTATTTCTTCAGTGTTACTTGCCATTTTATTGAAATAATTAGTTTTTTTTTTGTTTAATGTGTGAATAAAAGCATCATCATTGCTTGAAAATATTCATATTGTACCACCGAAAACAGTTTTGAGTATGTTTTTGGTACCTTTCTGGACTTTGAATGAGTCGGGAACCTTGGCTGTCTATGGAGGATGACAGAGCTCTCAGATTTCATCTAAAATATCTTCATTTGTGGTCCAAAGATAAACGAAGGTCTCAGGGGTTTGGGAAAAAAGAAATGAGGGTGAGTAATTAATAACAATTTTGAGTGAACTAACAATTTAACAGTGCATGTCAGAGCACAAACTAAGCCATAAAGAGATGGAAATGGTCAACAACAGTACTCTCAGAGAGACCTTTCTTAACCTTTAATGATTTTATTTAATGTGGGTCAAAAGGACAAACACATCTTACATTTTGTGACAGCATCCATTTATGAAGCAGAAATGAAGCCTGTGCCAACCCATGTCAATCACTTATACTGAATGAATACACTGGATAGCTTTAAAGATCATAACTCGATATCAATAATGGGAGTATTTGAGTAACCATGTTTTGCGTATACTGCCGTGGCATTTATCTCACAGCTTTTCTAAGCACCTAATAATAGCTTACATCTGGGCTAAATCGTACAAATATGCCTGTCTTTAGATTTTTCATTAAGTTTCTTCACTATGATCTTGATGCACAGTGTGTACTAGAGCTGAAAATCAACAAAATAAACACAAAATCACAACCACAGTGAATGAAAGAGGATTTGTTTTAGAATTAAAGCAGAAATCACTGAATGAAGACATTACGTTCCAAAACACTGAGCTTATTTTTCATAGACAAATGTATAGGAATATAGTGTAACTACAGTACAGTACATCAGGATTTGTTTATCAGCCATATTTGCAAGCCATCAAAATCACAGTCAACTTATTCATTCATATTTGTTGCCTCTAATTATCTGCAATCTTAAAATCGATTGCTTAATTGTTTTTGTAAATCATTTATTACTGCCATGCCTGTCTAAAGTTTTCTTCATGTTTTAAGTTATCTATGGTTCATAGTCAATATGATCTTGTTTAACATTTTCATTCAGTCATTGGTTGTTTTCATCATGTGATCCCTGCAGTCCTGTATTTAAGCCCTCATGTTTGCCATGTTAGGTTGTCGTATTGAAGTATATTATGCACAGTCCAGGTCATAGATTTAATTGAAGTCCTGTTGAATTTAAATGGAAATTAAATGAATTTCAAAGGAAACATATTTCCTGTACCACATCAAAATACTCAATATTTCAAGCATACATGTACGATGCAAACTTGCAGTGTAGTGTACAATTTTAAGTGACGACACTTCTACAAAATTTCACAAGATAAAAAAAACGAATTTAAAGGGTTAGTTCACACAAAAGTTACAATTTTGTTATTTGTTCCAATCCCCTGAGATATTTGTTCATAGATATTTTACATGAGATCTGAGCCCTCACCCTCCATAGACAGTAACATTCAAAATACAGAAAAAGAACAAAAGCATCCTCAAAACATTCCATGTGACTTCAGTTGTTCAACTGTAATCATACGAAGCTCCAAGAACACTTTTGTATGCCCAAAAATAAATAGATAAAACTATAAAACTTACTTTCTTAACTACGCACCAGGTCAGGGAGTGTGTTTACTATGGGCAATATGGTGTTTGTATGTTGCGCTGCTAACTCTAATATCGGCTAACTCTAATATCAATATGGTCGTACTGCGCTTTGTAAATGTGCACCCTGACTTGTTGCGGGAGAGAAAACATAGGTAAACAAAATCATATTTACAGTTTTATTTATGCACAAAAGTGTTCTTGCAGCTTCGTATGATTACAGCTGAACCACTAAAGTCGCATGGAATTTTATGACAATATTTTTGGTTCCTTTTCTGAACGTCTCTGGAGCGTTGCCGTTTGAGGATGAGGGAGCTCTCAGATTTCATCTAAAATAACTTAATTTGGGTACTGAAAATGAACGAAGGTCTCAGGAGACTGGAATGACACGAGGGTGAGTAATCGATAAAATCATTTTCTTTTTTGGGTGAACTAACTCTTTAATCATAATCTCTTCCTATCTCTCTGAACACACACATAAACACAAACAAACAAGTAGACATAGCTTTTTGACATGAGGTGATGATTATGTCCTCAGTTTCATCTGCTTGTGGTACAGCATAAAGTCATCTGGTATAGAATCTGTGAAATACACAAGAGAAACAAATGCTTTTATTTTCATTTTGATTATGCAGTGCTAAAAAAAGAAATGCTCTAAAAAATTAATTAGTCAAACTGACCCAGAGATATCACTTTACTTACCATTGCATCTGTAGCCGAGATTGGACCATATGACGTTCTCCTGAGAGAAGCAGAAAACTCCCAACCTTCCTCCTCTCATAGTGGAGTCGATCACAACTCCTGAATCTGCCACCAGCGCTGTACCTTCATACAGTCTTAATCTGTACCATAGACATACAGAATACAGTCAGTTTCTACAGAACTACGATATCATTCAAACGTTAAATGTAAAATAAATATTGTTTTTATCTGATCCAAAATACATTAAAAACAGTTATGTGAAATATTGCTTATATTTCAATTTTCATGTGTTTTATAATGTACAGTGCCTATAGAAAATCTATACCCTTACTCACATTATACCCTGATTTCAAAAGACCTTCAGGAAACAGTTGTAGAAAGCCACAGGTTTGAAGAAGGCTACAAAAACATTTCAATTGCTGGAAAAGGTTTTTGGAATATTATTTGATTTCAGGCTGTATGACAAATAAAGTCATTATTTCAAAGCAGTATGATGAATTTTCTATAGGCACTGTAATTTATTCCTTTGATTTAAAGCTGTGATTTACTCCATTCATCAGTCCTTCATAAATCATTATAATAATATGCTTGTTTTCTGCTTCATAGTTTTATGAAAACAGTGATACATTTAACTTTTCAGGATACATTGATGAAAAAATAAGTAAAAGAAATAACAGCATTTATAAAAATATATATTTTATAACTTTATAAATGTCTATTTTATTCTGCTCTTGAAAAATTGTATGCGTCCTTTATGAATAATAGAGGAATAAAATGAATAGATTTTTAATGGTACTGTAGCACAGTTTCCACCAAAATATGAAGCATTCCAATGATTTTCAACACTGATACTAAAAATGAACATTTCTTCAGAAGAAGATAATGATATCAGAACGATTTCTGACGGATCATGTAACAATAAAGAGTGAAGTGATGCTAAAAATTCAGCTTAATCACAGGAATAGATAAAATTATAAAGTATAATTACTTTATACATAAAAAAATTATAAAGTATAATTTTATTTCAATTTTCTATATTTCAGTGTTTACTGTATCTTGGATTAAATAAATGCGGCCTTTCTTTTTACTGTTCCCAAATGTTTTGACCTTAGTGTACATGTTTAAAGGTTTAATATCAGTCATTCAGCAGATAAAATGTATTGTGCGTCTCCAGAAGTGAAACCAGATCAGCTCTCACCTTATGTAGCCCACCTGTGGACGGTGAGCGAGGTGCCAGCGATAGGATGTTCTGTCCTTCCAGCCCACATTTCTGGGGTCCTTCCAGAGCAAAGTAACTTCCCCTGGTGTGTCTCCTGTGTGCCACAGGGCATTACGCAGATACTCACCTGGACCCGTACGAGACTTCACTGCCTGGAGAAAGACAGAGAAAAATATCTGGCTTGCAGACAATATTTCTAGTTCCTTTTCTGTACTTTGAATGTCTTGTGACCATTGCTGCCAATGTAGGATGAGAGAACTCTTCATCTTTCACTCTTTCATCTAAAATAACTTAATTTGTGATGTGATAATGAACGGAGGTCATCAGGGTGAGTAATGAATAACATAATTTTCATTTATTTTAATTCAATTAACAAAGACTAAGTAATGCTTAACAGATGTGTTAATTACTGTTAACTAATGCATTTACTAACATTAACTAATACACCCTTATTGTAAAATGTTACCAAAACATTTGATATATTCAGTGCTTTAATTTATAGTCTTTGCTTTCTTAGCTAAAATTTACAGAATAATTGGCATATCATCCTTAAATCCATTAACGCCTCTAATTTTACTTTGAGAGCTGCAACTGTGACTTTAAAAGTAAATCACCAGTGTTTCCCTATAATCGTAAATAATGTGTCAATAAAAATCAGATGTGTTGCTCTACAACATAAATCACACCCATTTATATCCATAACACAGATTTATAATTTATGTTATAAATGTATGTTTCTAATAACTATATAAGGATGTTTTGAGTGCATATAGTTCACACTGCATTGCAAATGTCCAAGAATCATAAAGTTACATTAACCACAGTCCTTTACTCATAAATGTAAAAATCTCTATAGGACTAGTGACAAATCAGCCTTTGTATTTTGACATCAAGGCTGCAGCACTTTACTCTCACCTTCAGCTGTATTCCAGGCTGAGCCAAGGCTTTGAACGGTAAATTCTGCCAGTAGGTCTGTTCGGTCTGTTTCCACATCACCACATAGAAGCTGGACGAGTCCTGATAGCCAAAGATGAAGCCCACGTAATCATCATCAGTTGCTGTGTTCACATGGATCGTGCCCTCGAAATCAACACCATTAAACGCTGTGTAGCCTAAATAATAAACAATAAAAAATTAGGTTTAAAAAGAAGTTTAAAGAGCATTTATAAAAAAATTAAAAATGTGAAACCTATTAGTACACTATAAAGTCAAGTCAAATGTATTTCTATAGCATATTTAAAAACAACAGTTTAACCAAATTGCTTATTTATTGCTTATTTATATA